>OY992883.1:30261956-30669456 GCA_963921405.1 Cepaea hortensis | reverse complement strand
GAAGCCCATGCGCTCGAACTTAAACTTTCGCTGTGCTGATTCTGAAGCAGCGTGTTCAAGCTCTACATCGGTCAATTGAACTAAAATGTTGCCTTCGTGTTCTTGACATGGGGACGTAAATTACAAATATCGCAGAAATCGAAGCGGGTTCGCATGATGGCGAGGGACACTGATAATAAGAAAAGCTAATCCACACGAAAAACTCAGTCCTGTGCACTAGACATAATAACTTGACAGGAATACGCTTGAGTTTAAAGTGACTGAACGCAACCTAAAAAACAAAAAAATATCGTTGAGGTCCATCTTGTTATGTTGTTCACGCACATTCAACGTTGTTTCACTGTTACACTCTTCTCCTTCACATTTCATTTCGGCACATCTTTTAACATGGAGCAGCGTCTTCTTCTTTGCGTTTGATTTTAGTGTGCACGATGTTGAAGAAATACCCCTTCGATTACCACTTGAGAATCGCTGGCCAAATTCCTGGTAACAAAAGACAATCTATTTGCTGACTTCCCATTGTGGCCCCTGTTGACACGCTGTGGTGCCCGCTCGAGACGCCACTTAAGAAATTGAAACTGAGGATTCTGGATTACAAGAAGCTTCATGTCAGTTGAAATCACGTTCTGGCTTCTAATAATAGTCTGCGTTTTAATGGGATTATGAAACCTGTTCTTTTATTATTTTCTGTCCGAAGTTGCTTGCCACTAATGTCGATTGTTTTTAATCTAACAGCTTTTGTTCAGTTTTGATCTTTCTGTATTGTTATCTATGTATTATTAATAGAACGGTAGTTAATGAACTCTGTTTTGTCCGATTAGTTTTTTTTATGACTTTTGTCCACCAGGTTTATATCTTACATTTTTAGAATTAATCAGTATTTTATTTATGATTTTTGGCCATCAAGATTAGATCTTACAATGTTTAAATTAATTAACTTTTAAAAAGTGTGACTAGACCTACTAGAAATTGATAAAGAAGCAGTTGATCTAACGGTGTTTTATTTACCACGGTCAATCAATTCATTAAACATTGTTATATACAAATGCACCTGATCTATTAGCGCTTTAAAATATAGCAGTTATTTAACTGTTATTCCTCTAACACCTTGGAATCGAACAACATTGAACAAGATACAAAAAATGCATGAAAATATAAGTAGACATACAAACAACAAACATCATACATCAGGAAATGTTTGTATCACAGGAAAGATGAGGAAATTATAGATGGTACATTTGACATGGACTGAACACATACGACTTATTCTCCGATAACAGGTAACACATCCAAACGACTTTACACTCATGATAACAGGTAACACATCCAAACCACTTTACACTCATGATAACAGGCAACACATCCAAACCACTTGACACTCATGATAACAGGCAACACATCCAAACCACTTTACACTCATGATAACAGGTAACACATCCAAACGACTTTACACTCATGATAACAGGTAACACATCCAAACCACTTTACACTCATGATAACAGGCAACACATCCAAACCACTTGACACTCATGATAACAGGCAACACATCCAAACCACTTTACACTCATGATAACAGGTAACACATCCAAACCACTTGACACTCATGATAACAGGTAACATATCCAAACCACTTGACACTCATGATAACAGGCAACACATCCAAACCACTTTACACTCATGATAACAGGTAACACATCCAAACGACTTTACACTCATGATAACAGGCAACACATCCAAACCACTTGACACTCATGATAACAGGTAACACATCCAAACCACTTTACACTCATGATAACAGGTAACATATCCAAACCACTTGACACTCATGCCGGCCCAGGGTATATTTTCTTGCAAGCTCTCACACGCTTTGAACCCTAGCGTAGTCTACGTAACTGCTTTAACAGCTAGTAATTACTACTACTAGTCTGGGAACTGGACTGATTTTGCATGAACGTTAGCTTTCCCCATATTTATAATGGCCAGACACAACCTGAGTGATGTGGTCAGTATCATTTTGGATATCTTTACCTCCCATGCCAATCTCAAGTACCAATTTTTACTCTTTTACAACACAAATTGGGACACATGACCATGGGGTCATCAGGCAAGCGCGTGCTATCACTGCGTTACCACAGCCACTAAATAATGTAGTATTGTTTGTTTGCTGTGGTTGTTGGAACTGTTAACTGCAATCGCTGTTTGCTGCTGTTGTTCTTATTGTTGTTGCTGAAGTCATTATTGTATTCATTGTTGTTGATTTCTTCCTTCTGCTGCTGCTGCTGCTACTGCTACTGCTACTATGATGCATGCTTCTGCTGCACTGTCTCATTGACATTTTTCTTTTTAAGTATCTGGCCAGCAACCGTTGCGGATAATGTTCATTCACTGGCACCTTGTCTTCTTGACAGACAATAGTTTCTTGCATTGTGCTTCAAAGAATCATAATGATAACAACAACCCATGGCGGTAACGAATGTAACTGATCAGACCAATTCGCGCTGTAAAAGTTCGTTCACAATGAATGCATGTGAACACATTGTAATTTCCGCAATCACGCACCATCTTACGTCTCATACGCTTAGTGTGTGATCTATCTGCAATCACGTTCTCTGTTGTCTTTATTCCATTTCTGATGTTTGCCCTCCATGCAACACGTTAAACGGCGACTTGCTCCCAATGTATAATATCAATGCTGGTATCAATAATATCCCGCTTACACACATTTTTGTATCGTAGTGGAGACCGACCCCGAGATCTCTTACCCATCTGTAATTTACCAAAAAATGTCCTTTGGTATTCTACCATCATCCATCTAAGTCTAAGAAGACTGAGCATGGAACAAACCGTCACACAAACTGATCTTTCCAATGCTTCAGTATTTGTGATTTTCTCTTGCCACTTAATACTGTACTAAGTATTCTTCCCAGACACCGGACATGAAAGCTGCTTAAACGTTTCTCTTGTTGTGAGTAAGTTGTCCAGGCTTCACTGCCATAAAGAAGAGTACTAAGGACATAGGCTTGATAGACAAGTACTTTTGTTTTGGCAGTAAGCTTCCTGTTCTCTCAGACTCTTTTTGTTAACATATTTATTGTTGTTGCTGCCTTACCAATTGTCGGATACGTAGAGATTGATGGCTCAACCCCAAAGATAGACATGATATAAAGTCCTTTGTCCCAATGTGATCCGGCTCGTTTAATTAATTTAGCTGAACTGAATCAATTGGTTGAGACCAGAAATAGAGTTTTAGAGAACCAAGGAATACCTCCAGGAAATACTGGAAAAGTTATTTTCCCTTTTATACACAAAATATCCTTTAAGTGGTCCCTTGCCTCTCCTCTACCAACTAATTAATTCTATCTAGGATAGTTTAAAACAATTTGACTATGACAAGTAAAAATACAATCAATACATGACATGACCTCAGTTTTTATGATTTAATAAAAACAAACTTGGATTTTGTAAATTGCATTCAAAATTACAATTTCCTGTCATAAAATAAGGACATATACATATAATGGTAACAATACAACATTACATTGCCAAATTAATGTATGCAGATATATATAAATATATATATATTTTTTTCAGTGGCATGTGCTCCTCCTCCTCTACTGGCATGGATGATCTGGAAAAAAATTGTCTGCACTCAGGGTTCTCCACTTCCAGCTTTGGGAATCCCTCTGTCTATCAATTAATTGTTGTATGTTCTGTAGTCTTAGTGTTCCAGGTCTGAGTAGAACATAAGTTGGATCTTGGTTTTCTCCATTTGTGGCAGGTAAATGTTTAAATAAAGATTACCTCTCCTTATTAGACAAATGGACGTGCAGGTGGATAAGTTTCTGTGCTACTCTATCAAGGGCATCATTCAACACTGTGCTCACTCAACAGGTGCTGCATTCAATCTTCACCAAGTCAGGTCTGGATCTACATGAGTAAGACTACTACCTGAAATTTCATCAATCACATGCATCTAATAATATCATCAATATGACATTAGAAATGAAATTTTGTAAAAGCCTAAGAGCATAAGTCATATCAATAAAAGGGAGTTTGTTAATAGAGAAAATTAATAGTGGAGGGAAAGGAGTCTTGGGGCTCTCTAATAGTTATCCACCTATAATGATTGTCCTCTTATTCAATCTTCTATTACATGGTGTGCAAGGTTTAGGCTAGCAGATGTGCAATTTCTTCTTCACCTATGCTTGCCCTCATGGTTTCCAGGTTAAGTAGTACCTTGATTGATGTGGGATTTGACAACTATATTTACAATCCTCTCCTGCACCTAGTTATTTCTCTACATCTGTTTCTATTCAAGAAAACGGGTCTCATACATTAATGCGTTTTAATTCATTTCCCATTGTAATGAGGGGTTGCTTATAAACAACCATAAATACATCATGGAATCAATTCTTGTGTAGCATTTAAGTGCATTCCTCTTCATTAAATGCTTCAAGTGAGAAGTTATCTTCAATTTTCATGGATGTAATATTTAATATCATCATCATCAACCTCAACATGGTTTCCTTATATCATTGTTATTACAATCATTATCATTATTATCATGCTTATGACATTAGAAATGATTACATAATTCTAACATTATCATCATAATCATTATTACATTATTATCATTACATTACAGCCATCATATGTGTTAACAGGAGTGACATGAACTACAAAGTGGGATTTTGCTTAAGTTACAAACCCAGATGCTGGTATTATGCGTAATGTATGATATGGTTTGTGTCGTGCTTAGCGCACAAAACCAGGTGATTATAGCATGAATGATACTTTATACAAAGTGTTGTTATGCGCCAGAGTGTACTAAATTATTATTTAGTTTATGGGTTACTCCGAACAAGTTCTCTGGTGATAGTCATGGCATTACACATCACAGTTGACGGCTATCCTGAGATTGACTGTTGGCCTATACTCCCTCTCTCTCTCAGCCTGTAACTTCACTCCTCATTCAAACTCCTCATGCTTCAGTCAACATATCCATCTGTGCATGTGGGGTCAATTAACTCATCTCAGACATCCTTCATATGTATCGATGATCATTTCACTCAGTCTATAGACACATTCATATCGGTATGGGTGATCATATAGGAATCATTCATCACACAACCTTCATACTGGCATGGAAGGTGGGTAATTATACTTATGTGATTTCCCAATGATAACTTAAAATGTTTACCATCATTGATATCACACTGAAATATCTCCTTTCACAATCACTCATCATACACATCATATCTGTAGGAATGACAATTTGTATATGTCTGTGCTTTATACACGATATATTCACAGATTTAACTACAATTACATTACCTTAGAACCTCATTCTTCATCAGAAATTATAATATTTTCATACTGATGGGTTTTATCAAATGGTACATTCTGTGACTCTTTTTTTAAAACAAAAGAGATGCATAAGGTCACATGGAAACATCCAAGATCCGGCCATTGGCACCAGCTGGACTTCATCATCACACGGAGACAACATCTGAACCATATATCATTGACTCGTAGTTACCACAGTGCTGACTGTGATACGGATCATTCTTTGGTTGTTGCAAGGGTTAGACTGAGACCAAAGAGAATCTACACAGCTAAACACAAATCTAGCCCCAGGATTAATATTATTAACACTCATGATCCTGAAAAGTGCTTTCAGTTTCAACAGCAACTTGAAGACGCTTTCACTGATACACCAGAAAATTGTACAGTAAATGATAAATGGAATAAACTTAAGGAAACTCTTTGTAAAACTGCCGTAAAGGTTTACGGCACAGTGGATCATAAGAGGCAGGACTGGTTTGCGGCTAACAGCGAGACTCTGCAGCCCTTGATTGATAAGAAGAAGAAAGCTCTCTTAAGAAACAAGGAAAGACCAACGCGTAACACTCTGAGTGAGCTAAGGCAAGCTAGGAAGGATGTGCAAAAGGCTGCCAGGCAGTGTGCAAATGATTATTGGATCAAGTTATGTGAGTCCATTCAAATCGCAAGTGATAAGGGAGACATAAGAAGCATGTATGAAGGAATAAAGAAAGCCTGTGGTCCAGTGATCAAAAGAAGTGCACCATTGAAAACCTTGACTGGAGAAGTCATCACTGATAAGAAACAGCAGATGGACAGATGGGTAGAGCACTATTTGGAGCTTTACTCAAGTGAGACCAAACTAGCGGATAATGCCCTCAACGCCATAGAGGCTCTACCAACTCTTGACCACCTGGACACACTTCCCACCATAACAGAAGTTAAGTGTGCTATAAATGAACTTGCATCTGGCAAGGCTCCAGGTAAGGATGGGATTCCAATAGAGGTTATCAGGAGTGGGCAAGACACTCTCACTATACAGATCCACCAGCTAATAGAGCTATGCTGGCGTGAAGGACAAGTCCCACAGGATTTCAAAGATTCAAGCATCATAACACTGTACAAGAACAAGGGCGATCGGAGCGACTGCAACAACTATAGGGGTATCTCACTTCTGTGTATTGTTGGAAAAGTATTTGCCAGAATTGTTCTGCGCAGACTTCAAGTCCTAGGAGATCAAGTCTACCCCGAATCACAGTGTGGCTTTCGACAGAACCGGTCTACCACTGATATGATATTCTCATTGCGACAAATGCAAGAAAAATGCCGTGAACAGAATCAACCACTGTTTATTGCCTTCATCGACCTCACAAAGGCATTTGATTTGGTCAGTCGTGAGGGTCTGTTCAAGGCACTAAAGAAGATTGGCTGCCCACCAACTCTTCTGTCCATTGTGGAATCGTTCCACACAGGCATGAAGGGTATAATCAAGTTTGATGGTGCAACTTCTGAAGAATTTGAAATCATGAGTGGAGTTAAGCAAGGTTGTGTACTAGCTCCCACCCTCTTTGGAATATACTTTTCACTTCTACTGAAATATGCATTTCGCGATCAGGATGGTGGTATATACATTCACTCACGCTCAGATGGCGGCCTCTACAATGCTCAGAGATTGAAGGCTAAGACCAAAATTAGGAGGGTACTGATCAGAGAGTTGCTTTTTGCAGATGATGCTGCAGTTACGACCCACTCTGAGGAAGAATTGCAATGTCTACTATCTGCATTCTCCAATGCTTGTTCTGAATTTGGTTTAACAATTAGCAAAAAGAAGACACAGATTATGTCACAAGGTGCACATGGGGTACCATCAATCTTTATTGACGACGCCGAACTAGAGATAGTAGACCATTTTACATATCTGGGATCGGTGGTAAATAGCAAATTATCCCTAGATCAGGAAATCAACATCCGGATTGGAAAGGCAGCAACAACAATGAACAGGTTAAGAAAAAGAGTCTGGGAGAACAGGAAGCTTACTGCCAAAACAAAAGTCCTTGTCTATCAAGCCTGTGTCCTTAGTACTCTTCTCTATGGCAGTGAAACCTGGACAACTTACTCACACCAAGAGAACAATTTAAACAGCTTTCATATGCGGTGTCTGCGAAGAATTCTTGGTATTAAGTGGCAAGACAAAATCACAAATACTGAAGTATTGGAAAGATCAGGTTGTGTGACAGTTTATTCCATGCTCAGTCTTCGTAGACTTAGATGGATAGGACATCTTAGGCGGATGGATGATGGTAGAATACCAAAGGATATCTTTTTTGGTGAATTACAGATGGGTAAGAGATCTCAGGGTCGGCCTCTACTACGATACAAAGATGTGTGTAAGCGGGACATGATTGATACAGGCATTGATAATGCACATTGGGAGCAAGTCGCCACTGAACGTGTTGCATGGAGGGCAAATATCAGAAATGGAATAAAGTCAAAGGAGAAAATTATTGCAGAAAAGTCACACACCAAGCGTTTGAGACGTAAGATGGTGCATGATGGTGGAAATGACCACGTGTTCACATGCACCCACTGTGAACGGACATTTACAGCGCAAATTGGCCTTATCAGTCACACTCGCTACCGCCATAGTTAAAAGTTATTATGCCTTTTTAAAGCACAAACTATCGTCTGTCAAGACGACAAGGTGCCAATGTACATTCTGTGACGGGACAGCCCCAGCAGCATCCGAATGACACAAGTTAAAAAGGAATTAAAGAGCCCACAATAATTTTCTATCATTCTCTAAAAGCATAAACGTCCACCAGAAAATGATAGAAATGCAATAAGATTGAAAACAAGAGGAAAATACTTTTTGACCACGCACGCCCCATCATTTCTGTAATGCTAGGTCTGAGAAAGCTTTGATGTCCAGATCAAACGTAAAACCCAGACACCACGGCACCAGTCGGCGGTGCTATCAAAGGTTAAAAACTCACTGTTTTCAGTACCAGGGAAGAGAAAAACGGCAAAGTGTGAAATCTGGGCTGGGGACGACTTTGATACATCGCAGAGCCAGTCAGTTGAGATTGACGTGTTAGTTTACAATCCTGTGGTTAAAATAGGAACGACACCTAACACCTTACGGTTAACATGACCTAATGTGTAAACCAGCCACAGCAGAATGGGAGATAAGAGGGTCAGCCAGACCCGTCTGAAATAATACATGGCAGTGCTACTCAGGGGAAAACCCGTGTGATCCAAAGACGGCCATTTAATGCAGGCCTAATACCTATCTAAAAGTCCAGACTTTGTGGAGCCGGGACGTCTGTAAATGCCACCACAAAGGAGCAATTAGGACCAGATGCTTAACACCTCTCCGCAATACTACGGGGCAAAGTAGGAACACATGGCTGACACATTCCTGCCAGCAACCGGGAAGGCTGGTGTTACCAGCCTATTGGAATGTAATGACGCAACTGCATTGCCGCCAAAGCAGGTTTCATTGTTTCAGGCGTGGGGGGCATCGGTCAATTTGATTGACACATGAAACTACCCTTCACAGGAAAGGAGGAGGGGTGAAAAGAATTTGGCACTTAATCCATCTAGGTAAATCGTCCTACATGAAAAATAGGTGGAGCTAACAGGAACTTGGACATATTAATTAACCAACCTGGAAACTAGCCAGGAATTGAATAGAATAAAACTGCATGCATGGCCAGCAATCCTCAGACGCATTTACAATAGCATTCTTAGGATACCTACTGGAGAAATATTAACATTTCGTTCTGTTGGACTTCTGTACGAAGTATTATGACAGGATTTCCTAGCTATAACCCAGGTAAGACCATTACTCTGATTAGTTGTCTGAAGGCTTGTGTAGTTTCTTGTTCTGCATATTCTCCCAAACTTTACACTGGTGGATTTTCTTTGTACTTAATGTTCCAGTTCTAGCTTTACGATTTCACTGAGAACTATTTTCTTCTTTCATTCACCACTTGGTTGTCTGATTTGTTGTATGTAATAATTTGGAGAAATCCATTATCCAAGCTACATGAGCGTGTGGCTTATGCATGTACAGGAGATACATTTAGATTCATCCTGTATGATGTTAAACATTGGGGAGACTGACTACTTAGGAGAAATTCCTGAGAGCTACCAGTCTCTTGATAGCGTCCAATTAACATTGATTATTTGGACCAACACTTTGAGTGCCTACCAAGATTATGGTGAAACCACTTGGTTTGAGGAATGGCACCAGTTCACCTTGTCTGCATGATGTCTGCATGAGGACAGACATGACTTAGGACATTCAATATCCCAGACAGATTCAGGGACGGCATTTAATGTTCGACAGGACTGTGTGACCAGCCCTTCCGACAAGACAGTATGAATGAATCAGAAAGGGAAAGAGTAAGTGAGGTGAACTTATATGGGAAACACTCCATTACACAAATGTATATGAATATGTATGTTTTGAGCTATAGATGTTCTAAATAGTTTTATTAATATATACATATATATTTATTTATTTAGAACTGATATATGTTGATGTAACATGCCATCATCTATCATCATACCATCATATATTATGACTTGAATGTATGTTTATATGAATATATAGACATATGTGTTTGAGATGTGTAGATGTAGATACTACCCATCTCAGTTCGTTTCATTTCAGATCTCTTAGGAGCAATGGACAGTCAACAACCCATATCCGGAAGTGACTTAGCCTTGTGAGGGACCAATTTGGACTCCTTCAATCTGACAGTGAACTGCGTCTCACTGGGGGAAGCATGATCTATGTGCTTCTGAGCTTTTCAGCCAGATGAGTTACGTATACCATAATATAATCATCATCATCATATGATCATCAAGGCTAGAAATAATAAACACAGTTGTTGTATTTTAAAACTCAATTTGTCCGTATAATTCTAAATGTTTATAAATGTTTGTGTAGCGTAATCAAGTACACACATTTTGTATCATTTAGTGGGGGTTCACACATATTGTCCAGAAGTGGGAATCTATGTCCAGGAGGTACTTTGTCTATGCAGTCATAAGTAACCAGATTACATTGCATAACTTAACTCCTCCTTTCTCACTTCTGGTGATACCAAGTACAGCCAAATCTATATAGATATATTCTATCTTCAACGAGCCACTTCTTGGCTGTTTTCTTGAGTATCAGGGACAGTGTCTTAAATCAGCATAACAGACATTTGTTCCACGTTTTCTCTCTGGGATCTGGGGTGTTAATTAGTCCCTTCTGACAGAGAACAGGGGATCTTAAACTGCATCCAGAACTAAACACCAGTAGAAGAAAATGATTTTGGCTGAGTGGTTGCCCATCTGGGATCTAACCCCAGCCAGTTGGTGACACATTCACATCTGTTTAACAATAATGAAACACACATGACACAAGCATGCTCTTCAATGACATAGACATATGTGATCATTAGGCACACTTATGAAATTCACCCAGGACTTAGCAAAATTAATTCCATGAGTCACCACATGCTTTCATCAAATACATACAATTTAAGTGATATACTCATTTATAATCAGGCATTATGGATCTTAACCATTCTAACATGCCAGTTGAATAAGTATTATTGTGTGGCACAAATATTACTTCCCCATGTTCACCACATTGAAAATGCATTTGCCTTATCACATGTGTGCTTTAACATCACACAATTATGGTATCTATAGAGCTCCTTTTGGTTCCCATGTGTTCATGAATTATAAGAAACTATTTGTTTGCCCATGTGCTCATGTCAAAAAAAAAAAAAAAAAAAAAAAAAAATCTACTGACTAATGTGCTCAATCTACTTGACTATACACATTACATTAATTTCTCTATCAGTGCTGGCACATTTAAATTAGCTTCCTCTGACCAGTGTGGGTACATGCACCATATGTCCTTACCACTGTACTAAGAATTCTGAGTTTCCTTAAGTCTTAAGTTACTCTAATTCATTGTAGATTACGTTGCTTAATAAATAAATGTACAACTTGGACTATTGCTTATACATTAAATCAGTTGTTTACTTTGGGAGAAAAATAAAACTCACTATAGTTTTTCTTAATGTACAGTTTACCCATAAGCTATGAGAACTGAATATATTATTTAGTTCTTACTAAATTAATTTAAGAACTTACCACATGTGTCTTACAATACTGACATACCACTCTTCTTCTGGGAAAAAGACTCACAAACTAATCTAAGATTTAAAAATAAATATTTCTCTTTACCTTTCATGTAAAATGAATCTTTTCCACACTTCGGCGCCAGGATTCAGATTTTTCAAATGCGATTTCGTGGGCTGATGTTTGTCTTCATCTATCTAACTTATACTAAATTATCTTTGGTAAGTTGATTTTAAAGAGACTATCACTCCCTCCGCTCATCGAATATCTCCTGGTTCCTTTGCTTGAGCTGGTAAACAAAACAGGCCCCGTCAGCTAAGCGTGCCGTATTTATACTGTGCCTTTTCCGAGTTCCGGTCTTTACGCCGACAATGAGTTATATTAAATCTTGGATCGTGCATTTGTGGAACAAAATAACGTTCTGCGGTGTCAACTTTTATTGTCGCCAGGAAATATTTACCGCACATTATGCTTGTGAAAATATAATATATCACACCAATCCTGGTGTTGATTTCCTGATCTAGGGATAATTTGCAATTATATCCAGCTCGGAGTGATCAATAAAGAATGATGGTACCCCATGTGTACCTTGTGACATAATCTGTGTCTTCTGTTTGCTAATTGTTAAACTAAATTCAGAACAAGCATTGAAAAATGCAGATAGTAGTCGCTGTAATTCTTCCTCAGAGTGGATCGTAACTGCAGTAGCATCTGCATAAAGCAACTCTCTGATCAGTAACCTCCTAATTTTGGTCTTGGCCTTTAATCTCTGAGCATTGTACTGGTCGCCATCTGAGCGTGAGTGAATGTATATACCACCATCCTGATCACGAAAGGCATATTTCAGTAAAGTTAAAAGTATATTACAAAGAGGGTGGGAGCTAGTACACAACTTTGCTTAACTCCACTCTTGATTTCAAACTCTTCTGAAGTTGCACAATCAAATTTGACTATACCCTTTCATGCCTGTGTGGAACGATTCCACAATGGACAGAAGAGTTGATGGGCAGCCGATCTTCTTTAGTGCCTTGAACAGATCTTCACGACTGACACAATCAAATGCCTTTGTGAGGTCGATGAAGGCAATAAATAGTGACTGATTATTTTCACTGCGTTTTTATTTGCATTTTTCCCAATAAGAATATCATATCAATGGTAGATCGGTTCAGTCTAAAGCCACACTGTGATTCGGGTTAGACTTCATCTCCAAGGACTTGAAGTCTAAGCAGAACAATTCTGTCAAATACTTTCCCAACGATACTCAGAAGTGAGATACCCCTATAGGTGTTGGGGATGATGTATTCTATTTGTAATTCTCATTATGCTATCACGCGTATTCTCCCATTAGCGTCCGTCATTTAAAATATTTTATGTTTACACCTCGGTGCGTTTATATTTACTAATTTTGTTTAATTTCTTCTATAAATCTATTTGTCTTGCTCTGAAGAAGATCATTTGGATCGAAACGTCGGATTCGTTGTGTTATGGATTAATTTATTCATGACATATTTTATTAAAGTTATTATTATTAGAAGTAGTAGTACCAGGGACCTCAAATGAAAACCTTAAATGTGTAATTGAAATTACAATAACCATGCCATTGTCATATAACGTGTCAGTGTTGTTGATAATATTGTCAATAATGATAAGCACGTGACATCACTGTGCAGACGAACAGGGTGACGTAATAAGAACAGTTTAAAGATGACAGTCCTACTTTTAACATGCACCAAAGAGGATCAGCGTTCTGTTACCTGCTTATTTAAAAATCGGTGTTCAATCACGTGGTGAAACCTATGAGTGGAGCAGGATGTTTCAAAACGGCGTGACTTCCGTGGCAGACTTTTCACTACCGGGTCAGGCACATCGAGTTTTGACACCAAAGTCGTTAGACACGCAACCAAGAAAGTATTTTTTACAGGAATCCAAGCACTTTATCGGCTCTGGAGGATTTGCAATGAACGCAGTGGTGACTACATCGAAAAATGATACTATGTTCTTTAATTTTCCGAGCGGTCAGCAGTCAACGTAACGAGGCGGCGTGGATGCCGCGCAGGCATAAAGAAGCAAGGTAAGCGTGGTGGTTTAAGACGTTTTAGACTCAAGTGTCACCGTCTAGGACTCAGGAATATCCGTATTCTGTATTGGAACTGCGCCAGCGTAAAACAACAGGGCTCTATTTTAGAAACCCTGGTTTACAGGAACGACATTGTAGCACTCCAGGAGACGAGACTGGGCGATCATCTACTCCGAATTGCCGGCTTCAAATGTTTCTACAACAGACGACATCTGGGAATGACGATTCTCGTTCGCGACAGCATGGTGGCGTCAGAGCTAGACATGTCCAGTTGGGACAGTGACGATATACACATACAGGCGTTGAGAGTTCATTCCACTATACCATTCGTGTTGGTTAATGTTTATGCCCGCAATGCGAGTATGGACGCCCAGAAGTGGCAGTGCTTAAGTGGCATATTAGGTCACGAGAGAAATGTTATTTTCTGTGGCGACTTCAACGCTAAAGACAGATCATGGGGAAACACTTCCTCCAATACACAGGGGGAGGAGCTCGAGACTGCACTTGAAACTATTGACCTGGTTTGTATCAACAGTGGCTGTGTCACCAGGACAGCAAGCCGTCCAGGCGATGAGGACAGTGCTATTGATCTGGCGCTGGTTTCACCTTCACTCACTACAGTGTGTAGATGGGGTATCCTAGGACACCACGGCAGCGACCACCACCCTTGCAGCATATTGGTGGAGAAAGGCAGAACCAGGCAGCACAAGCTAAAGGTAAAGACTTTCCAGTATGACAGTACAGGGCAAGATGTGGTGAGTAAAATAAGACGTGACAAGCACAGAAAGCTTCAGGGCAGGAAAAAAAGCTGGGAGCAGCCACCTTGGTGGAATTTCGAGGTGGAGAAGGCTTGGGTGGATAAGCGTAGTGCTGTAAGGAGATGGCAAAATGCCAAGAAGAACAGAGCTGGTCATCCTAGTCCCTGCATGCACTTAGAAAGAGAGATGCACACAAAAGTAAGCCATTTAAAAAAACTGGTCAAGGTGGTTAAAAGCGAAAAATAGGCATACGTGTGTCAAAATGTAAGCACAGACAAGTCACTGAAATTGTTCTGGCGACTACATAACAGCATGAGCAGTGTAGTCAAGAATAAGAGCATTTCTGACTTCCAAGGTGCTGACCTCATCTGGCAGAGGACTGACGAGGACAAGGGCAAAGCCCTCCTTGAACGCTATCTAGAGCAGAGCAACCAGACAGACATGGGAGGCCGAAATCTGGCGAAGGAGGTCACCACAGACAGGTGCAAGGTCCAGAACACTTCGGATGAAGACACAGTGACAGTGAAAGAAATCAAGGCTGAACTTCGACGATCAAAAAACAGCGCTCCAGGGCCTGATGGCATAAGATACGACGACATCAATAGGTGTACCGACAATGAGCTAGAGAAACTAGCAGACACGTACAACAACAGTATAGAGAGTACTAGCATCAAGGAGGAATGGTTACACAGCTATCTGATTCCCTTGCCGAAGCCTGACAAAGACCAAAAAAAAAAATAATTCAGGGATATCGAATTATAACCATGCAGAATACAATAGTCAAGCTGCTGGAGAAGGTAATTGCCAGGAAAATATCAAGCCAGCTAGAGAGGCAAGGTGTGTTCCCACCTACCCTGGGTGGGTACCGTCCAAAAAGAGAAACCTGGACCAATGCAGCAGTCTTTGCCCATGATGTCTATGAAGGTTTCCACTTAGGCATTGAAACCTTTGCTGCAGCGATTGATCTTGAGGACGCATACAACAGAGTACCATTGGATGTTTTAATGCTTCAACTTCTTGAACTAAAAGTAAGTCCATTCCTCCTTAGTTGGATCGCTGCAGCCCTCTTCCAACGGAAAGTAGTTTTTAGATGTGGCAGTTGCACTTCGGAACCAACAACAATATATTCTGGCCTACCACAGGGATCACCATTATCTCCGGTAATGTTCAACGCCTACACAGTGAGAATCACCAGTGAGCAGATCACTGGACCTGGCAGGACATTGTCATATGCCGATGATGTTTTAGTGTATCGTCAGGGTAAGGATAGAGAGCAGGTTGCTGTGGAACTACAAACTGAACTCAAACGCATAAGTACTTGGTGTGATGAAGCTGGGGCAATGGTCAACCCAACAAAGGCAACAGTGACTTGGTTCTCGTTGAATAATCATATTGTCAACACTCCAACACTAACTGTAATGCTGTGTTCAGTGACGGTGGAAAGAACGCAGGCAATGAATTACCTGGGGATACGGTTTGATCGAAGCCTTGCTTATAATGAGCACATAGCCCAGGTGATAACAAAGGCCAAGCGGGGTTTGGCTGCGATGCGGGTGATGGCGGCTGCAAACTGTGAGCAGCGCCATCTATGTCTTCTGTACGAGAGGCTGGTCATGACTGTTTTGGAGTATGCAATGGCAATCCTGACTCTCAGCCGTAAGCAGATAGAAAGGATGGAAAGGATACAGAATGAAGTTATGCGCATTATTCTTGGATGTACAAGAGATACAGCATGCAGGGCGATGCGCTACCTTCTTGATTTTCCAACCATTGAAGACAGAATACAAGTCTGCAGAGCACGCGCCTGAGTTAACACAAACACACAACATCCACTGCACAGTGAAATTAGGAAGGTGAAGGGCAGCAGGTTAAAAAGAGGACGGTCGTGGATGGGTCAAGCCGAAGACATTCTTCAACAGGTGTGTTCACTTGAGGACTTAGAACCTGGCGAGGAGTGGGTGCAAGTGCCAACGAATTTCTGCACATCCTTTTCAGTTTGCATCCAACTAGATAGAAAATGCAGACAAGAAAATCCGACTGCTGTGGAGGCTGAAGTACAAGCGTTGATTTTCGAGAATTCGCTAGACGGTGATGCGGTCATCTACACAGATGGGTCGGTCGTCCGACATGTGAGAAGCTCATGGGCCTTTACAGCTCGGGCCGGAGGGAGAATTGTAAAGGAGGACTCTGGTGCTTTCACTGAAACCACAAGTAGCCTGACTATGGAAGTCATGGCAGTAAGTAAAGCAATAACATGGCTCGAGACACAGACATTCACTAGGGCATGTTTCCTTAGCGACTTAATGAACATGATCAAGAGGATAGGAGAGGGGTCGATCCGGAGAGAATGGTTGCTGCCTCTGGAGCGGTCTCGGCTGACAAAGATTAGTTTCATCTTCGTGCCAGGGCATGCGGGAGTACAAGGAAATGAGCGGGCTGACAAGCTCGCAGGTGAGGCTACTGTGGAGGGCGGACGCGCCATGGACCAGGCTGACATTCTGAATGCTCTACGAGAAGTAAGACTCTTGCGTCAACCAATGTGAATCTACAACCATGGCCAGGCTGCGAGAACAGCGAATTAAAAGAGGGGTGGCCAAACAAGAACACTACGCAGGAAGCCAAAGAAGATTGATAAACCAACACAGAACTGGCGTTGTTAGCCGCTACACGCTGCGGGATTTGCTGAGGAGGGGATCCGAGCACTTATGGACTGAATGTTTCGATGTGCAATGAGGATGATCTGTCAAATAACTAACTAATTTTCCCGAATATATTCACACACAAACATAAAAACACTTTCAGGTTTTCATTTGAGGCCTCCTCGAATTTTTGTCATTGTTTTTTCCACCGATTGCTTTTCAAGAAATATGTTTTTTGGGGTATAAAATTTGTGATGGTAATATTACAAGTGATAATAGAATTGTATCCAGAATATTGAATTTATCTCTTCCAACAACAAAGATGTAAGTAAGAAGCACGTTAGGTTTGGTGAACTATTACAGAAAGTTCATACCAAAGTTTGCAGACATAACAGAAATTTTTACGTCTATTGGCGAAACGTCAACCTACAAAGATTGTACACAGTTTAGACCTGAAAAATGCTCTTACAAAAAATACAGCAATATTTCTCATCTCCACCGATCCTTAAATTACCAAACGTGCACCTTCCTTTCACAGTCAGGACTGATTCAAGCGGCGTGGGCCTCGCTGGTGTCCTCCTACAGACTTACGACAACATTCTACATCCAGTGGCATATGTCAGCCGCAAGTTATCACCTTGTGAACGCAAATACAGTGCACCGGAACTGGAATGTTTAGCTATGGTGTATTCCTTATCGAAATTGGCCAGATATTTGTTGGGCAAACATTTAATTGTAAAATCCGATAACAGCCCACTAAAAGTAATAATGCAAGAGACACCATAAAATCATGGCATCGCAAGATGGGCACTTCTACTACAGAAAAACAGCTTCGCATACATCATATTAGCGGCACAGACAACATGATCGCTGACCTTTTGTCTAGTATTCCTCTCGACGAGTCCACAACCAGTCCACCTACTCCTAAGCGCAAGGCATAAGACATGTATTGTTAGCGCTCAGAACACAAAATCACATACTAGCGCAATACATCACCCCGTCTAATGATGGCGCTAATATAACTTAATTTAATGTGATATGGACTATTTCCTGTTTTATTTTAAAATTACATTTTTAAACAGTGAATGTGGGGAATAAATGAAAGTAGTGGACAGAGACAATGACAGCTGCTTAAACGTTTCTCTTGTGATTTGTGATATCGGGACTGAGTTCGTTCTAAGGTACGTATACTGTGCCTCTGTTATCTTTTCTTTCTCTCATGAGTCACTCATACTTATCTGTTTTCATTTCATATGATCAAATGCAATATGTAACGGTAGCGGGTGAACCGATGTGGTAACACTCTATGAAGTAACAGCAGTAATAACACTCCATTAAGATGAGTCATTGACCAGTCGATGTGTTAACACTCCAGTAACTTGAGTCACTGACCAGCTGAAGTGGTAACACTCCACTAACATGGGTCACTGACCAGCCGATGTTGTGACGCTCCACTAACTTGAGTCACTGACCAGTCGATATTGTAATACTCCACTAACATGAGTCACTGACCAGATGATGTGGTAACATTCCACTAACATGTGTCACTGACCAGCTGATGTTGTAACATTCCACTAACATGTGTCACTGACCAGTTTATGTGGTAACATTCCACTAACATGAGTCACTGACCAGCCGATGTTGTAACATTCCACTAACATGTGTCACTGACCAGCTGATGTGGTAACATTCCACTAACATGAGTCACTGACCAGTCGATATTGTAATACTCCACTAACATGAGTCACTGACCAGATGATGTGGTAACATTCCACTAACATGTGTCACTGACCAGCTGATGTTGTAACATTCCACTAACATGTGTCACTGACCAGCTGATGTGGTAACATTCCACTAACATGAGTCACTGACCAGCCGATGCTGTAACATTCCACTAACATGTGTCACTGACCAGTTTATGTGGTAACATTCCACTAACATGAGTCACTGACCAGCCGATGTTGTAACATTCCACTAACATGTGTCACTGACCAGCTGATGTGGTAACATTCCACTAACATGAGTCACTGACCAGCTGATGTGGTAACATTCCACTAACATGTGTCACTGACCAGCCGATGCTGTAACATTCCACTAACATGTGTCACTGACCAGTTTATGTGGTAACATTCCACTAACATGAGTCACTGATCAGCTGATGTGGTAACATTCCACTAACATGAGTCACTGACCAGCCGATGTTGTAACATTCCACTAACATGTGTCACTGACCAGCCGATGCTGTAACATTCCACTAACATGTGTCACTGACCAGTTTATGTGGTAGCATTCCACTAACATGAGTCACTGACCAGCTGATGTGGTAACATTCCACTAACATGTGTCACTGACCAGCCGATGTTGTAACATTCCACTAACATGTGTCACTGACCAGCCGATGTTGTAACATTCCACTGACATGTGTCACTGACCAGCCGATGCTGTAACATTCCACTAACATGTGTCACTGACCAGCCGATGTTGTAACATTCCACTAACATGTGTCACTGACCAGCCGATGTTGTAACATTCCACTAACATGTGTCACTGACCAGCCGATGTTGTAACATTCCACTAACATGTGTCACTGACCAGCCGATGCTGTAACATTCCACTAACATGTGTCACTGACCAGCCGATGTTGTAACATTCCACTAACATGTGTCACTGACCAGCCGATGTTGTAACATTCCACTAACATGAGTCACTGACCAGCCGATGTTGTAACATTCCACTAACATGTGTCACTGACCAGCCGATTCTGTAACATTCCACTAACATGTGTCACTGACCACTTAATGTGGTAACATTCCACTAACATGAGTCACTGACCAGTTGATGTGGTAACATTCCACTAACATGTGTTACTGACCAGCTGATGTGGTAACATCCCACTAACATGTGTCACTGACCAGCCGATGCTGTAACACTCCACTAAGATGAGTCACTGATCTCATATAAAGATACCAGATTAACAGCATACGAATCTAATTGATGTTTTTTTTTCTTCTTCTTCTTTCGTTCGCTTGAAATACGTCTATAACTGCAATGGTGTCTCTTGTATGAATCTAACATGTTTTTTTTAGTTCACTCAGCGGTCCATAGAGTTTATCTTCCACTGTTGTCTCTCTAGGCCAGAAGGTTCTCCTGGATATATTGTAGTTTGGGCAGTCCTGGAGTATGTGCTTTGCTGGCTGCGACGCCAAACCACACGTGCACATGTCTGTGTCACCAATCTCGAAGTTTGTATAGACGTGGTTGCATAATCTATTGTGTCCTGTTCTGAGGCGCAGAATAATGACTTGTTCTGGTCTGTCCATAACGTGGTAGTCGTCTTGAGTAGGGTTTGGTGGCCTTCTGACTGATTTGATCATTCTTTTCTTTTGGTGGAATATAATGGGCACATCAGGCTGTTCTTCTTTTGCTCCTTCTTTAGCCAATCGATCAGCTCTGTCGTTTCCGGGTACTCCACAGTGGGATGGTATCCACTGTATGGTGACCTTATGCTGACTGCTGAGTTCAGAAAGTAGTGTCCTTAGAACTGGCAATTTCCCAGACAGGAATACCTCTATTACTGATTTTGCATCTGTCAATATCACCACAGGTTGTCTACCATGGCTGGTATTTTGTAATATTTCTATTGCTATCTTGATTGTCTCAATTTCAGCATCATAGTTATGACAGTACTTTCCTGTTGGAATTCTGGCCATGTCTCTAGTATTATTTGGGTATTCTATGTACACTCCTGCTCCTCCATTTCGAACAGCATTTTGCGCTGACCCATCTGTGTAGATTCGGATCCAGAGGTCCTGTGGGCATTCGTCATCAAGGAAGCTGGGAGTGGCTGTTCTGCGCTGTAGACTGTTCTGTTCTTCCTTGTCAAATATTCCTCTCACTTTTGTCTGGATTTGTAGCGATAGTCTATGTTCATCTTTCCATGGAGGTCGCTCTGGAATAGTTGTCAGTGGAATACCAACTGTGGGAAGATCGGTGGTTTCTCTGCAGAGTTGTTTATCCTGGTGGATAAAACTACTTCTTTTAAACCGCCCCAAAGCTAAGTTTTCAAATCGGTTCTTCATAGGGTGGCCTGGCAATCTGAGGAACTTGTCTGAGAAGGATCTCCAATAGTTGTGGTTAGACCCTTACGAGGCATGAGGCCCGGCACTGCACCTGCCTGGGGGTCCAGAGCAGGGCGAGCACCATAACATGTATCAGTTGTCGACATAATTCACGGCGTTATTGCGTGGCAGCCTGATTTCTGTGGTGCGCCTCGTGGCTGGCTGCCTCCATCTTCAGCACCTATCTTTTGCAAGAGTAGACTACGCTCATACTCGACACACGCACACATAATACTGTTCTTCCCGTCTATACCATTCATAGTTACGATCTTGGTGTGTTGCTGTCGGAAACATACCTGTCATAAGTAGATGGCTGAGCACCAAACAAAACAGTGAAGACACCAGAAATCTAGTTTACTTCATTCATTGACCCCTGTAGCACTGAGACAACGACATGACAATGCCTGGGTATTTACACAACAGTTCCTGCTGTAGAGTTATGGCAGACACAACACTAATTCTGCGTAAAGCATCTGTCGCAGCACCTTCCACTTTAGATTGTCATTGTGCTGGACAGATTAGGCATCTTACCTCCCGGCTAGAGGAGCGGCTGGCCGAGAGGCTAGAACGCCGGACTCTCATTCGGAAGGTTCGGGTTCGATCCCTCGGTAAGGTGTGGGATTTTTTTCTGTCGGGGGCAAAAAGAAAATCCTAACCTGCACAGTTCGCGGCGACTGCACTAGCCAGGCGGCCTTTATTCCTCAGGCTCAAAGACCCCTCTGCCATACACCGCAAGGTACTATATTGGCAGTAAATGACAGTTTTATGACCTCCCGGCTGTGAGCCTGTGTTGATGCATTTCCCTGTCGGAAGACAATAAAAAACAATGTTCGTCCTAATAGACGAATAGATTAAGAACCATCTTGTCCAAATTCATCTAATTGATGTAACAATCACGTAATAATGTGACTGAAGCTCAAGGAGAGGACTGCAGGTCGCGAAAGGAGTTTATTTGGTACATGGTGATACACTCATTCTATTAGACTAATCGACACTCGATGAGTTGTAGAGTCAATATCATAGTGGCAAACTTTATTTCCCAATAACGTATGGTCCCCATGTTATGCTGAATTGAACTTGGAGACCTGGTCAATTAAAAATAGTTTCGAATGGATTACTACCGAACCAACAGTAAGTAAGCTAGCCACTACGCTACCATGGCCTCCGCCACGAGAATACCTGAATATAATTACGGTATCTTTTATTCACCCGCTCCTTGGTGAAGGAATTACGGACGCAGTTCGTAATCCCGCATACCCGCGTTCGAAACACAGCTGCAGACGATTTGGCAGCAAAACCGTCTTGCGTTGTTTTTTTAACAAAATGTTATTGGTGCCGGTCGTTCAGAAATCAATGGCAAACTACTGAACGTAAACTTGCCAAGAGATCACATCATCAAGCAATGCTGGTGTTGACTGCGACGTCTTGTAAAGGATATTCAACTAACTTTTAAAAAATCTTTTATTTGATCAGTCAGCAGATGGCACATTCCTCTCACATCATCATGTGCCCGCTAAAACCTCATTGACAACTTTTACAGACGTTTCCCCTCATATATGTATACAATGTGTACTTTCTGGCCCCGAAGAAAAAAATGATCGATGCCAGAATGTGATAACTACAAGCCGCCAAAACAAAATGGCAATATTTGATCGTGTATGTCAATGATTTGCTCAAACTCCCTCTTGCTCACGGCCAAAGAAATTGCTCAATCTGGCCTCGCGGCGGGTCCGACTTAACTCAACATCGTTCTCCGCTATTCTCACACGCACGCGCTCGGAAATCAGCCATCAGGCTGGTCGGCACGATCCTGGTATCGAGTGAGTCCATGAAATCTTTGGCTACACAGAAATGTTCTCAAAACTGTGACCATTGATTCACTGCTGGTTTTGACGCTTGCGGCCTTGCAAGTGAAAACATTTGTGTATCGTTTGCGCTGAAGTAAAACTGGAAAATAGAATCCTATAACAATTGTTATTTTGGATTGTATTTGAAATAAGTAAAATATGTGTATATCTATGATATGTTTCTTTGTAATTATGTTTGTCTGTGCTGTCTGACTGTCTTTCTTTATGACTGTTTGTCTGTCTGTCTTTCTTTAATTCGTTATTCTTACTCTCAACTGGCCATTCTGTCTGTCACATAAATGTTCTCAAAACTGCAACTATTGATTACCTTCTGATTTTGACGCCATGAACCTTGCAGGTAAAACATTTGTGTATCGACAGCGTTGACGTAAAATTGTAAAACTGGAAGCAAGCATCCTCCAAACAATTGTTACTTTTGGAAAGTATTCAAAATAGGTTAAATAAATCTATGTGTATGATATGTTTCTTTTTATTATGTCTCTCTGTCTAACAGTCTTTCTTTATGACTGTCTGCCTGTCTTTCTTTGATTCTTTATTCTTTTCATTGTGTCTGTCTGTGAGTCTCTGACTACAGGGAAGTGTTCTTAAAACTGTGACCACTGATTCACTGCTAATTCTGACACTTTCGGTCTTGCAAGCAAAAACATTTGTGTATCGTTTGTGCTGATGTAAAACTGGAAAATTGAAACTAAACCAATTGTTACTTTGGAATGTATTCGAAGTAAGTAAAATATTTGTAATTCTATTACATGTTTCTTTGTCATTATGTCTGTCCTTCTGAATGCCTTTCTTCATGACTGTCCGTCTGTCTATCATTATTTAATTTGGTGTTCTGACTCGCAAGACATCATTCTGTCTGTCTGTAAGTCTTTGGCTACACATAAATGTTCTTTAAACAGTCACCCCTGATTAGCTTCTGATTTTGAACTCTGCGGCCATACAAGTAAAAACATGTGTGTGTCAATTGCGCTTACGTAAAACTGGAAACTGGATTCCTCCAAAAAATTGTTACTTTGGAAAGTATTCAAAATGATTGAAATATATGTATGTCTATGATATGTTTATTTGTCATAGCGTCCTTCTGTCTGCCTTTCTTTCTTTCTTTTTTCTTCTGTCTGTTTGTCCGTCTGTCTGCTAGCGTACACAGATATATTATCAAAACTGACCATTGATTCACTTCTGGTTTTGACGCTTTAGGCCTTGCAAGTAAAAACATTTGTGTATCGTTTGCGCTGACGTAAAACTGCAAAAATGGAATCCTCCCTCAATCGTTGCTTTGGAAAGTATTCAAAATAAGTGAAATAAGTGTTTGACTTCTTTCTTTCTTTCTTTCTTTCTTTCTTTCTTTCTTTCTTTCTTTCTTTCTTTCTTTCTTTCTTTCTTTCTTTCTTTCTTTTTTTCATTGTTTTTTTTTTTTTGGTTGTTTTTGATTCAGCCCTGTTCATTCCTTGTCC
Source organism: Cepaea hortensis (assembly GCA_963921405.1). Lineage (NCBI taxonomy): Eukaryota > Metazoa > Mollusca > Gastropoda > Stylommatophora > Helicidae > Cepaea > Cepaea hortensis. Next base: position 30,645,070 of record OY992883.1, on the reverse strand, counting down.
ATACTTTTGCATATTATTACGTCTATTTTGTGTGTCCATGTGTAGTTTTTTTCCGCTTTCTATAATTCTCGATTTATTTATGTCGCTAATTAATTCATGAAATTAAGTTCTCGCTCTGTTCTTATTTATTCAGTTTCTTTTAACTGTTTGTTGTTATTCGTCCTTGATTTATTCTATTATTCTCAGTGTCTTATAAGACGTTATTTCTATACTTTGATACGCCTTTATTAATTTGTCTATCATTCTCTTCATGTTTCTCTCTATTAATGTCGAACCCTATTATTCTGTGCGATGCTGCTTTGTGTATCTGTATACCATCCTTGTTATTGTTATTGTCCGACCTGGTGACCGTGAAAGATGGAGGCACATGTTGTCTTACACTTAGTGGCATGGCACGTGATGATGATGAATACACAAGTAGAGTACAATAGGAGGGCTGACATGTTCTCGCGATGCAAGCAGAACAATAGCAGAGTAAAAATATTATGTAAGCATGTAATAACAGCTTATCTATAAACCAGTAAACTATGTAATATTAAGATAATATGCACTGGAAGAATTGTTACATGCTTTAAATGACATTTATAAAAGTTAGTTGCATATCCTTTACATGATGTCGCAGTAAACACGAGAATTTTTTTTTTTTTTTTGCTGTTGTGATCTCTTGGCAAGAGATACGTTCAGTAGTTTGTCATTGCTTTATGAACTACCAGAGCCATACCATTTCGTAAAAGAAGCAACGCAAGGCGGTCTGCTGCCACATCGCCAGTATCTGTGTTTCGAATGCGGCTATGCGAGATTACGAGCTGCATCCGTAAAACCTTCGCCACGGAGCAAGCGCATTTATATAACAAAAAGAAAAACAAACAAACCAAAAGACAAGAGGATTATCTTCATTGCACTGGGTATTACCCCATATGGCTCGGTCTCTTTCCGCAGAGCGGCCTGCTGAAAGCGTCGCACAAAGCACGAACTCCGTAGCTCCAGCAACGATCCCCAGGAGTCTCAGAGAAAATTGCAGTCGTGAACGAACGATGTAGCCCCACTACAGCAGCAGGCGGTGTAACTACTTTGAGATTGAGACTCCAGCACAAACAAAACATAAAATAAAAACCAACATGGAACTACAATGGAACAGCAGCTTGTTTTGATTCTAGGGCCATAAGCTAATAAACCATACAAAACAAACACTACGGAGAATAAACAATATTCAGCATGAACACCTAAAAAAAAAAAAAAAACAGTGTTTGTTTTATTCAAACTAGTCATCAGTATCACAATAGACGGTACTATCAGCCTTCTGTTAGCACCGAATGTTGGGTGGCGATTACCAAATCCGACACAGCGCATTATGTCAACGGCTTCGGACGAATGAACGTAATTGGGAGGGTACGAGCCTTACTCTGGTGTGAAGCAATGCAATCTAAAGACTAAATGTTATGGAAGGGAAGACCAGGTCCCAAGCCTTGGTCGGCAATTGGTCTAGAATGAAAACTCCGAAAGACGGACAGTTGGTGTATTGTTTTGCTGATCCGGCAGCTTCTGCAGCTTGTCTTGTTGCATGCATTTTGGTGTTGCCTTTCCTCGGGAGTAAACTATGCAGGATGCATGGGCAACACATGGTCTCTAAATTCAGCCCAGACTTTGGGCTATGGTGAGATAAAACATCAGTTTACAAACTATCGTCAGTCGAGGTGCAAGTCAGACGCAAAGCAAATTCAGGATTATGTTACACATTATCTTGTATTATGTTTCACATTATCTTGTATTATGTTTCACATTATCTTGTATTATGTTTCACATTATCTTGTATTATGTTTCACATTATGGTGTATTATGTTACACATTATCTTGTATTATGTTTCGCATTATGTTGTATTATGTTTCACATTATGTTGTATTATGTTACACATTATCTTGAATTATGTTACACATTATGTTGTATTATGTTACACGTTATCTTGTATTATGTTTCACATTATCTTGTATTATGTTACACATTATGTTGAATTATGTTACACATTATGTTGTATTATGTTACACATTATCTTGTATTATGTTACACATTATCTTGTATTATGTTACACATTATGTTATATTATGTTACACATTATCTTGTATTATGTTACACATTATCTTGTATTATGTTACACATTATGTTGTATTATGTTACACATTATCTTGTATTATGTTACACATTATCTTGTTTTATGTTACACATTATCTTGTATTATGTTTCACATTATCTTGTATTATGTTTCACATTATCTTGTATTATGTTTCACATTATCTTGTATTATGTTACACATTATCTTGTATTATGTTTCACATTATCTTGTATTATGTTTCACATTATCTTGTATTATGTTACACATTATCTTGTATTATGTTACACATTATCTTGTATTATGTTTCACATTATCTTGTATTATGTTTCACATTATCTTGTATTATGTTACACATTATCTTGTATTATGTTTCACATTATCTTGTATTATGTTTCACATTATCTTGTATTATGTTACACATTATCTTGTATTATGTTTCACATTATCTTGTATTATGTTTCACATTATGGTGTATTATGTTACACATTATCTTGTATTATGTTTCGCATTATGTTGTATTATGTTTCACATTATGTTGTATTATGTTACACATTATCTTGAATTATGTTACACATTATGTTGTATTATGTTACACGTTATCTTGTATTATGTTTCACATTATCTTGTATTATGTTACACATTATGTTGAATTATGTTACACATTATGTTGTATTATGTTACACATTATCTTGTATTATGTTACACATTATCTTGTATTATGTTACACATTATGTTGTATTATGTTACACATTATCTTGTATTATGTTACACATTATCTTGTATTATGTTACACATTATGTTGTATTATGTTACACATTATCTTGTATTATGTTACACATTATCTTGTTTTATGTTACACATTATCTTGTATTATGTTACACATTATCTTGTATTATGTTATACATTATGTTGTATTATGTTACACGTTATCTTGTATTATGTTACACGTTATTTTGTTTTATGTTTTACATTACGTTGTATTATGTTACACATTATCTTGTATTATGTTACACATTATGTTGTATTATGTTACACATTATCTTGTATTATGTTACACATTATCTTGTATTATGTTACAAATTATGTTGTATTATGTTACACATTATTTTGTATTATGTTACACATTATCTTGTATTATGTTACACATTATGTTGTATTATGTTACACATTATGTTGTATTATATTTCACATTATCTTGTATTATGTTACACATTATGTTGTATTATGTTACACATTATGTTGTATTATGTTACACATTATCTTGTATTATGTTACACATTATCTTGTATTATGTTACACATTATGTTGTATTATGTTTCACATTATGTTGTATTATGTTACACATTATCTTGTATTATGTTTAACATGATCTTGTATTATGTTTCACATTATCTTGTATTATGTTACACATTATCTTGTATTATGTTTCACATTATCTTGTATTATGTTTCACATTATCTTGTATTATGTTACACATTATCTTGTATTATGTTACACATTATATTGTATTATGTTACACATTATGTTGTATTATGTTACACATTATCTTGTATTATGTTACACATTATAATGTATTATGTTACACATTATGTTGTATTATGTTACACATTATCTTGTATTATGTTACACATTATCTTGTATTATGTTCACATTATCTTGTATTAAGTTACACATTATCTTGTATTATGTTACACGTTATCTTGTATTATGTTACACGTTATCTTGTATTATGTTTCACATTATCTTGTTTTATGTTTTACATTACGTTGTATTATGTTACACATTATCTTGTATTATGTTACACATTATGTTGTATTATGTTACACATTATCTTGTATTATGTTACACATTATCTTGTATTATGTTACAAATTATGTTGTTTTATGTTACACATTATTTTGTATTATGTTACACATTATCTTGTATTATGTTACACATTATGTTGTATTATGTTACACATTATGTTGTATTATATTTCACATTATCTTGTATTATGTTACACATTATGTTGTATTATGTTACACATTATGTTGTATTATGTTACACATTATCTTGTATTATGTTACACATTATCTTGTATTATGTTACACATTATCTTGTATTATGTTTCACATTATGTTGTATTATGTTACACATTATCTTGTATTATGTTTAACATTATCTTGTATTATGTTTCACATTATCTTGTATTATGTTACACATTATCTTGTATTATGTTTCACATTATCTTGTATTATGTTTCACATTATCTTGTATTATGTTACACATTATCTTGTATTATGTTACACATTATATTGTATTATGTTACACATTATGTTGTATTATGTTACACATTATTTTGTATTATGTTACACATTATCTTGTATTATGTTACACATTATGTTGTATTATGTTACACATTATGTTGTATTATGTTACACATTATGTTGTATTATATTACACATTATCTTGTATTATGTTACACATTATGTTGTATTATGTTACACATTATCTTGTATTATGTTACACATTATCTTGTATTATGTTACACATTATCTTGTATTATGTTACACATTATATTGTATTATGTTACACATTATCTTGTATTATGTTACACATTATATTGTATTATGTTACAAATTATGTTGTATTATGTTACACATTATCTTGTATTATGTTACACATTATCTTGTATTATGTTACACATTATGTTGTATTATGTTACACATTATTTTGTATTATGTTACACATTATCTTGTATTATGTTACACATTATCTTGTATTATGTTACACATTATGTTGTATTATATTACACATTATCTTGTATTATGTTACACATTATGTTGTATTATGTTACACATTATGTTGTATTATGTTACACATTATCTTGTATTATGTTACACATTATCTTGTATTATGTTACACATTATCTTGTATTATGTTACACATTATCTTGTATTATGTTACACGTTATCTTCTATTATGTTACACATGATCTTTTATTATGTTACACATTATCTTGTATTATGTTACACGTTATCCTGTATTATGTTACGCATTATCTTGTATTATGTTACACGTTATCTTGTATTATGTTTCACATTATGTTGCATTATGTTACACATTATCTTGTATTATGTTTCACATTATTTTGTATTATGTTACACATTATTTGTATTATGTTTCACATTATGTTGTATTATGTTACACATTATCTTGTATTATGTTACACATTATCTTGTTTTATGTTTTACATTACGTTGTATTATGTTACACATTATCTTGTATTATGTTACACATTATGTTGTATTATGTTACACATTATCTTGTATTATGTTACACATTATCTTGTATTATGTTACAAATTATGTTGTATTATGTTACACGTTATCTTGTATTATGTTTCACATGATCTTGTTTTATGTTTTACATTACGTTGTATTATGTTACACATTATCTTGTATTATGTTACACATTATGTTGTATTATGTTACACATTATCTTGTATTATGTTACACATTATCTTGTATTATGTTACAAATTATGTTGTATTATGTTACACATTATTTTGTATTATGTTACACATTATCTTGTATTATGTTACACATTATGTTGTATTATGTTACACATTATGTTGTATTATATTTCACATTATCTTGTATTATGTTACACATTATGTTGTATTATGTTACACATTATGTTGTATTATGTTACACATTATCTTGTATTATGTTACACATTATCTTGTATTATGTTACACATTATCTTGTATTATGTTTCACATTATGTTGTATTATGTTACACATTATCTTGTATTATGTTTAACATTATCTTGTATTATGTTTCACATTATCTTGTATTATGTTACACATTATCTTGTATTATGTTTCACATTATCTTGTATTATGTTTCACATTATCTTGTATTATGTTACACATTATCTTGTATTATGTTACACATTATATTGTATTATGTTACACATTATGTTGTATTATGTTACACATTATTTTGTATTATGTTACACATTATCTTGTATTATGTTACACATTATGTTGTATTATGTTACACATTATGTTGTATTATGTTACACATTATGTTGTATTATATTACACATTATCTTGTATTATGTTACACATTATGTTGTATTATGTTACACATTATGTTGTATTATGTTACACATTATCTTGTATTATGTTACACATTATCTTGTATTATGTTACACATTATCTTGTATTATGTTACACATTATCTTGTATTATGTTACACATTATATTGTATTATGTTACAAATTATGTTGTATTATGTTACACATTATCTTGTATTATGTTACACATTATGTTGTATTATGTTACACATTATGTTGTATTATGTTACACATTATTTTGTATTATGTTACACATTATCTTGTATTATGTTACACATTATGTTGTATTATGTTACACATTATGTTGTATTATATTACACATTATCTTGTATTATGTTACACATTATGTTGTATTATGTTACACATTATGTTGTATTATGTTACACATTATCTTGTATTATGTTACACATTATCTTGTATTATGTTACACATTATCTTGTATTATGTTACACATTATCTTGTATTATGTTACACGTTATCTTCTATTATGTTACACATGTTCTTTTATTATGTTACACATTATCTTGTATTATGTTACACGTTATCCTGTATTATGTTACGCATTATCTTGTATTATGTTACACGTTTTCTTGTATTATGTTTCACATTATGTTGTATTATGTTACACATTATCTTGTATTATGTTTCACATTATGTTGTATTATGTTACACATTATTTGTATTATGTTTCACATTATGTTGTATTATGTTACACATTATCTTGTATTATGTTACACATTATCTTGTTTTATGTTTTACATTACGTTGTATTATGTTACACATTATCTTGTATTATGTTACACATTATGTTGTATTATGTTACACATTATCTTGTATTATGTTACACATTATCTTGTATTATGTTACAAATTATGTTGTATTATGTTACACATTATTTTGTATTATGTTACACATTATGTTGTATTATGTTACACATTATGTTGTATTATGTTACACATTATGTTGTATTATATTTCCTATTATCTTGTATTATGTTACACATTATCTTGTATTATGTTACACATTATCTTGTATTATGTTTCACATTATGTTGTATTATGTTACACATTATCTTGTATTATGTTTAACATTATCTTGTATTATGTTTCACATTATCTTGTATTATGTTACACATTATCTTGTATTATGTTTCACATTATCTTGTATTATGTTTCACATTATCTTGTATTATGTTACACATTATCTTGTATTATGTTTAACATTATCTTGTATTATGTTTCACATTATCTTGTATTATGTTACACATTATCTTGTATTATGTTACACATTATATTGTATTATGTTACAAATTATGTTGTATTATGTTACACATTATCTTGTATTATGTTACACATTATCTTGTATTATGTTACACATTATCTTGTATTATGTTACACATTATCTTGTATTATGTTACACATTATATTGTATTATGTTACACATTATGTTGTATTATGTTACACATTATCTTGTATTATGTTACACATTATCTTGTATTATGTTCACATTATCTTGTATTAAGTTACACATTATCTTGTATTATGTTACACGTTATCTTGTATTATGTTACACGTTATCTTGTATTATGTTTCACATTATCTTGTTTTATGTTTTACATTACGTTGTATTATGTTACACATTATCTTGTATTATGTTACACATTATGTTGTATTATGTTACACATTATCTTGTATTATGTTACACATTATCTTGTATTATGTTACAAATTATGTTGTATTATGTTACACATTATTTTGTATTATGTTACACATTATCTTGTATTATGTTACACATTATTTTGTATTATGTTACACATTATGTTGTATTATATTTCACATTATCTTGTATTATGTTACACATTATGTTGTATTATGTTACACATTATGTTGTATTATGTTACACATTATCTTGTATTATGTTACACATTATCTTGTATTATGTTACACATTATCTTGTATTATGTTTCACATTATGTTGTATTATGTTACACATTATCTTGTATTATGTTTAACATTATCTTGTATTATGTTTCACATTATCTTGTATTATGTTACACATTATCTTGTATTATGTTTCACATTATCTTGTATTATGTTTCACATTATCTTGTATTATGTTACACATTATCTTGTATTATGTTACACATTATATTGTATTATGTTACACATTATGTTGTATTATGTTACACATTATTTTGTATTATGTTACACATTATCTTGTATTATGTTACACATTATGTTGTATTATGTTACACATTATGTTGTATTATGTTACACATTATGTTGTATTATATTACACATTATCTTGTATTATGTTACACATTATGTTGTATTATGTTACACATTATCTTGTATTATGTTACACATTATCTTGTATTATGTTACACATTATCTTGTATTATGTTACACATTATATTGTATTATGTTACACATTATCTTGTATTATGTTACACATTATATTGTATTATGTTACAAATTATGTTGTATTATGTTACACATTATCTTGTATTATGTTACACATTATCTTGTATTATGTTACACATTATCTTGTATTATGTTACACATTATGTTGTATTATGTTACACATTATTTTGTATTATGTTACACATTATCTTGTATTATGTTACACATTATCTTGTATTATGTTACACATTATGTTGTATTATATTACACATTATCTTGTATTATGTTACACATTATGTTGTATTATGTTACACATTATGTTGTATTATGTTACACATTATCTTGTATTATGTTACACATTATCTTGTATTATGTTACACATTATCTTGTATTATGTTACACATTATCTTGTATTATGTTACACGTTATCTTCTATTATGTTACACATGATCTTTTATTATGTTACACATTATCTTGTATTATGTTACACGTTATCCTGTATTATGTTACGCATTATCTTGTATTATGTTACACGTTATCTTGTATTATGTTTCACATTATGTTGCATTATGTTACACATTATCTTGTATTATGTTTCACATTATTTTGTATTATGTTACACATTATTTGTATTATGTTTCACATTATGTTGTATTATGTTACACATTATCTTGTATTATGTTACACATTATCTTGTTTTATGTTTTACATTACGTTGTATTATGTTACACATTATCTTGTATTATGTTACACATTATGTTGTATTATGTTACACATTATCTTGTATTATGTTACACATTATCTTGTATTATGTTACAAATTATGTTGTATTATGTTACACGTTATCTTGTATTATGTTTCACATTATCTTGTTTTATGTTTTACATTACGTTGTATTATGTTACACATTATCTTGTATTATGTTACACATTATGTTGTATTATGTTACACATTATCTTGTATTATGTAACACATTATCTTGTATTATGTTACAAATTATGTTGTATTATGTTACACATTATTTTGTATTATGTTACACATTATCTTGTATTATGTTACACATTATGTTGTATTATGTTACACATTATGTTGTATTATATTTCACATTATCTTGTATTATGTTACACATTATCTTGTATTATGTTACACATTATGTTGTATTATGTTACACATTATCTTGTATTATGTTACACATTATCTTGTATTATGTTACACATTATCTTGTATTATGTTTCACATTATGTTGTATTATGTTACACATTATCTTGTATTATGTTTAACATTATCTTGTATTATGTTTCACATTATCTTGTATTATGTTACACATTATCTTGTATTATGTTTCACATTATCTTGTATTATGTTTCACATTATCTTGTATTATGTTACACATTATCTTGTATTATGTTACACATTATCTTGTATTATGTTACACATTATGTTGTATTATGTTACACATTATTTTGTATTATGTTACACATTATCTTGTATTATGTTACACATTATGTTGTATTATGTTACACATTATGTTGTATTATGTTACACATTATGTTGTATTATATTACACATTATCTTGTATTATGTTACACATTATGTTGTATTATGTTACACATTATGTTGTATTATGTTACACATTATCTTGTATTATGTTACACATTATCTTGTATTATGTTACACATTATCTTGTATTATGTTACACATTATCTTGTATTATGTTACACATTATATTGTATTATGTTACAAATTATGTTGTATTATGTTACACATTATCTTGTATTATGTTACACATTATGTTGTATTATGTTACACATTATGTTGTATTATGTTACACATTATTTTGTATTATGTTACACATTATCTTGTATTATGTTACACATTATGTTGTATTATGTTACACATTATGTTGTATTATATTACACATTATCTTGTATTATGTTACACATTATGTTGTATTATGTTACACATTATGTTGTATTATGTTACACATTATCTTGTATTATGTTACACATTATCTTGTATTATGTTACACATTATCTTGTATTATGTTACACATTATCTTGTATTATGTTACACGTTATCTTCTATTATGTTACACATGTTCTTTTATTATGTTACACATTATCTTGTATTATGTTACACGTTATCCTGTATTATGTTACGCATTATCTTGTATTATGTTACACGTTTTCTTGTATTATGTTTCACATTATGTTGTATTATGTTACACATTATCTTGTATTATGTTTCACATTATGTTGTATTATGTTACACATTATTTGTATTATGTTTCACATTATGTTGTATTATGTTACACATTATCTTGTATTATGTTACACATTATCTTGTTTTATGTTTTACATTACGTTGTATTATGTTACACATTATCTTGTATTATGTTACACATTATGTTGTATTATGTTACACATTATCTTGTATTATGTTACACATTATCTTGTATTATGTTACAAATTATGTTGTATTATGTTACACATTATTTTGTATTATGTTACACATTATGTTGTATTATGTTACACATTATGTTGTATTATGTTACACATTATGTTGTATTATATTTCCTATTATCTTGTATTATGTTACACATTATCTTGTATTATGTTACACATTATCTTGTATTATGTTTCACATTATGTTGTATTATGTTACACATTATCTTGTATTATGTTTAACATTATCTTGTATTATGTTTCACATTATCTTGTATTATGTTACACATTATCTTGTATTATGTTTCACATTATCTTGTATTATGTTTCACATTATCTTGTATTAAGTTACACATTATCTTGTATTATGTTTAACATTATCTTGTATTATGTTTCACATTATCTTGTATTATGTTACACATTATCTTGTATTATGTTACACATTATATTGTATTATGTTACAAATTATGTTGTATTATGTTACACATTATCTTGTATTATGTTACACATTATGTTGTATTATGTTACACATTATGTTGTATTATGTTACACATTATTTTGTATTATGTTACACATTATCTTGTATTATGTTACACATTATGTTGTATTATGTTACACATTATGTTGTATTATATTACACATTATCTTGTATTATGTTACACATTATGTTGTATTATGTTACACATTATGTTGTATTATGTTACACATTATCTTGTATTATGTTACACATTATCTTGTATTATGTTACACATTATCTTGTATTATGTTACACATTATCTTGTATTATGTTACACATTATATTGTATTATGTTACAAATTATGTTGTATTATGTTACACATTATCTTGTATTATGTTACATTATGTTACACATTATGTTGTATTATGTTACACATTATTTTTTATTATGTTACACATTATCTTGTATTATGTTACACATTATGTTGTATTATGTTACACATTATGTTGTATTATATTACACATTATCTTGTATTATGTTACACATTATGTTGTATTATGTTACACATTATGTTGTATTATGTTACACATTATCTTGTATTATGTTACACATTATCTTGTATTATGTTACACATTATCTTGTATTATGTTACACATTATCTTGTATTATGTTACACATTATCTTGTATTATGTTACACGTTATCTTCTATTATGTTACACATGATCTTTTATTATGTTACACATTATCTTGTATTATGTTACACGTTATCCTGTATTATGTTACGCATTTTCTTGTATTATGTTACACGTTATCTTGTATTATGTTTCACATTATGTTGTATTATGTTACACATTATCTTGTATTATGTTTCACATTATGTTGTATTATGTTACACATTATTTGTATTATGTTTCACATTATGTTGTATTATGTTACACATTATCTTGTATTATGTTACACATTATCTTGTTTTATGTTTTACATTACGTTGTATTATGTTACACATTATCTTGTATTATGTTACACATTATGTTGTATTATGTTACACATTATCTTGTATTATGTTACACATTATCTTGTATTATGTTACAAATTATGTTGTATTATGTTACACATTATTTTGTATTATGTTACACATTATGTTGTATTATGTTACACATTATGTTGTATTATGTTACACATTATGTTGTATTATATTTCCTATTATCTTGTATTATGTTACACATTATCTTGTATTATGTTACACATTATCTTGTATTATGTTTCACATTATGTTGTATTATGTTACACATTATCTTGTATTATGTTTAACATTATCTTGTATTATGTTTCACATTATCTTGTATTATGTTACACATTATCTTGTATTATGTTTCACATTATCTTGTATTATGTTTCACATTATCTTGTATTATGTTACACATTATCTTGTATTATGTTTAACATTATCTTGTATTATGTTTCACATTATCTTGTATTATGTTACACATTATCTTGTATTATGTTACACATTATATTGTATTATGTTACAAATTATGTTGTATTATGTTACACATTATCTTGTATTATGTTACACATTATGTTGTATTATGTTACACATTATGTTGTATTATGTTACACATTATTTTGTATTATGTTACACATTATCTTGTATTATGTTACACATTATGTTGTATTATGTTACACATTATGTTGTATTATATTACACATTATCTTGTATTATGTTACACATTATGTTGTATTATGTTACACATTATGTTGTATTATGTTACACATTATCTTGTATTATGTTACACATTATCTTGTATTATGTTACACATTATCTTGTATTATGTTACACATTATCTTGTATTATGTTACACATTATATTGTATTATGTTACAAATTATGTTGTATTATGTTACACATTATCTTGTATTATGTTACATTATGTTACACATTATGTTGTATTATGTTACACATTATTTTTTATTATGTTACACATTATCTTGTATTATGTTACACATTATGTTGTATTATGTTACACATTATGTTGTATTATATTACACATTATCTTGTATTATGTTACACATTATGTTGTATTATGTTACACATTATGTTGTATTATGTTACACATTATCTTGTATTATGTTACACATTATCTTGTATTATGTTACACATTATCTTGTATTATGTTACACATTATCTTGTATTATGTTACACATTATCTTGTATTATGTTACACGTTATCTTCTATTATGTTACACATGATCTTTTATTATGTTACACATTATCTTGTATTATGTTACACGTTATCCTGTATTATGTTACGCATTATCTTGTATTATGTTGCCCGTTATCTTGTATTATGTTTCACATTATGTTGTATTATGTTACACATTATCTTGTATTATGTTTCACATTATGTTGTATTATGTTACACATTATTTGTATTATGTTTCACATTATGTTGTATTATGTTACACATTATCTTGTATTATGTTACACATTATGTTGTATTATGTTACACGTTATCTTGTATTATGTTACACATTATCTTGTATTATGTTTCACATTATGTTGTATTATGTTACACATTATCTTGTATTATGTGTAACATTATCTTGTATTATGTTTCACATTATCTTGTATTATGTTACACATTATCTTGTATTATGTTTCACATTATCTTGTATTATGTTTCACATTATCTTGTATTATGTTACACATTATGTTGTATTATTGTCAAAGACTGACACAGGAGGCAGGAATCCTGCCTCATGATAGAACACCACCGGGACGTGGGGTCAACCTCAGATAGAGTAGAGGGAACATAGTTCCCGGGATCAGGGCAGGATAGATGATAGAAAAGGGGGACTATTAACTAGTCCTCACACGAAAGCGTTGACCAGATAGTTAGCACTACTGGTCACGACGGAATCACGCCTGCGTGATAGCCACGATTGTCACTCAACCAAAGACAGCTAATAGACGCGTGCTAACTGACCTAGCACGCAGAGAGCCGAAGGACGCATGAAGGTCCTTCCGCGTGGCGTGTAGCGACGCGAGTGAAGGAAGTCAGACTGGGGACTGACTCTGTAGTGTTCACATCGTATAGAATAGATATGTGTTTTCATATAGCCTAGTAGATAGAGATTAGCTATAGGGTTTAGGAAAACTAGTGATAGAGAATATTGTGACTTTATGTGTGATTAGATAGCGACTGTTTTTGCAATTGTAGAGAGCCAACGGCAATAAAATGTACCATTTCATTCCTCGCACATGACTTGCAAGTTTCTTGTAGGGTGTGGGAGAAGTAATCCGATGATGCCTGAAACATGAGTTGTTGACAGGCAATAGGATTAAATGTGGTGTCAGAAGTGCTGCTTGAACCTGAGTTCAAGCTATAACACTTACCCACGGCTCTAGACTAGGGTTACAGATAGGATATTACAAAGATTAAATGTTTAATTTGTGTCAGTGACGATGACGTATGCAGACTAGATCGAGTTGCCAGCAGAATTGTGCCTATCGTGATGAAATAATGTTTATTTGTGCTTATTAGAATGTTATATATTTAAATAATGTGTTTTTCAAAGTTGTAAGTATGCATATTATGTTCTTCTTTCATTTATTTATGTAATTATTTATTTGTTTTTGAATAAGTGTCAAAAATGATTCATGGCGGAGCAATACAAAGGTCAGCGACAGTATTGATTTTTGCAAGCTAAAAATAGCGCTGCGCCTGTGACGTGGCACGATTGACAAACAGTTGGGCCTCGCCACTTGGAATCAGCATTTCAGTGTTTACATACTGGCAAGCTGCTGCCTGCCTGAATCTTTACGATATATTAAGTATTATTTGTTTATTTAAGTTAGAGAATGAATATATTTATTTATTTACACATTATTATTTTATTTATATTTATTTAAAAGCAGTTATTGAATTTTTTTTTCGTACTTTTCTATTTGTTTACCGTCACGAGGGCACTACTTTCGGCTATGCAAATTAGATTTGGCCTGCACCATACTTCCATAGATTAAACTAGGTTAGTAACGAAAGACATATTACTGTAGAACGAAGACAGGACATTGACATTAAATATTAATTAATCGATGTTCTGTTTGTTCGTGGGCATGTCAGTGTCTTTGTACCAATTTGTCAAAAATCTATTTTTCGTTTACGAGTTGTTAATTGTTGCTGCTCTGTAAAACAGGGCGAACAACAGCTGAGTGATAACGTTAGTGTATGCTGATGTGCCAAACAAGGTGACCTGAGTAGAAAACTCGTGTGTATTCCGGGGTGCCAAACAACGGGACCGGTGTTGCTGACGTGTTGTTCCTTGTTCTAGGGAACATTAAGATGAGTAAAACCTACGTTTTTGGCATGCATTGTGATTAATAGTGCATCTCTTTTTCAGCGTGTATTGTATGAACAGACTTTGTACTCTAATTTTTTGGAGAACACAATTTTCCAGAATGTAAACAAAGAGTACAATTTGCAGTGCTCAGATATTAAATAACATAGCATATTAAAGAAAAATAACTGAGTGAAGCAGTCAGTTCAGGTCAACGCGAGCCAATTACCCAACAACATGGCTACTCTAGCTGACTTCATTAAAGCAGTCAAAGAATTGCAATACACAGGTAAAGAGCTAGAACAGTATGCTGATAAGAGATTTAAAGAGGCAAAAGATGCTGAGACAGCTGAACGCATACACACAGAGTGTGCGGAAAGAGATGAACGGGCACGTGAACGAGAACATGATAAGAATGTTAAGCAACAACAATTAGAACATGATAAGAATGTTAAGCAACAACAATTAGAACATGATAAAGAAATTAAACAGAAAGAACTAGAATTAAAACAGAAGACATTAGATCAGGAGAGAGAATTAAAGCAAAAAGAGATAGATGAAATGGCAAGAGTTAAGGAAAAACAAATACAAGTAGAATCAGAGACACAGTTAAAGATGAAAGAGATGGATATAGACTCACACGCAGAGATCTCTGCCACTAAACTTAAAAGTCAACAAGAAGAAAATAAGTTCAACAAATACAAAAATATTATCAAACCATATTGTAAAGACGATTCAATTTCTGCTTGGACAGAAAATGTCGAGTATCAGTTTAAATATCACCAAGTTCCTTTAGAGATGTGGGCTATGATTTATATGAAGAACCTGAGTGGTGAGCCCCTTAAAGTAATAGAATCTATACCAACCGATCTTAGATCTGACTACCAATACATCCGTGATAGGATTATGCAACACTTTTTACTTGATGCCCCTGGGTATCAGGTTCAGTTCTCAACTTTAAAACCTAAACCTACTGAGACTTTCATTGACTACGTCTCAAATGTTCAAAGTGTACTAAATAGGTGGCTTAAAGCAGCTAACATAGGAAAAGACTTTGATAGATTGAAAAATTTAATAACTATGGATAAGGTAATATCCACGATACCATCCTCTTTTGCTAAATTTTTGCAGCAGTCAGACATTGAAACCATAGAACAGTTTGAAAAGAAAGGGTCGGCATATTTTTCTTCAAACAGAAATATTTTTAAGACTTCAAATGACTCTGAAATAGTTTCCTTTGTAAAAGATCAATCTAAAAACTATCAGAGCAATAGAAAACCATTTAATAAATTTGACAAGAAAGATAGAAAAATTTCAAAATGTATCCACTGTCACCTTTTACATGACACTTATTCAATGTGTGACAAATCGCCGAGTTATCCGGCACATCTTGAAAATGTTATTAAGAAGCAACAGAACAAAAGATCTGCATACCGGCGGGCCATCAAATGTTTTTTTTTGTTCCAGCTACGGCCATTATTCAAATAAGTGCCTAGGCCGCCAACGTATGAAAGCCAACAATGCTATTTTACTTGATACATCTTCTGATAGTGGTAGTGAGACTGAATGTGATGTTGAAAATGAATTACCTGTTAACCAAACGGAAGAGGTGTGTTGTGTAAACGATATGTTGAGTTTTGACAGTTGTGAGCGATGTCACCAATTTCATGCTGACGGAAAATTAGAATGTGGACATACAGTTCCATTCTCATCTGAGAGTGTGAATGCAGCCTTAGCCTCCAGAGGCAATTTAGAGTTCCACCATGCAATGGTCAACGATAGACCATGCCAATGTTTGCTGGACAGCGGTAGTACCCTTATTGGTCTCAGAAAGGAACTGGTGAGTCAAGAGGATTATACAGGTGACTCTGTCAAATGCCGAACCTTTTCGGGTAACATTGAAATTTACCCTTTGGCCAAAGCCCGTATTGACACTCCTTTCCTTTCGGGTACATTTACTTGTGCTGTACTTGACAACCCTTGTACTGATTTAATTCTGGGTTGCTTACCTCAACTAAAACAATGTACTAGCGATGAAATAACTGCATGGAACCAACTGAATGCAGTTAATGCAACAACCAGAGCAGACACTATAAAACATCAAGACACGCTTCAAGATGAGAGACTACTGGTGCTTTCTCCATCTAGCACTGATGATACCAACAGACAAAAATTCATAGAACAGCAGAAAGCTGATCCTAGTTTGTCTCCTTATTTAAAATTATTGAAAGAACGAGCCAAAATTACAAAGAACGCATCATGGTTCTTCAGATTAAATAATGGCATTCTTACTAGATATTATACTACTGGTAACCATGAGATTCAGCAAACGGTGTTACCTGTACAACATCGCATAACTGTGCTAAAGATTGCACATGAGTCACCGTTTGCTGGCCATCTTGCATATGACAAAACCAGGGCCAGAATTCAGGCTCATTTTTATTGGCCAGGTTTTTGCAATGATATTAAATTATTTTGTCGTTCGTGTAATGTCTGTCAACAGTTAGTACGAAAGGGTAAACATGCTACAGCTGAAGTACAACCTTCAGCGAGAACAATTAAACTTGAACCAGATCAAGACATACTTCTCTTGCTTCCTGACAAACGAAATTTATTATTGACTTCATGGCAAGGGCCATTCAAGGTGGTACGTAAAATTTCAGATGTTGACTATGAAATATCAATAAACGGAAACTTAAAGATATTCCATGTCAACATGTTGAAACCTTACTATTCACGACAAGAGACAGAAGTAGAGACAGACGAACACAGTGCACCCACACCAAGTGATCAGACGACAGACATACACAACGCAACTACACTAGTTAGCGAGACTGGCATATCCGACGAGCATACACTTAGCGAGAATACAGAATACACACTTAGCACCACCACCGTACTGAATCAGGTAGACGACGACGGAATGGAACTACCAGTTCCTATTGTAGACAAGACTGCTACATTAGATAGCATACATATAGAACAGGGACTAACAGACAGTCAACGACGACAATTAGTAGAATTAGTGACGGAATACAAAGACATATTCTCTGACATTCCAGGTAGGACGGACAGAATCGAACACTCCATTCTTCTTTCGGACTCTAAGCCTATTAAATGCAGGCCGTACTCAATCCTACTAAGCTATAGGGAAAATCTAAATAAGGAAATTCTGAATTTAGAGGCTAGTGGGATCATCCAGAAATCCACCTCTGAGTACTCTTTTCCAATTGTTCTAGTTAAGAAGAAAGATTCTACAATTCGTCTGTGCGTGGACTATCGAAAGCTCAACAACGTCACCAAGATCGACGCAGAGCCAATTCCTTCCTGCGAAGATCTTATTCTTGACATGTCCACCTCCAAAATCTTTTCTAAATTAGATCTCACTAAGGGATATTGGCAAGTCCCTATGAAGTCTCAATCCATCCATCTTACTGCTTTTTCAAACACCTTTAGGACTTTACGAGTGGCGTTTTCTTCCTTTCGGACTTCGAAACGCTCCTGCCACTTTCGTACGCTTAACTAGAGATCTACTTCATGGAGTGACGAATACAGTGACCTATATAGATGATATATGTGTCCATACTGATGACTGGACAACACACCTACTGAAACTGAGACATGTCTTTAATAGGTTGCGACTCTTCGGGCTCACTGTCAAACCGAGCAAAGTCGAATTGGGCCTAAAAGAAATTGATTTTTTGGGTCATGTCATTTCTCAAGGTCAACTAAAGACTGACCAGAAAATTATTACCAAAATTATGAATCTGACCATGCCTACCACCAAGAAACAGGTCAGAAGCCTTTTGGGGTTAGTGAATTACTATAGTAAATTTATTCCAAATTTAGCGGAGATTACAAGTGTATTTTCCAATGTTTTAAAAGCTTCTGTAAAATTGGATGTCAAAGATGCATTATTATTTTCTGCATTGTCAAAATTGAAAATCTTGTTTAGTAATGTTCCAATCCTCCGCTTGCCTAATCCGAGGCTCGTTTATTATCTTAGGACAGATGCCAGCAGGATCTCCATCGCTGCAGCACTAGGCCAATTTTATGAGGGCATCTTCCATCCGATTTGCTACGTGAGCCGTAAGATCACACCCACCGAGTCCAGATATTCCATATCCGAGTTGGAAGCCTTAAGCGTCATCTATGCGGTGAGAAAGCTGCATCGATTTCTGGCGGGCGTGCACTTCATTGTCCAGACTGACAACTCCCCAATAACGGTCATACAGAGTGGTTTACATCGAAATGACCGAATATACAGGTGGTCGCTAATACTACAAAATTACACCTTTAGTATAGAACATATTAAGGGGAAAGATAACATCTTGGCTGATACCCTTAGTCGACCATCTGATGTAGCAATACCAGAAATTTCCACATAAAATTGTATTGTAATATATGTTAATTTAGTACAGTCAAATATTCTATGTGAAATATGTTAGAAATACATGAATATTATGTGCTGAACTAAGTACCAAAAACATTGACCTGCTATGTGTCCGTAGACATCAAAAGTAAGAACTTTACTCTTGGAACAAATATATCACCTTGTGAACTAGGGCAGCTTATTACTTGCTAAGCTCCATATATGTTCCAGTGATTTAGTCGTGTTAAACAGAGAAAAACAGTGTCAGATGATTATAGACATACAGACACAAAAACAGCGATCTACTTTACAAACGAACTCTACAGGTGCAATATCCATAGAGCAAATATGACTGTGTAATGGATTTCAAATACCCAGAACAATTGTATAGATATTATGCCAATGAAAGCATGTTTCTGAACATTAATGGCAACAACTAAGCTGAGGTATTTAAAAAACCATGTATATAAAACTTAATGTGATATGTATCATAATGTTTTAATATAGTGATAAAATATAGATAGATTATGTCATTTTAATTTATAGTTAGATTTAGATAATATAATACTTTTTCATTTTAGTTTAGTAGATAGAATATTAATTTACATATTCATTTAGTTTTAAAAGTAGATTAGGATAGTAATTTAAACATGACAACTAATTATAAGAAGTTTAGACAGGAATAGTATCATTCAGTTTATTATATTTCACTTTGTTTCATTTCATTTGATTTCATTCCATCTTAACCAATCCATTTAACAAACATTATCATTTAGTAGCATGATTAGGTTACACCATAATAGAATAGAAATATTATACACTTAAAGATACATCATTTACACCATATAGAATAAGAATATCAATCATATAGTTTGTTTCAGTTAAAAACATTAGTTAGAAAATGTTATTTTCACATCACCCATTTTAGAAAGGGACGTAACTTATTACATTTCACATTACCCATTTCACAAAGGGACATAACTCATCTCACATCAATTTCATTTCACATAGGTAAATTATATCCCTTAAATTAGATAAATATTAGGAGTAATGTAAGCTTATTTTAGGATTAATATGACAGATAGATTAAAATAGGCAACGCATTAAATGTATATTTATAGAACTAGTATTAGTATGTCAGTATTTAGAGTAATATTTCTGTAGAATACAGTGGTTAAGAATACCAGGGTACAAACCATTAACCCTTTTTTCTTACATGTAAATATGTTGTAAATACTTGTCGTGTGCAACGGTTGATGCACAGTCATTAGGCTCAACTCTGTCAAACTGAGCCAAACTTGTACAGTGTCACTCCAAGGTTTTTAAATAACTATGAGGGTAAAAGATGCGTGACAAAAATGAGAGTGAAAGATGTGTGACAGAAATGAGGGTAAAAGATGTGTGCCAATAGTGAGGGTAAAAGAAGTGTGACATAAGGGAAGGTTAAAGATGTGTGACAGAAGTGTGAAAGTGAGAACAAATGTAAAATATACAGGAGAGAGTGAGAACAGTCAGCGGATTTTTTCTGCCGCTCAACAAGACTTTTTATTTTTGTTGCCGTCAAATGTTGGTTTCAATGTTGGAAATGTGTTGTAATGAATGTATTTTGTGTAGTGTAGTTTAGGATCTTAGTGAAAGTATTTTGAGTCTAATAAGACAGAAACGTAGTCACAGATTTGTATTATACACATGTTTGTGACCACAGTTAAATGAATTATGGCACTTGAAAAACTAACTTACATACACATGATAGTTAGATACACATGTTAGAGGGTAGATTATACGTTTAATTACATCCAAACACACAAACAACCAGAAAAACAAACATATAAATTGCATACACTTTTATTAGATCAAAGGGAGATAACTCCGGGTCAGGGGACATAATAGACAACGAAACACTAACTTAACATTGAAATATGAATTTACACGCGGAAGCGAGATAGGTAAAGCCTGTCGCTCACAGCTTGTGTAATGGTTGTTTAATATTATATGGGGGACATGAAGCAATTCATGTGTTGACCTTCAGAAAGTCAACTTTGTATGGGTAGTGAGTTAATTTACTATTTGAGGGCAGGTCTTATAAGACAACGGTCCGGTTCAGACATACCTCTAATTAATATAATATTGCGATTGAGAAGAGGGCTCACGCCAACCAGACAAGTTTGTGGCGATTGCCAGTAGCCAAGTAAAGTGATGCTACATTGGTGACATTAGTCAGTAGGTCTATTGAGTAGCCCAAACCCAGGTTATCTGCAGTCTTTGACAAAAATTAGACACATTAATTTTTTAGAAACCTCTTGCGTCACAACCAATGAGTCAAAGTTGATGACGCAACACAGGAGGGGAGGGTGTGTGTGTCAAAGACTGACACAGGAGGCAGGAATCCTGCCTCATGATAGAACACCACCAGGACGTGGGGTCAACCTCAGATAGAGTAGAGGGAACATAGTGCCCGGGATCAGGGCAGGATAGATGATAGAAAAGGAAGACTATTAACTAGTCCTCACACGAAGGCGTTGACCAGATAGTTAGCACTACTGGTCACGACGGAATCACGCCTGCGTGATAGCCACGATTGTCACTCAACCAAAGACAGCTAATAGACGCGTGCTAACTGACCTAGCACGCAGAGAGCCGAAGGACGCATGAAGGTCCTTCCGCGTGGCGTGTAGCGACGCGAGTGAAGGAAGTCAGACTGGGGACTGACTCTGTAGTGTTCACATCGTATAGAATAGATATGTGTTTTCATATAGCCTAGTAGATAGAGATTAGCTATAGGGTTTAGGAAAACTAGTGATAGAGAATATTGTGACTTTATGTGTGATTAGATAGCGACTGTTTTTGCAATTGTAGAGAGCCAACGGCAATAAAATGTACCATTTCATTCCTCGCACACGACTTGCAAGTTTCTTGTAGGGTGTGGGAGAAGTAATCCGATGATGCCTGAAACATGAGTTGTTGACAATTATGTTACACATTATGTTGTATTATGTTACACATTATCTTGTATTATGTTACACATTATGTTGTATTATGTTACACATTATGTTGTATTATGTTACACATTATCTTGTATTATGTTACACATTATCTTGTATTATGTTCACATTATCTTGTATTATGTTACACATTATCTTGTATTATGTTACACGTTATCTTGTATTATGTTACACGTTATCTTGTATTATGTTACACATTATGTTGTATTATGTTACACGTTATCTTGTATTATGTTACGCATTATCTTGTATTATGTTACACGTTATCTTGTATTATGTTTCACATTATGTTGTATTATGTTACACATCATCTTGTATTATGTTTCACATTATGTTGTATTATGTTACACATTATGTTGTATTATGTTTCACATTATGTTGTATTATGTTACACATTATCTTGTATTATGTTACACATTATGTTGTATTATGTTACACGTTATCCTGTATTATGTTACACATTATCTTGTATTATGTTTCTCATTATGTTGTATTATGTTACACATTATCTTGTATTATGTTTAACATTATCTTGTATTATGTTTCACATTATCTTGTATTATGTTACACGTTATGTTGTATTATGTTACACATTATCTTGTATTATGTTTCACATTATCTTGTATTATGTTACACGTTATCTTGTATTCATCATCATCAAGTGCCCTGCCAGCTGGCGTAGGCGTTCATTGCTCTCTACAGATCTTGGTCTATGGTTTTCTGGATCAACTCTGCTGCTGATGTTCCTCCATGCCACCGTCTCAATCCATCCAGCATCATTTCTCTTGGTCTGCCTCTGCCTCTCCCCCCCCCTCGATCTTTCCAGTTGTCACGATGTTTTCCAATGCCTGTCTTCTCATCACTTGACTGAAGCAAGATGTTTGTCTCTTTCTTATTGTTGTATATAGTGTTCTAGTTTCATTAGCATGTTTCAGGCAGTCGTTGTTAGTTACCCTGGCAGTTCAAGGAATTCGCAACATTCGTCTAAGGAACCACATCTCTGTGGCTTCTAATTTCTTGTTTATTTGTTCATTTACATTCCAAGATTCACTGCCATACAGCAAAACTGGTTCTACATAGCATTTCAGCACTCTCTTTCTTACATTCTGTGATAGTGACTTATTGCATAAGATACTCTTCATTTTCTGAAATGCAGTTTTTGCTTGCCTTATTCTGCTCCTAATCTCTGTTGTACATCTTCCATTTGATGTTATAAATGCCAAAGGTATGTAAAATTATCGACTTGGTTAAGAAATTTTCCGTCTATTTCTATGTCACATTTTGGTGTCACCATTTTATTTGATATCACCATTGTTACTGTTTTATTGATATTCAAGGAGAGTCCTTTCCTCGCACTCTCCGTGACTACAGTGTCCAACAATTGTTGTAGGTCTGTTTGTTTATCCGCCACCAATACTGTGCCATCTGCATAGCGTATATTATTTATGTTATAACCTCCAACTAGTATTCCTGGCATCTCTTTGATCTCTCTCATTATTACTTCGCTATATAGGGTGAAGAGATCTGGTGACAAGACAAACCCCTGTCGTACTCCTAGCTTTATATGTTCGTAACTACCCTCTTTATTTCCCATTTTAATTGCTGCTACTTGGTTCCAGTAAATATTCTTTATTATTCTTAAATCTTTCCCATTAATGCTGATATCTTCAAACATTTTAATCAGCTCATCATGTTTTACTTTATCAAATGCCTTAGTATAATCTATGAAGCACAAATATATGTCTATGTTTCTCTATTGACCTTCCTATTAGTGTCCGTAATGTATATATTGCATTGTTTGTGCCCTTTCCCTTCACAAATCCATAATGTTCTTCACTAATTTCCATATTTCTTTTCTTTTTGGTTCTTCTCATTTTTATTCTGAGTAGAAGCTTAGTGATATAGTTTACGAAGTTAACTGTATGAAAATCTTCACAATCAATTGCTCCTGGTCTTTTTTGGTATAGCTATAAATATATATTTCGATTTTGGTTAATATATCTACTCCAAATTCTCCCAACACTTCTAATTCTTCTATTGTGATTTCATCTGGCCCAGCTGTGTTTCCTTTCTTTATATGTTTATTATCGTCAGCGACTTCTTCTTTTAGAATAGGTGGACCTTCTAAGTTACTTTTTTCTGTTAATTCTTCACTTTCTCTATAATTTAATTCTCTTATACACTCATTCCACCTCTTCATTATAGCCCCTTCCTTAAATAATATTGTTTCCTGTTTTTGATTTCAAACACCCTGTATTTATTCTTATTTTTCTTCCCTTGAGCTCAATGATTTGTCTGTGCATATTTTTGTGTATCTTTAATGGCATTTAATTCAATTTTTTGCATTGCTCGTTTAACCAACTTTCTTTTGCCTTCTGACATTTAGCTTTTATTTCTTTATTTATCTTAGCGTATTCTTGTTTGTCATTTTTACTCTGTTTTCTTTTGTCCATCAGTATTAAGATGTCTTCATTCATCCATTTTCTCTTAGCTGTTTGGCTTCTCTCTGGTAATATTTCTTTGCTAGTTTTATGAATGGAGTCCCTTAACATTTCCCATTGTCCATGTATACTCCGTATTTTAGCTATTACATTGTACCTATTTTTCACAGTCACTCTGTATTGTTCTTGAATTTCTTTATCTACTTTCAGAACCTCTTTATTAAGTCTCATGTTCCTAACCATTTTTCCCTCTCTTTAATCTTACTTTTATTTGCTTGCTTGCGTTCGTTGGCTTGAGCTCCAACGCGAAGTCCTGTATATCGGATGAAGGCATCCTGTTGTCCAACATCAGTGTGATGTCATACAGGACCTGAGGTTTGCGTGAGTATCCGTTGTCCCATGTCTGGCTTATTGGTGTGCAGACTGGTGGTTCCTCGCCGTACAGGCAGATACTCTCCGACTTCGGAGGAATCGGCGATCCTATTGACTTTAGCCAAGAACCCGAAGGGTCCTGTTGCCCAGGACGCTCGACGAGGACGCGTCAATAGGTCTTGGCCAGTATATAACCCGGCCCTGGTGCCTTGGAAACACCTCTGCGTCCTTACTTTTATTTGTCCACGTAGTAGTATATGATCACTATTACAGTCAGCACCAGGCATTGTCTTTACATTAATTAAAGAACTTCTATATCTTTTATTAAATAGTATGTAATCAGTTTGGCTGCGTATTTTTTTATCAGGGCTTTTCCATGTGTATAGTCGTCTTTTATGGTGTTTAAACCATGTGTTTCCAATTATCATATCATTGATATATGCCCATTCTTTTAACGTTTCCCTTCTGTCATTTCCTGAACCTAAACCATATTTCCCCAATACATCCTCCATTTTCCCCTTTCCTACTTTTGCATTAAAATCTCCAAGTATTATTTTTATTTCTTGTGTTCCAATTTGAGACATCGTCATTTCTAATTCGTCATAAATGTGTTGTATTTCTTCATTACTACTGCTTGTTGTTGGTGCATATACTTGTACAATATTTATATCTATTGGTTTGCCTGCTGGATGACGGTCTGGTGTTACCTTTGGCTCACGAGGATGTCCTAAGACAGTCATTAACGTCCTTCACTAACTCTGATATATGTTTTGCCATGAAGTCTTGGGAAGATAATGTGGTGGTTTCCCCTTGCCTTCCACATGCACATGGTGGTCTGTTACCTCTGCCTTTTACAGCCATTTCCGACTGTAAGGGCAAGTGAGTGCCCTGCTCTGCTCAGCTGCAGAGTTGTCCACTTATTCCGGTGGATACTCGGTCCCCAGAGCTGTGTTAGCCACACCGTAGTGTGTTTCCATCCTCTACCACGGGGAGGTGCAGTTGGGATTTTCCCTTCCTAAAGTTATGGTCTATGACCAAAACTCTCCAGTACTTTTAGTATTACGTTACAAATTATCTTGTAACAATCCTAAGAGGACGTTGTTCTCATTACGGCCCTAGCAAAGATTTCTCAATTCTTTGTTTGTTTTCATGCCTGGTACATTTTCACGCTTTTTGTATCTGCAGCGTTTTGTCGTCGACTTTGTACTAAGCGACCCTTGCCTCTTAAAAAAAAAAACATCCAACATCCAAAAAAAAAGAGACCCTTGCCTCTTCTATCTGTGACCATCCCTTCCATTACTATCTCCCCAAGTCACTGTAACATTTAATATGACCAAATTATTTCAGTTACCGAGACACGATTCTATTGTATTCCATGTCCAGATTTTGTTGAACAACACTATTTGTCTTCCTCTTGGTCAATGATATTCGAAGAACTTTTCTGTAATTCTTAATTTTAAAATCTCCCATTTTCTTCTTTATTGGTGCAAAATTATAAGAAGCATGTTCTCAACAATTGTGCATTAGTTCCCTTCCCAAGTTGTGCCATGGGTTCCTATTACTGTTCAACTTCTGCATTGCTATGGTTAGTCTACATCTGGCATAGTTTGAACAGGCCCTAAGGATGTTGATTTTGGAGATATGATATTCAAAATGTGTGACGTTTTACATATCTTCATAGTTCATTGTTAGTTTTCCTTGCCCTGTAATTGTGCACTTACTTTTTTAAGTAATGTCCGTAATTAGCCGGTTGATGGGAGCAAGGGTTTCGCCGAAAGGATTTCACAGTCCGGCAACCGCGTTAGAAACATAGCTATGGGAGACTTGGAAGCAGACCACCTTGCGCTTATTTTAATACAATGATATGAATTCCGGTCGTTACATTGGCAAACTACTGAAACGTAAACTTGCAAAATGAAAACCCTAATCTACACAGTTCGCAGCGACTGCAATAGCCATGTGGCTTTAATGCCTCATGCTCAAAACCATCTTGTCCAACACGGCAAGTTACTATAGCCAGTAGACGACAGTGCTTGGGTTGGATTGCCCCAGTAGACGATATGGCAGCAGCGATTAGATGTAGTTAGCATCAACAGTCTATGTAGAGATCTTGTGTGTGTGTGTGTGTGTGTGTGTGTGTGTGTGTGTGTGTGTGTGTGTGTGTGTGTGTGTGTTCTGGGTACACGGGTCATGCCAATTGTCCTTTATGATTTCTTGTTAGATGTCCATGCGTGAGTGATTGTCTACAGGCCGTGTAAGGGACAAAAGAGTTTGTAAGATCATGAGAACAGTGTAGGCTCGTGTGCATGAAATTTGAATCGATAAGGACTGGTAGGCGATAATATTTCTATTCCCTGTTTACATTACTAAAAGAAAAATGGCTGGACCCTTGCCGGCTCAAATCGGCGTCGCTCCAAGCACGGCGTGGGTTGTTTATTGTAATAAAATCTTGTCTGAACTGTCGAATTGTTGTTCCTGTCGTCATTGTTAATACTATTGGTCTTTTCGTGCCTGTGCCCATTGTATTCTGCGTTAGACAATGTAGGCGAGACCACAGGTTCGGGCCACTTATACTTGTCATAATATTTTTGTAAGGCGTTCGGCCATATACAGGGAGAGAATGTATAGATAACAGACCCTTATTTATTTTAGATTATCTCTGCGAAAAAGTTTTTACGAATGCAATTCGTAATCCTGCATACCGCATTTGAAACACAGCTGAGAGCGATTTGGCAGCAGATCGCTTTGGTTTGGTTTCCCTTACAAAGATATGAGTGCTCGTAATTCCGAAAGCAATGTCGAACTCATTCATTCATTCAATCATTCATTCATTTATTCAGTAGCATGTCCTTTGCAGAATCTCGCTGCTGTAACAACTTTCCGGAAAACCTCTCGATCATAAGCAAGATGTCCCGCATCCCATACATCCATCTGGAGATCATCAACCACATCCTGCTCCCATCTTCTCTTTGGCCTTCCTCTTCCTCATTCCCAGGCATATACCCCTCCATTATTATTCTCTCTAAATTTTCGTGACGTTTCAAGTGACAAAAATATTTTTTATTTGTATGCTTCTTCCGTTTCTCTGGCCGAGGAGTTAAACGACTTTCTCCGTAATCCCGTTTATCCACGTAAGATAACGCAGCGCGCGAGAATTGGAAGCTGTTCTCCCCGCGTTGTTAACTTACGGGATAAGTGAGCCGGCCGCTCAGAAAGCAACGGCAAACTACTGAGCGTAATCTTGCCTAGTACATTAACAGCAGCTGAAAAATGTTGATGTTGACCGCAACGTTCTGTAAGGGATATTTTTTCCCGCGTTTCCATCCTGTTTCAGCTGTAAGTTGATTCCTAGGCTAGATTACGCTAATCAGCACGCCACGACGTTCTGAGCGACCGGCTCCATACTCTCATAAGTCACTGGCGCGACTCGAACCGCTTCCAATTCTCGTGCGCTCACGTCAACCACGAGAGTATTCGGGATTACGGAGAAAGCTGCTAACGCCTCGGCCAGGGAGACCGGCAAGGGATATGCAAAAATAAATAAATAAATAAATAAATGCTTCTTCTCCTCCCGTGTTAATTAGTTCAGCTGGTATCTCTTCACATCCAGGTGATTTACTATTCTTCAGGTTCTGTCTTGCCCAGTTGCAGTTTCATTTAATGAAAGTTCAGGTTCTGTCTCTGCTGTCATTGGTTCACGTATCTCATTCATATCCTCACTATCATTCATATTCCATATTCCACTGCAGTATTCCTGCCATCTTTCTGGAATTTGTCTAGATTCTGTTAAGGTATTTCCCAACTTGTCACAGATAATATTTAATTGAGGTTGAACATTTGTTGTCAATCATTTCATTTCCTAACATTCCGTAATCTCATTAATTCCGAACATTTCGGCAATGTTTCCAGGCTTACTAGGGCGAGTCAATAAGTAAGTCACACAGTTCTGTGGAAAGGTAAATGTGTTTGGTGTTTTCTACAGGTGTCATTAGGTGATAGCAACATCGAACTTTATATTTCCGTTCGTCAGGTGGCGCTAGGTGTCTCATGCGCATGCGCAGCGCATAAACAAAATGGCTACTGTACTTACAGAGTGTATAACCGAAGAGCAACGTGCTATTGTGCGTTTTGTGTGGACAAAAGGACTGCTTGCAAAGGACATTCATAAGGAAATGCTTCCTGTTTATGCTGACAAATGTTTGTCCCGTAAAGTGGTGCATAGCTTGGTAGAAACATTTTCTCAAGGACGCTCTAAAATTGTTGATGAAATCCCATCTGGTCGTCCTGTTGAAATTGCAACAGAAGCATCCGTGCAAACGAATGGAGGAGATGCATAGAGGTGACAGGCGAGTAACAATAGACTCGGTAGCATCTGCAATAGGGTGCTCACAAGGTTCAGCATACAGATTAATGCATGATCGATTGAAATTTAAGAAAGTGTGCTCAAGGTGGCTACCAAGACAATTGAAGGAGGAACACAAAATGAACCGATTTGGCCCCGTCCTTGCATCATCTGTGTCGATACGAATATGAAAGAGAAGACACGCTGAACATGATTGTTGCTGGGGACGAATCATGGTGCATCACTACCAGCCCGAATCAATGCGTGCTTCAGTGCAATGGAAACATCCTTCTTGACCTTGTTTCCAAAAATTCAAGGTTACGCCATCAGCAAGGAAGATTATGCTGACAGTGTTCTGAGATTGTCGAGAAGTGCTTTTAACCAATTTCAAGAAGAAGGGTGACAATGTGAATTCTGAATCGTACTGTGAAGTTCTATCGATGCTTCATGATGCAATTCGAAGAAAACGTCCAGGACTGCTGACTAGAGGCGTGTTGCTTCTTCATGACAATACCATACGGCTCGATTAACTCAGGAAAAAATTAACCAACTAAGGTGGGAAGATCTGGAGCATACGGCTTACAGCGCCGACATAGCACCTAGCGATTTCCACCTTTTTGGTCCACTGAAAACCCACCTTGGCTTGAGAAATTTCGCAAATGACGCCGAAATTAAATGTGAAGTGAAAATGTGGTTTAGAAAACAGAGCACGCAGTTCTATGCAACCGGTTTGGGAGGACTGATAAAACGATGGTATAAGTGCATCAATGTTGGTGGAAATTATGTTGAGAAATAAAGGGACAATGTATGTATACAAATAAACTGGTTTCAAGTTGTTATCTTATTTAGTTATTTTTCTACAGCCATTTGCGACTTACTTATTGACTTCTCTCGTCGGATACTGCGCTTTTCTGGTACAGCAATGGTGAATATATTGGTTTTTGTCCTTCCTTGTGTTCTTTATTATTTCTCGAGTTAAATATTTATTCTTAATGCTGCTGTTATCGGTTTAATCGTTTTTTGTTTGTTTGTTTGTTTGTTTTTTGTTCACATGCCTTCGTTGTTTTATTAATTCTAACGTGTCTGATGTAATCCATGGCGTATGTTGCTTTTTCTTAGTCGGAATTAAATCTTTGGCAGCCGTGATCAAGATATCTCTAGTTTGTACGGCTAAGTCATCAGGTGTCAATTCCTCCTGTATAGACATCAAGACCCCCAAAACGATTCTTCACCTCTACGTTGTATGCATCTGGTATTTTTAGGAGATCAAAACGAGGTGGCTTTGGTCCTCGGGTAAGCTTTGTGAGCTTTACTTTCACATCTGCTTCTAATAACGATTTATCTGTATCACAGTCTGCACTTCGTAAGGTTTTTTTTCCTCCAATGTTATGCTTGATCTTCATCTTCTTTGTATTAAAATATAATCTATTTAGTTTTTTGTAGAACTTTCCGAGGACTTCC
The DNA here is from genome assembly GCA_963921405.1 of Cepaea hortensis. Lineage (NCBI taxonomy): Eukaryota > Metazoa > Mollusca > Gastropoda > Stylommatophora > Helicidae > Cepaea > Cepaea hortensis. The sequence goes on along the minus strand of OY992883.1, from coordinate 30,613,207 downwards.
AAGTAAAGAGTCTTCGTGGGTGTTGTTTGAAAAGTGTGTTGGCTATCGTTAACTCATTTTCTGTGCACAATGCAATTAATTTGTCACCTGCATCGCTTCTATTTCCCAGTCAAAATTTTCCTAAAACGTTTATCTCATGTTCATATCTTCATGTACTCACTTTTGCATTAAAATCTCCCATTATTATTGTTATGTAATTATGAGCAATCTTATCTAATGTGTCTTGCAGTGTGCAGTGTTCATTTTCGTCTTCCTCTGCAATTGAAGTAGGCGCATATATCTGTACGAGAGTTGTGTGTGTGTGTGTGTGTGTGTGTGTGTGTGTGTGTGTGTTTATTTTTGGATGGCCTTTAAGTCTGACAGTAAGGATTCTATCACTAACCTTGGGTTATATCTAATTAAAGCTTTTGCAGTTATTTTATATAAACAAAATGCCACTGTTGGGATCGGCTAGCCTCTCGTAGGAGGGGTGAAAAGTGAAAATTAGTAGCCTGCCGATGACCAGCAGACTACACAAGTCAACCCCACCTCCACGTGGTGCAGACTGGGAAACCATCACCGCGAGGTCATGGGCTAACGGGGATATGGCTCGCCATAGGGGATGGACTCCCTATGGTCAGATTTGTGTCCTAAACCTGAGACTGGCCTAGTAAGCCGGCAGGGGATCTTCAAACTGCTCGTAGAAAAACTAAGAAGTATAAACGGACTGACCCTAATGGATATAGACCTGGAAATGTTAATGAACTACGAGACAGATCAGCGATTCCAAAAATAGGCACATTGAACGACTGCGGCTTTAATAGTAAAGAAGAGGAACTTATAGAAACAATGAAAGCGAGGAAAATTGGATTGATGGGAATAGCGGACACCAGAATAAAGGGGGAAGGATGCAAGGAGATCCACCGCAGTTACACGTTTGTCTACTCTGGAGTGGACCAGCAAGAAAGGGTAAGACACGGTGTGGGAATAATCATTGAACCACGGCTAGCAAGAGGAATATTAGAAATAAAATATATATAAGAAAGAATCATAACGGTGATAATAAAAGAACAAACAATTACAACACTATACAAATATACGCACCATGTACTAATACAAACAATAATGAGCAAGAATGCGAGGACTTCTACGAAGATATTCATGATATGCTAGATAAAGTAGATAAACAGGACAACATCATAGTTATGGGCGATTTCAATGCAAGACTAGGACAGAACAGAGCTGGCATAGAAAAATGTCTTGGAGCATTTGGAGACCAACATAATGAAAGAAAGTATAACGGAAGTAGACTGATAGAGCTCTGCAGCCAACACGACCTCTATATAAAAAATACATTCCTTAACCACAAAGACTCACAAATATACACCTGGTATAAATAGAACGATCTATATACTAAAAGCCAAATTGATTTTATATTAACAAGAAATAACAGAAATAGAAATATATTAGATTCTGTTTCCCATAGCTTTTGCTTGTACTTATATTAGCAAATTAAGGACCCGTGAATGTTACACCTCAAATGATCCGAGAAAGGAAAGAAACGAATAGCAGGTCCTGGGCGTGGGTTTCGGACGCTAATAAAAGAGAGCTTAAAATTAAGACCTTAAAAATGTATTATAAATTGCAATAACCATGCCATTGTCTTGTAACCTGCCAATAGTAGAGTTAAAGATATCAAGAGTGCTAAGCACGTGACATCACGGTGCACACGAATACGATGGCGTCATAAGGACAGTTTAAAAATGGCCACCTCACTTTTGACATGCACCAACCGTTTTTAATTTATCAGTGAAGTTGTGAAATCTATAGAAATTAATCGGTGAATGAAGGTCCAGTATGGCGATGCATGCGTGTCAGCCCAGCAAGTGTATGGGTGGATCAGGATGTTTCAAAACAGCGTGACTTCTGTGAAAGACTTTTCGGTCCGATGAAGAGGTACAGCAGGTGGTGCGTAAGAGGTTACACACTAGAGCAAGTGAATATTTTTCTACGGGAATACAAGCATGGTATCAGAGCTGGAGGACTTACATTGAAAGCAGTGGTAACTACATCGAAAAATGATACATTTGTTATTTACTTTTTCAGAATATATTCGAACAAAAAACATTTAAGGTTTTTATTTGAAGCCCCCTTGTAAAATGCTTCTACCAATGATAACCAGGGTATATTTACATAAAATGAGAAGGACACTTACCCACGACAGCATTTAGATCATGATTGGTTTTATTATGCACATTTGGTCTTTGTAAAACCTACGGGGTTTGTTGACTGTTTTGAGGAACTCACAAGTGTACATTAAATGTCATAAGTACAAGTTGAATTTTGGATCTTTTGGAGAAATCACTGTGTGCTCTGTAGAAAAAGGTCTTTATGAACGCATGGCAATGTCCTGGTTTGATCTACAAGATGAGACATGTTCTAATTTGAGATCTGTTGAAGAAGACATAGAGAACATATGGAGGTATCATTATGTGTTATCTATAGGACAAGAACGAACGAACGAACGAACGAACAGGGCACGAAATTGGGCACGCAGGCCCGTCTTACATTCGGCCCTTCCACTCACTCAGCTTTCTTTCATCAACAGTGCATAGGAAAAATACATTGTCACATGAATTTTGTAAACATAAACAATGCATATTACTATGTTATGAGACGCATCCACCACCCACCCACACATCCCCCATTCACTCCAACTCCCCCACCCAACAACACACATAACCCACACACACATACATTCCCCACCCATCCACCACATCCCTACACCTACACATCTCCCCACCCACACACACCTCTCACCCACCACACATCCCATCCACCCACACCCCAAGCACACATCCATTCAATAACCCACTCATCCCCCACCTACACACATCTCCCCACCCACTCACATATCCTCTACCCGTCCCATTACCCACCAACAAACACTCACCCACATATCCTCCTCCACCCACACACCTCCACCCACCCAGCCAAACACACATTCCTCAGCCACACACACATCTCCCCGTCAACTCACATATTCCGCACCTACCCACACACAAATTCCGCACCCACCCACATAATCTCCCATCTCCCCCAGCCCACTCACAGATCCCGAGCCCACACCTACAAACATCCCCCACCATCTCCTAACCTGCACACACTCACGAACCGACATATCCTCTACCCACCCACACATCCTCTACCCACCCATCCCCCAACCAAACATCCCTTAACCACACACCCTTACTCATATACAATCACCCACCCACACATCCTCCATCCACCCATCCCCCAGCCACACATCCCTTAACCACACACCCCTACCCATATACACACACATCCCCACCCACGCACAATCTCCCCACCCATACACACATCCCTACCACACATCCCCACCCACCAACACATCCCCCATTCACAAACACACACCTCCCATCCACGCACACACAACCCACACACACATCCCCAACTCATACACTCATCCTCAGACACACGTACTTATCCCTCAACCACTAACACCCACACATCCCTTACCCACTCATCAACACATACATCTCCTATCTACCCACCCACACTCACACACCCCAACCACCCATCTAAGCACACATCCCCACCCTCACACACATCCTTCACCAACCCGAAAACCCAACCACACCTTCACCCACCCACACACACACATCATTTATCCACAACCAGCTCCCCTCCCACACAACACCACACCCACACACATCCCAAAGACACATCCCTCACCCACACACACACATCTCCCCACACATCTCCTACCCATCCACACATCCCCCAACTACAATCACCCTCACTACCCACACATACATCCTCCATCCAGCCATACACCCCCACCCAGCCAGACATATCCCCAACCCACACACACATCTCCAAATCCATCACCCACACCCATCATGCACCCCTCCCCAGCCCACATACATCCCCCACACATATCTCACCCACACACACTCCCCACCCATCCACCCAAACATCCCACACACATACACATCCCTCACCCACACACCCAAACCCACAACCACCCCCACCTGCACACATCTCCCACCCACCACATATCCCCACACCCACATCTCCCCACCCATACATATACCCCCACCCATCCCATAACCCATCATCAATCATCCACCAACATATCCTCCTCCACCCACTCACCCACAACCACCTAGCCAAACACACATCCCCACCCACACACACATCTCCCCGCCAACCCATACATCCCGCACGTACCCACACACAAATCCCCCACCCACCCACACAATCCCACACCGCCCACCCACACACACATCCCCCCATCCCCCAACCTACTATTATGATCAAACTCCCACACTTTACACACACATACAGTGACGATTGTCGTGAGCATTGTCGCAAAATTGTAAAGAAAATGGAGAAAAATTGTACATATACATTTTGTAACTTAAAAATTAGTGATGCAATTCAACTCTCTCTCTCTCTCTCTCTCTCTCTCTCTCTCTCTCTCTCTCTCTCTCTCTCTCTCTCTCTCTCATACTCTCTAATTCTCTCACCCACTCTACAGTGATGTACATGTGTTCATGTTAAAAATTATAACATCAGTTGGCATTCAAAATGGTAATATGAACATGAGAATACACAACATATATGGAATAGCATGTTACATGATATGCGTGCGCTTAAATCTCTCTCTCTCTCTCTCTCTCTCTCTCTCTCTCTCTCTTTCTCTCTCTTTCTCTGTCTTTCTCGCTCTCTTCTCACTAACACACACCCATAGACACTCACAAACAATGGCCGCACACATACACACATTAACAATACCATTCTTCCACTGTCTTCTCTCGTTCGCTCACTCCCCCCCCCCCTCTCACTCTCTCTCTCTCTCTCTCTTTCTCTCTCTCTCTCTCACTCGCAATCACTATTTCCCCCATTAAGTCACTCTTTCCATCTTTCATTTACTCAATATCACACTCTCTTTCACTCTAACTCACACACAGACAGACACACACCCTCTCGCTATCAAATACACACTCCCTCGCGTGCGCAAGAAAGCATACACATACACACACGAGCATACACACAATATACACACGCAAATACACACATATCCCCACGCACACATACACACCCATATACACATACTTACACACAAATACACACTCCCTCGCATACACTGCATGCATGCACACATACACACAATCATGCACTCACATACACGAACGTATATATATATATATATATATATATATATATATATATATATATATATATATATATATATATACGCACATACACACATATACACCCGCACATACATATAAACACACGCATACATTTACGCACACATATAAACATACTTACACACACAAGCACACATACAAACACACATTTACACACACACATACACACCCACATTCAGACGTGCACACACATAAACACACGCATACACACATATGGACACACGTACACACTAACCCATCCACCCACACACTTACTCACACATACACGCTGCCTCACATAATCTCACCCTCTTACTCACTCATTTACTCTCTAAACCACACTAACTCACTCTCTTACAAGCACAGACAAGTACACAGACACACACACACATTCATCCACTCTCTCTCTTTCTCACCCTTCAATCACCTGCACATCCCACACCTCCCCACCTCTCACACATCTCCCCTCCCACACAAATCTCCACCCATAAACACATTCCCCCCCCCCCCCCCCACACACACACCCCCCACATACCTTCCCCATGCACATCCCCGCCCACCCATCTCCCCACCAACTCACACATCCTCCACCTACAAACATTCTCGCCACCCACACATACATTTTCCACCCACTCACATTTACCCCATCCACACTCACACACTCCCACCCACGCAGACATATCCCATTCACAGACACCCCCACACTCATCCCCCACACCCTTTACACACTCATCCTCCAACCCACACAATCTCCTAAACACCCATTCACCCACCCAAACAAAAAAAAAAGCGTAAAAATTAGTGATGCAATTCAACTCTCTCTCTCTCTCTCTCTCTCTCTCTCTCTCTCTCTCTCTCTCTTGCTCTCTCTCTTGCTCTCTCTCTCTCTCTCTCTCTCTCTCTCTCTCAATCTCTCTCTCTCACTCACATCACAGTAATGTTATATTATACATGATAAAATCAAATGGCATACAAAATGATAAGATGAGAATAAACCCCCCCCCCCCCCCCCCAAAAAAAAAAAAAAATAAATAAATAAATAAATAAAATAAAATATATATATATATATATATATGGAATGGCATGTTACAGGACAATCAAGTGGCATTAAACGATACCTCGTAATATGAAAGATGAGAATACATAAAAAAATATGGAATAGCATGTTTCATGAAATGCGTGCGCTCAACTCTCTCTCTCTCTCTCTCTCTCTCTCTCTCTCTCTCTCTCTCTTCTCTCACACACATGTACATACACACACCCACACACACCCATATACTTACTCACACGTACTCACATAACACCCGAATATACACTCCCTCGCATACACTGCATGCATGCACACTTACACATACAAAGATATACAATACATACACGAGCACACACACACACTCATCCATACACACATACATACACGCACATGCATATAAACACATGAACGCACACCTTAACACACTTACAAACATACACACAGAGGCACACGGAGATACACACATGTACACACACATGTACACCCATCCAGACATGCACACACATACATCACACTTCCTCATGCACTCTCTCATTCACCCACTCTCTCTCTTTTACACACTCACTCGCTCTCACACTCACTCATTCGAGCACATACACGCATACCCACAAATTCTCTCTCACTCACTCACGCTTCCTTACTCACTCATTTACTCGCTGACTCTCTAACTCACACTCACTCACTAACTTTCACACTCTATCACACAGACAGGCAGACACACAACACACCCACTCTCTCAGATTCACTCATTCTCTAACTAAATCTCTCACACCCACTCACTTTTACACTCACTCAGGCACACGCGCATGTATACTCACTCACTCTCACTCATGAAAAATGATACTAGTAGGTGACTTATGGAGGCATATAGTCGGTATGAAGTAAGTATTGAAAGAGTTTTCGGTTGAATGTGTAGGGACTCATTGTTGTTTTCAGTTCTGGTGGAAGGCTATTCCACAAGTGAGCACCAGAATATGCGAAACAAGTTTTGTATAAGTCCAATCTAGGCTTAGGAAGCTGGGGAACCAGTGGAGGTGTTCTTATCTATAGGAAAATAGGTCGCTTAAAAGTTGCCCAAAAGTCAAGAGGGTCGACATCATTGCACCTGGTTTATCCCATATGGCTCGGTCTCTTTACGCAGCGCGGAAAGCGTCATACAAAGCACGAGCTCCGTAGCTTTAGCGACGACCCACAGGAGTCTCTGAAAAATTTCACGTGTGAACAGAAGGACGTGGCCCAGAATCGAACCCACAACCTTCGAAGCCAGAGTCAAACGGCTTGATATCACTGTGTGCTCTGTAGAAAAGGGGCTTTATTAATGCATGACAGTGTCCTGGTTTGATCTACAAGATGAGACATGTCCTAATTTGTGATCTGTTGAAGAAGACATAGAGAACATATGGAGATATCATTATGTGTTATCTATCGGACAAGAACTTGAGAACCAGTGGAGGTGTTTTCATGAGTGATCTATAAGAAAAGAATAGGGGAACCAATGCAGGCATCCTAATAATGTTATCCAGCACGATGTAAGTGATTCAACCTTTAGACAAGACAGTTGGACTAATTGTTGACTTCTCCTCCTTGACTTGGGGACGTAAATTGGAAGTACCTCTGAAGTCGGAGTGGGTTCACCTGATGACGAGAGACACTGGTAAAAGAGAAAGCTAATATGTATGCAAATTTAGTCTAGTGCTACTAGAAGTAGTTTGTACTGACTATGCTTGAGTTCAAAGCAAGCCAGCGCATAAAAAAAGAATATGCGATCTATTGGAAAACAATAGGGGAACAAATAGAGGTGGCCTTATCTGTGATCTAAAGGAAAATAATAGGGTAACCAATAGAGGCTTCCTCATCTGTGATCTACGGGAACAAAAGGAGGCATCCTTATATGTGATATATAGAAGAAGTCCTGGAAACCTAAACAATATAAACGTTGCGGCGATTAGCTTTCATCAGCAAACACATACTTACACAAAACACAACATATAGTCACGGAGTCACATTTACACCGATCAACAAACATTTATACAGCAGTATACATACACATGTGCATGGTATATATATATATATATATATATATATATATATATATATATATATATATACATATATATATATATATATATATATATATATATATATATATATATATATATATATATATATATATATATATATATATATATATACAGATAGACAGATATATATATAGACACAGATTATGTCACAAGGTGTACATGGGGTACCATCAATCTTTATTGACGACGCCGAACTAGAGATAGTAGACCATTTTACATATCTAGGATCAGTGGTAAATAGCAAATTATCCCTAGATCAGGAAATCAACATCCGGATTGGTAAGGCAGCAACAACAATGAACAGGTTAAGAAAAAGAGTCTGGGAGAACAGGAAGCTTACTGCCAAAACAAAAGTCCTTGTCTATCAAGCCTGTGTCCTTAGTACTCTTCTCTATGGCAGTGAAACCTGGACAACTTACTCATACCAAGAGAACAATTTAAACAGCTTTCATTAGCGGTGTCTGCGAAGAATTCTTGGTATTAAGTGGCAAGACAAAATCACAAATACTGAAGTATTGGAAAGATCAGGTTGTGTGACAGTTTATTCCATGCTCAGTCTTCGTAGACTTAGCTGGATAGGACATCTTAGGAGGATGGATGATGGTAGAATACCAAAGGATATCTTTTTTGGTGAATTACAGATGGGTAAGAGATCTCAGGGTCGGCCTCTACTACGATACAAAGATGTGTGTAATCGGGACATGATTGATACAGGCATTGATAATGCACATTGGGAGCAAGTCGCCGCTGAACGTGTTGCTTGGAGGGCAAATATCAGAAATGGAATAAAGTCAAAGGAGAAAATTATTGCAGAAAAGTCACACACCAAGCGTTTGAGACCTAAGATGGTGCATGATGGTGGAAATGACCACGTGTTCAGATGCACCCACTGTGAACGGACATTTACAGCGCAAATTGGCCTTATCAGTCACACTCGCTACCGCCATAGTTAAAAGTTATTATGCCTTTTTAAAGCACAAACTATCGTCTGTCAAGACGGCAAGGTGCCAATGTGTATATATATATATATATATATATATATATATATATATATATATATATATGAGAGAGAGAGAGAGAGAGAGAGAGAGAGAGAGAGAGAGACAGACAGACATACAGACAGACAGAGAGGTTAGTATAGCTCCTGTGATATGCCACATGGGGTATGCGGAGTAGGACGGTCTACAAATACGAGGCTTCACTCATACTGTTCCCTATGGAATAGAGTCAGTAAAGTTGATTGTTAAACCACGTATTATAGGATTAAATCGCCCAATGTTTATATTATTGGGGATGTATAAGATCGGACCACCGGTATGACACATGGTAATACACATATCATTGCGTGATTTGTAGGAGGATACGAGCTATTTACGGAGCATTTCTTGCAAGATCTTGAGGATTGTGAGATTTCTTGTGTGGTCCCAGGAGAAGATTGGAAACATACGGAGATGTGATCCTGTGATGTGTAAAGGGAGACTTGGAAAAATGTAGGCTGCCTCGCATAATCTGTAGGAGGAGAATTAGAGAACCTATGGAGGTATCATAATGACGAAACATGACCGCCTACGCTTATCGTCTCAGCACCACACAGCGTGTATCTGACCAGAAATTGATGGCGCTACAATATGTTAGATTTTGTAGTCAGTCTAAGGGAAATAACTCAAGAATGGCATGTTTTAATATTCAGTAATAATATTAGGCCGGTCTCTCTGGCTGTGGGGTTATAACACTTTCTCTCTGTAATCCCGTTTATCACGCAGAGTCTCGCAGCGGAGCGAGAACTGAGGTGGTTCGACCCCCGCTCGTGACTTGCGGATACTGAGCCGGCCGCTCAGAAAGCAATGGCAAACTACTGAGCGTAATCTTGCCAAGAGATCAACAAACAGCTGAAAGATGCTGCTGTTGACAGCTAAGTCCTGTAAAAGGATACGCAAAACAAAAAAAAAAAATAATATTAGCGTAGTTCTCCTTCGTGGATGATGAAATATGACACAAACATCAAGGAAACCCGCACACATACACACTCACACACACTTTTACCAAACATCACCCGCTCCCTCTCTCCCTCCCTCTCTTCTAATCGGTTTAGGAGATGGTGGGGGGGGGGGGGTGTTTGTAGGGGTGGGCTCGGGATCTGTGAGTGGGCTGGGGAAGATGGAAGATTATGTGGATGGGTTCGGAATTTGTGTGTGGGTAGGTGCGGGATATGCGAGTTGACGGGGAGATGTGTGTGCGTGGGGGATGTGTGGCTGAGGAATGTGTGTTTGGCTGGGTGGTTGGAGGTGTGTGGGTGGAGGAGGATATGTGGGTGAGTAATTGTTGGTGTGTAATGGGAGGGTAGAGGATATGTGAGTGGGTGGGGAGATGTGTGTAGGTGGGTGGATGTGTGTGGGTGGGGGATGTGTGGGTTTGGGAATGTATGTGTGCTTGGGGTGTGGGTGGATGGGATGTGTGGTGGGTGAGAGGTGTGTGTGGGTGCGGAGATGTGTAGGTGTAGAGATGTGGTGGATGGGTGGGGGAATGTATGTGTGTATGGGTTATGTGTGTGGTTGGGTGGAGAAGTTGGAGTGAATGGGGGATGTGTGGGTGGGTGGTGGATGTGTCACATAACATAGTAATCTGCATTGTTTATGTTTACAAAATTCATGTGACAATGTTTTCTCTTATGCACTGTAGATGAAAGAAAGATGAGTGATTGGAAGGGCCGAATGTAAGACGAACCCGCGTGCCCAATTTGTTACCCTTTGAAAATAAAGTCTGTTCGTTCGTTCGTTCATTCCTTCTCTTCCACTCTCTATCTCACACTTGTATCTTAATTTATAATGCATACGTATTGGGTCTACAACAATTAGTAGACGCAGTTGTACACAGTGAGCAGCTGGGGTTGGAATTAAATTGTAAAAAGACTCAGGTTATGGTCGTCACTAGGAAGAACGAAGTACCACAATGTAATATACAAGTAAATGGGAATATTCTTCAACAAGTGAATTGGTACAATTATCTCGGAACAGTCATAACATCTGATGGGAGATGTCTTGAAGAGATTAGAACAAGAATCGCCATGGCGAAAGTAGCCTTTAGCAAGATGAAAAACATTCTGACCAATAAAAAGATGTCAATTGAAACGAGAAAAAGAGTGTTGAGGGGATACATAGAGCCTGTTCTTTTGTATAGATGTGAAACTTGGACAATGTGCATTCAAGCTGAAAAAACATCTGATGGCTGCAGAAATGTGGTTTCTGAGGAAAATGCAAAGAATACCATGGACAGACAGAAAAACCAATGACCAAGTATTACAGGAGACAAATGAAAATCGTAAATTGATTAGAGAAATTAGACGTAGACAGTCAACATTTTTTGGACATGTTATGAGACGAAATGGATTGGAGAACTTAGTGACAACTGGCAAGATCGAAGGGAACATCCCAAGAGGAAGACCGAGAGAAAAATACCTGTATGGCTTGGCCACATGGCATGGACGAGACAGGAACACTGAGCTGATCCACGACTCTGGTGATCGAGTGAAATGGTGAGTCATGACCGTCCACGCTTTCCGACATGGCACATGATTGATTGATATATTGGGTTCCGTAATCCAGCTACTGGGTTAAGTGCGTGGAGCGACACTGTGGGCTGTGGATTTCATGTGGAGTGCTTTTACATCTGTATGCTGTTGTCTTTATCGTGAACTGTAAGTTCAGATAAATGGCGGGGGGCAGGCTGCTGAACTGAGTATGCTTTATGCAGTAATCTGTAGCTGCTTGTTTTCTAATGACTGCTGCTTCCATCGACGATGAACTGTATCTTTCATGGCTGACTTTTGTTAATTCATTCTGGCAGCGGCATAGTATAACTGTGCGGGTTGTTAGCTTGTCGAGGCTCCTGTCTGTTCCACTTTTCACATAGGGCAGTGATGAGCATTTTGTGTGATCTTCACTGGCACAGGAACGGAGCATTATGGGGCGACCCTTAGCCTTGAAGTTGGAACCGCGACTGACAAACTTATATCGCAATAATACTCTATTTAATAACGTTTCTCCAATGCCCGGAATGTTTGTAGTCTGACGTAACATTTTGTTGACACCTTCTGTTGAGTTGTTCCCCACCTTACCGACTCACCACCCCTATAATCTATAATTACTGACTCTTGTCACGCCCCTATAAGTTATAATTACTGACTCTTGTCACCACCCCTATAATCTATTATTACTGGCTCTTGTCATGACCCCTATAATCTATAAATACTGACTCTTGTCACAATCTCCATAATCTATAATTATCGACTATCGTCACCATTGCTATAATCTATAATTACCAACTCTTGTCGCCACCCCTATAATCTATAATTACTGACTCTTGTCACCACCTCTATAATCCATAATTACTGACCCTGTCACCACCCCTAAAATCTATAATTACCGACTCTTGTCACCACCTCTATAATCTATAATTACTGACTCTCTCCATCACCCCTTTAATCTATAATTACATCACTTAACTCTTAACTGACGCAGTGCCAGTATGACTATTCGCTGGCTGTTGAACGAGGAGACGGAGAGCGTATGGGAATATCCTGAGTGCAGTGATGTCGGTTCTTAGCTCAGATCAGCTCAGCACAGCGGTACGAGTACTTGATGCCGAAATTTCACAAGTGTTCACTTAGGCAGCTACTAATGGTGACCAGTCACTTTAACCAGTAATATTTCCCCAATGTCCTGTTATAACTTATGCACCCCAAAAACCTAGTTTTGAATAGGCTCGCTTCTTTCGGCGACTAAATTTCAGGTCTTGGTTGAGACATGCAATCTGAATCAGGTCGACTTATAAATAAAATTCAACCACATGTCAAGTAAAGTTAGTTGATGTTCTTTACAGGACGTTGCAATCAACTCCAGCATTTATTGGCTGTAATGATTTACTCGGCAATTTGATATTCAGAAGTTTGTTGTGAAATAGTCTCACTATCCACTACGCCACAGCGACGACTGTCAACACACATGTGTTTCAACAACTGTCTCAACTCTAAGCAGTAAGTAAAGTAAAGTGAAGTAAAGTAAAGTAAAGTAAAGTAAAGTAAAGAAAAGTAATGTAAAGTAAAGTAAAGTAAAGTAACTTAATGTGAAACAAATTAAATTAAAATAAAACAATATAAAGTAAAGTAAAGTAAAGTAAAGTAAAGTAAAGTAAAGTAAAGTAACTTAATGTGAAACAAATTAAATTAAAATAAAACAATGTAAAGTAAAGTAAAGTAAAGCAAAGCAAAGCAAAGCAAAGCAAAACAAAGTAAAGTAAAGTAAAGTAAAGTAAAGTAAAGTAAAGTAAAGTAAAGTAAAAAAAGTAAAGTAAAGCAACTTAATATGAAACAAAGTAAATTAAAATAATACAATGTAAAGTAAAGTAAAGTAAAGTAAAGTAAAGTAAAGTAAAGAAAAGTAAAGTAAAGTAAAGTAAAACAAAATAAAGCAAAATAAAGTTAAAACAAAGTCCTTAAAAATGTCTTAAAAGTCGAGAGGATCGACTTCATTGTCTCGGGTTTATCCCACATGACTTGGTCTCTTTCCGCAGAGCGACCTATAGAAAGCATCGCACAAAACACGAACGCCATAGATCCGGCAACGACCCCCAGGAATCTCCACGAAAAATGCACTTGCGAACCGAAAGACGTGGCCCGTAATAGAACCCACAACCTTCTTAGCGCGAGGCAGACGACTTGACCACTTTGTCACGTAGACTCCCTATTCACAGTAAACACAGTAAACACAAAGTACAAAGGTAAACAAAGTAAAAACAAAGTACAAAAGTAAAACATAGTAAAGTAAAGTAAAGTAAAGTAAAGTAAAGTAAAGTAAAGTGAAGTAAAGTAAAGTAAAGTAAAGTAAAGTAAAGTAAAGTAAAGTAAAGCAAAGCAAAGCAAAGCAAAGTAAAGTAAAGTAAAGTAAAGTAAAGTAATGTCATTCCAAGCCTTGCGACATGTTGAATATACTCGTATGTTACCAGCGCCATATTCTGACACTCATGGACATTCGATGGATGGTCTGTCTGTCTTTACCTCCTCGGCAATGTGCACGTAACATTTTTAGGATGAGTCTTTATTTGATTTCATGTGCATCTAGAAAACAATTTCCCTCATTAGAACTTGATGAAACCCCTGGGGATCCCCAGAAAATCTGTAACTTAATAGGTACAGTAGCTAAGACAACTGAATAAATTGTGGAGTGGGACTGATAGAATTACAGAAATTAGATGTTTAAGAGCATGTATCTTTCCCATTGCAACATACGCCTGTGAGGCGTGGAAACTTACTAAACAAGCTGAACAGCGCATAAATGCCCTTGATGATAAATGGTATAGACGAGTTCTAAGAATATCTTAGATACAGAAAAGAACAAATGCATCCATACTTCAAGAGCTGAATATTGAAGAAAGTTGGCTTAGAAATACGATAAAACAAAGAAAATTGAAATATTTTATTCACTTGAAACGTCATAAAAGTTCGGAGAGAAAATTAATGGAGTGTTATATGCCTGGGAAGTGAGGAAGAAGAAGGCCAAAGATGGGTGCATGATGTAGAGGATGATATCCAGATGGGTGTATCGGACGTGGGACATCATGCTTATGATCCTGAGGTTTTCTGGAATGTTGATATGGGAGCGAGGTTCTGCAAAGGGCATGCCACTGAACAAATGAATGAAGTAAAGAGCCCTTTCATACGCGCTTTGGGTATAAGGATCCAGACTCATAGTTGTATAGACCAATCGTCACTCGTGGCTGAAGTGGCCAGTATCGCGACGGTCGCCATTACTACTAAAGACATTTTGTGGTACCCATTTTATAATTGGTCAATTTGGAAGCCCGATTCAAAATTCCAAAAAAAAAAAAAAAAAACCCATCTAAATTCGCCCTGATGCGGAACGAACAAATGACCACCAGGTCGACATGCAAACGATGCAGCCACTGAGTTGTAACAATGAGGATCCCAAACTGTGTAGGCATCCTTGTTGAATGTTTATGATCTTGAACAAATTCTATATTCTGTATTTTACTGAGAAATTTTCCTTACACACATATTAAGAGATCGTGGTGTGTTCTTGGATTTACAGCGTAAAAAACAATAACAGATAACGCTTGGAGTTAAATTTAAGGCCAACACAACCTGGTGTGTCTTATATATTAATAATGCTTTTTTTTTTTTTTTTGCATATCCTTTACAGTACATCGCTGTCAATTTCAGCATCTTTCAGCTGATTGTTGATTTCTTAGCAACATTACGCTCAGTAGTTTGTCTTATATCTTGCGTGTGTGCTATTATACGGTATAAGGGATATAACCCAAGAATTGACAAGTTTCACAATGACTGTTCTGCGTAGTTGTCCTTCTTGGCTATTGAAATCAGACATTATATTCAACACATACAAATGCCCACGCTATAACTGACCACACCTCTTATCACACATGCACGTACACTACTCTCTCTCTCTCTCTCTCTCTCTCTCTCTCTCTCTCTCTCTCTATATATATATATATATATATATATATATATATATATATATATATATATCCTCTTTTTTCTCCTCCTCCTCTTCCTCCTCTCTATCTCTCTCTCTCTCTCTCTCTCTCTCTCTCTCTCTCTCTCTCTCTCTCTCTCTCTCTATTTTTCTCTAGTATTTGTAGACTTTAAAAAAGCCTTTGATATGGTAGATCATGATATTTTAATTAGAAAATTAAAACACATGAAGACTAGCACCAATATGGTGAACCTAATTACGTCATTTTTATCTGACAGACAACAAGTAGTGTCCTTCAATAACTGTCTATCAAGACCCACACAACTTAATATTGGTGTGCCTCAGGGCTCAATACTAGGTCCGCTGCTTTTTGCAGTGTATATTAACGATCTTCCTTTATACCTCAATACGTCGTGTGACCTATTTGCGGGCGACTGCACTATTTACACACGATAAGAGAGCCTTTGTGACTTAGAGATCTCTTTACAAAACGAACTTGACAACCTTAGTAGACGGAGCAATGAAAATCGCATGTTAATTAACATCGACAAAACCAAATCCATGCTAATAACGACCAGACAAAAACTACAGACCCTAGCCATAACTGGGACACCGCTCGAGCTACACGTGGACACGCTACCTATAATTAATGTAAATGAACATAAAACATTAGGTCTTGTAATTGACAGACATTTACACTGGAGTTCTCATGTTCACGTCCTTACCAAGAGAATAGAACAAAAAGTTTACCAACTTGCTAAAATTCAACACTTTTTGGATGAAAGCACACGAAAAATATTCTATGCATCCTATATCCAATCACCTCTCGATTATTGTTTCACAGTCTGGGATGGTTGCCCTAAATCTAATGTGAAACGTTTGTTAGCGCTTCAAAACCGCGCTATATGTCTAGTTTCTAGCATAAAGCACGTTGAAAGTAATAAATTATACAGCCATCTAAGACTTCTACCACTTCAAAAGCGCTTCCTTTTTAACAAAGCCAAATTAGTGAATAAAATTATATCTGAAAATACCCCAGAGTATCTTCTACCGTTAATTCAATCTAATGCAATGAACAGTAAGCGCTTAAATTTATTACAGCTTCCTAAGCCTAGATTGGACTTATACAAAACTTGTTTCGCATATTCTGGTGCTCACTTGTGGAATAGCCTTCCACCAGAACTGAAAACACCAATGAGTCCCTACACATTCAACCGAAAACTCTTTCAATACTTACTTCATACCGACTATATGCCTCCATAAGTCACCTACTAGTATCATTTTCCCACTATCATTCTTCACTGTATGTGTGTGAGCGAGACAGAGGGTGAGAGAGTGAGTGAGAAAGAGTGTGAGTGGAAGAATTAGTATGAGTGAGAGTGAGAGAGTATGCATGCGCGTGTGCCTGAGTGAGTGTAAAAGTGAGTGAGTGTGTGTGGACATATGTGTGAGAGATTTAGTTAGAGAATGAGTGAATCTGAGAGAGTGGATGTGTTGTGTGTCTGCCTGTCTGTGTGATAGAGTGTGAAAGTTAGTGAGTGAGTGTGAGTTAGAGAGTCAGCGAGTAAATGAGTGAGTAAGGGAGCGTGAGTGAGTGAGAGAGAATTTGTGGGTATGCGTGTATGTGCGCGAATGAGTGAGTGTGAGAGCAAGTGAGTGTGCAAGAGAGAGAGAGAGAGAGAGAGAGAGAGAGAGAGAGAGAGAGAGAGAGCGTGGGTGAATGAGAGAGTACATGAGAAAGTGTGATGTATGTGTGTGCATGTCTGGATGTGTGTATGGGTGTATATGTGTGTGTACATGTGTGTATCTGTGTCTGCCTCTGTGTGTATGTCTGTACGTGTGTTAAGGTGTGCGTCCATGTGTTTATATGCGTTTATATGCATGTGCGTGTGTATATGTGTGTATGGATGAGTGTGTGTGTGTGAGTGTGTGTGTGTGTGTGTGCTCGTGTATGTATCGTATATCTTTGTGTGTGTAAGTGTGCATGCATGCAGTGTATGCGAGGGAGTGTATATTCGTGTGTTATGTGAGTACGTGTGCGTAAGTATATGGATGTGTGTAGGTGTGTGTGTGTGCGTGGGTATATGTGTGAATTTGCGTGTGTATGTTGTATGTGGGTGTGTGTATATACATGTGTGTGTGTGTGTGTGTGTGTGAGAGAGAGAGAGAGAGAGAGAGAGAGAGAGAGAGAGAGAGAGAGTTGAGCGTACGCATGTCATCTAACATGTGTTCCATATGTTTTGTTTATTCATATTTTTTCATATTATCACTTTGATGCACTTGATTTTAACATGCCTAAAATGAATTCATGTAAATTACTGTAAAGTAAGTGAGAGAGTTAGTGAGAGAGAGAGAGAGAGAGAGAGAGAGAGAGAGAGAGAGAGAGAGAGAGAGAATTAGTGTGAGAGTGTGTGTATGTAAAGAGAGAGAGAGAGAGAGAGAGAGAGAGAGAGAGAGAGAGAGAGAGAGAGAGAGAGAGAGAGAGAGAGAGAGAGAGAGAGAGAGTTGATCCCACGCATGTCATGTAACATGCTATTCCATATTTTTTATGTATTCTTATCTTTCATATTACGAGGTATCGTTTTGTATGCCACTTGATTGTCCTGTAACATGCCATTCCATATTTTTTGTTTGTTTGTTTGTGTTTTTTTTTTTTTTTTTGGTTGTTGTTTATTCTCATCTTATCATTTTGTATGCCACTTGATTTTATCATGTATAATATAACATAACTGTGTTGTGAGTGAAAGAGTTAGTGAGAGAGAGAGAGAGAGAGAGAGAGAGAGAGAGAGAGAGAGAGAGAGCAAGAGAGAGAGAGCGAGAGCAAGAGAGAGAGAGAGAGAGAGAGAGAGAGAGAGAGAGAGAGAGAGGAAGAGAGAAAAAAGAGAGAGTTGAACTGCATCACTAATTTTTACGCTACATAATGTATATGTACAATTTTTTCTCCACTTCTTGCAGTTGCGAGAATTCTCACGACAATCGTCAGTGTCTCAATTGTGTGTAAAGTGTGGGAGTTTGTTCTTATTAGTTTCAGTGATCATGTAAGGAATCATGTATGTGTCTAGATGTGAGGATGTGTGTATGGGTGTGTATGTGAGGGATATGTGTGTGTGGGGGAGGTGTGGGGAATGTATGTGTGGAGGGGTTGTGTGTGGGGGATGTGTATGGGTTAATGGGTGATGTGTGGATGTGTGAAGGGATGTGTAGTCGGTTGTGGATGTATGTGTGTGAGAGGGATATGTGTGTGTGGGGGGATATTTGAGAGGATACTTGGAAGTATGTGGGTGTTGGTGGGTTGGGAGGGGGTGTGGGTAGGGAGTGTGTGTTTGGGTGGGTGAATGGGGGTGTAGGAGATTGTGTGGGTTGGGGGATGGGTGTGTAATGGGTGTGGGGGATGAGTGTGGGGGTGTCTGTGAATGGGATATGTTTGTGTGGGTGGGAGTGTGTGAATGTGGATTGGGTAAATGTGAGTGGGTGGAGGATGTATGTTTGGGTGGTGAGGATGTTTGTAGGTGGAGGATGTGTGAGTGGGTGGGGAGATGTGTGGGCGGGGATGTGTATGGGGAAGGTATGTGTGTGTGGGGGGATTGTGTTTATGGGTGGAGTTTTGTGTGGGAGGGGAGATGTGTGGGAGGGGGGAGGTGTGGGATGTGCAGGTGATTGAAGGATGTATGCGAGGATGGGGGGTGTGTGTTTGGCTGGGTGGTTGGGGTGTGTGTGGGTGGGAGGGTAGATGAGAGATGCATGTGTTGATGGGCGCGTGGGTGATGTGTGGGTGTGGGTGGTTGATGGATGAGTACGTGAGTGGGTGGATGCGTGTGAGAGATGAGTTTATGTGTGGGGGGAGGGAGAGGTGTGTAGTTGTGAGAAGATGTGTGTGAGCGTCGGATGTGTGTGGGTGGGGTATATGTGGGTGGTGGGGTGTGTGTGGGTGGGAGGTGTGTGTTTTTGGGTTATGGGTGGGGGATATGTGTGGGCAGGTGGGGAGATGCGTTTATTGGTGGGGATGTGTGTATAGGTGGGGATGTGTAGTTGAGAGGTGGCGAATATTGGGTGGGTGAGTGGGTGTAGGTTGGCTGATGTGTGCGTGGGTGAGTGGGGACAATTGTGAGAGTTCGGGATATGTGTGTGGATAGGTGCGAGATGTGTGGGTTGGCGGGGGTATGTGTGTGTGGTTTCTTCTTCTTCTTCTTCTTCTTCTTCTTCTTCTTCTTCTTCTTCTTCTTCTTCTTCTTCTTCTTCTTCTTCTTCTTCTTCTTCTTCTTCTTCTTCTTCTTCTTCTTCTTCTTCTTCTTCTTCTTCTTCTTCTTCTTCTCCTTCTTCTTCTTCTTCTTCTTCTCCTCCTCCTCCTCCTTCTTCTCCTTCACCTCCTCCTCCTCCTCCTCCTCCTCCTCCTCCTCCTCCTCATCCTTCTTCTTCTTCTTCTTCTTCTTCTTCTTCTTCTTCTTCTTCTTCTTCTTCTTCTTCTTCTTCTTCTTCTTCTTCTTCTTCTTCTTCTTCTTCTTCTTCTTCTTCTTCTTCTTCTTCTTCTTCTTCTTCTTCTTCTTCTTCTTCTTCTTCTTCTTCTTCTTCTTCGTTTGTCCTATGGTTCCAGAGAGAGATCTTTCTTTTCAGTTTTCTCTGTGTGTGTCGTATCCAGCGCCAATGCCATTCTCACACCTCCTGATTCGCCGAAACATGTCCAGTTCTTCCTTCAGCTCCACATTAGTGATTCTGGTATATTATTTTATTCCTTCTATTCTACCCAAGAACCATTAGTCGTTAGTCGTTAGTAGCGGTTCCAACTTCACGGCAAAGGGTCACGCCATAATACTCCGTTCCTTTGCCAGTGAAAATCAGGCAAAGTGCTTCTAGCTGTCCCATTTGAAAAGTTTAACAGACAACTGTCTCGACAAACCAATAGCACGCACAGACATGCATGCATAAGTCAGCTGCCAGAATGCCAACACAACACAACAGGTCGCCACTACAATTACAGGTAATCGTCGATGGAAGCAGCAGTCATCAGAAAACCAGCAGTTGCACACATATCAGTGCATACGGCAAAACCAGCCAATTCAGCAACAGGCCGGTCGCCACCTCTCTGAGCCTGCAGTTACCAATACAAACCACCGCGGACAGATGTAAAAGCAACTCACGTGAAACCGACATTCCACAGTGTTGTCTCACGCGCTCAACTCAGTAGTTGGGCAAGGGAACGATGTACTTCCAGTCCATAATTAGAAAAATACGTGCAAGCAAAACGTAGCCAGAAGCAAAATTACTCTAGATGCCTTAACAACTCGACAGCATATGCGCCATTTTTAACCGGAAGTCAATAACTGTTAATGAATGTTTGAAGTTTATTAATATGTCTTGTAGTTATTGTCCGTGTTCTATTACACACAATAGTATTGATTTAATTTAAGAGTTAAATATCTCATGCTTGTTATTAAAGTTAATTTTAAATAGTGTAAGGTTGTTATTAAAGTTATTTTCATTTTAATGTCTTCCCTAATTCTATGAAACTCCCATTTACGTTTGATTTCTTCCCTAATGCCACGAAAACTCATCTTACTCTTTGTCTTCCGTTTTTCCTATACCTCTATATGCTATATTTGTCTTCCCTGTTACTTAAATGTTTGTCTTCCTTCTTACCTAAATATGGTATGATTCCACCTCTTGTAGTGAGATTTCACAAAGAAAAAACACGTTATTATTTTCTTGCTTTAGTATCATTATCAAACGACCCTTCATCGTGTACGAGTAGTCTTACAAATGCTCCAGGGACACACCTTCGTATGTATGCTGGGGTCAGAGTTTATACTGACCAAGTGTTAGACCTCTCTTCGTCTGCTACGAGCCATGCTGTAAGGATGCAAATCTGGCTAACCAAGGGATGATTGAGCATGGTCTCCGCTGTGACAAGACTTGTTGAGGACTCGAACTTCTTAAGCACACGACAAGAGAGTTATAGCAACTCCCCCATAATTTCAAGCGAACGATAATGATGGTAGATAATCATCCCCACACGTCTTGCACCCACTGCTTGGAGAACTCACGAGCTGATGAGTTTGTTATGTGTCTGTCTGGGCGGATCCGAGTCATCACCAGACCACCAGTCTTCATGTCGTAAAAGAGTGGTAAGTTCCTTTAGAAAACAAGAAGAGCATGAAAATAGCTTCCACAACATCAACAACTATAACCTTAGTGCCAAAAACGTCATCAACTACAACGTTAATAACAACATCTTCAATAGTAAGTTTAATAACATCATCATCAATAATAGCATTAATAACAACAACATCAAATACAACATTAATAACAACATTGTCATCAACATCATCAACAAAACATCATCAACGTCATTAACAACAACATCCTCAAGGTCATGAACAAAAACATCACCATCAACGACATCAACAACAACAACCTAATCAACATCATCTTCAGCATCATTATCATCAACAACATCATCAAAATCACAATCAAAAATCTAATAAACAAGTCACAAACGCCGCCATCATTATTTACTACCAAGAATACCGATAACGGCATCACCAATAACATCATCAAAATCTACTACAATAGTTAGTTAGTTAGTCGACAGATCATCCTCATTGCACATCGAACCATTCAGTCCATAAGTGCTCGGATCCCCTCCTCAGCAAATCCCGCAACGTGTAGCGGCTAACGACGCCAGTTCTGTGTTGGTTTATCAATCTTCTTTGGCTTCCTGCGTAGTGTTCTTGTTTGGCCACCCCTCTTTTAATTTGCTGCTCTCGCAGTCTGGCCATTGTTGTAGATTCACAGTCATCACTTGGTTCTCGCAAAAGTCTTACTTCTCGTAGAGCATTCAGAATGTCGGCCTGGTCCATGGCGCTTCCGCCCTCCACAGTAGCCTCACCTGCGAGCTTGTCAGCCCGCTCATTTCCTTGTACTCCCGCATGCCCTGGCACGAAGATGAAACTAATCTTTGCCAGTCGAGACCGCTCCAGAGGCAGCAACCATTCTCTTCGGATCGACCCCTCCTCTATCCTCTTGATCATGTTCATTGAGTCGCTAAGGAAACAAGCCCTAGTGAATGTCTGTGTCTCGAGCCATGTTATTGCTTTACTTACTGCCATGACTTCCATTGTCAGGCTACTTGTGGTTTCAGTGAAAGCACCAGAGTCCTCATTTACAATTCTCCCTCCGGCCCGAGCTGTAAAGGCCCATGAGCTTCTCACATGTCGGACGACCGACCCATCTGTGTAGATGACCGCGTCACCGTCTAGCGAATTCTCGAAAATCAACGCTTGTACTTCAGCCTCAACAGCAGCCGGATTTTCTTGTCTGCATTTTCTATCTAGTATATATATCGAATTATAACCATGCAGAATACAATAGGCAAGCTGCTGGAGAAGGTAATTGCCAGGAAAATATCAAGCCAACTAGAGAGGCAAGGTGTTTTCCCACCCACCCTAGGTGGGTACCGTCCAAAAAGAGAAACCTGGACCAATGCAGCAGTCTTTGCCCAGGATGTCTATGAAGGTTTCCACTCAGGCACTGAAACCGTTGCTGCAGCGATTGATCTTGAGGACGCATACAACAGAGTACCACTGGATTTTTTAATGTTTCAGCTTCTCGAACTAAACGTAAGTCCATTCCTCCTTAGTTGGATCGCTGCAGCCCTCTTCCAACGGAAAGTAGTTTTTAGATGTGGCAGTTGGACTTCGGAACCAACAACAATATATCCTGGCCTACCACAGGGATCACCATTATCTCCGGTACTGTTCAACGCCTACACAGTGAGAATCACCAGTGAGCAGATCACTGGACCTGGCAGGATATTGTCATATGCCGATGATGTTTTAGTGTATCGTCAGGGTAAGGATAGAGAGGACGTTGCTGTGGAACTACAAACCGAACTCAATCGCATAAGTACTTGGTGTGATGAAGCTGGGGCAATGGTCAACCCAACAAAGGCAACAGTGACTTGGTTCTCGTTGAATAATCATAGTGTCAACACTCCAACACCAACTGTAATGCTGTGTTCAGAGACGGTGGAAAGAACGCAGGCAATGAATTACCTGGGGATACGGTTTGATCGAAGCCTTGCTTATAATGCGCACATAGACCAGGTGATAACAAAGGCCAAGCGGGGTTTGGCAGCGATGCGGGTGATGGCGGCAGCAAACTGTGAGCAGCGCCATCTATGTCTTCTGTACGAGGGGCTGGTCATGTCTGTCTTGGAGTATGCAATGGCAATCCTGACTCTCAGCCATAAGCAGATAGAAAGGATGGAAAGGATACAGAATGAAGCTATGCGCATTATTCTTGGATGTACAAGAGATACAGCATGCATGGCGATGCGCTACCTTCTTGATTTTCCAACCATTGAAGAGAGAATACAAGGTTGCAGGGCACGCGCCTACCTCAGAATTAACGCAAACACACAACATCCACTGCATAGTGAAATTAGGAAGGTGAAGGGCAGCAGGTTAAAAAGAGGACGGTCGTGGATGGGTCAAGCCGAAGACATTCTTCAACAGGTGTGTTCACTTGAGGACTTAGAACCTGGCGAGGAGTGGGTGCAAGTGCCAACAGACTTCTGCACATCCTTTTCAGTTTGCATCCAACTAGATCTACTACAATAACACCATCAACAACATTATTATCATCACGAACATCATCATCACCAACACCATCATCAACAACACCATAACCAACATTAATTTAGTCAGTAGCATATCCCTAGCAGAGCTTCCCTCCCATAACAACCTTCCGGAAAACTTCTCGGTCATAAAGCAAGATGTCCCGCGTCGGATACACCCATCTGGGGATCATTTGCCACATCCTGCAACCATCTTCTCTTTGGTCTTCCTCTTCCTTTCGTTCCGGGCATATATCCCTCCATGATTGTTCTCTCCAAACTTTCTTGACGTTTCAAGTGACTAATATTTTGTTTTGTAATTTTCTGTGTTTTATCCTCTTTAGTAGTCAACCGTCTTCAAAATTCAGTCCTTGTCGTATGGATGCATTTGTTCTTTTCTGCATCCAAGATATTCTTAGAACCTATCTGTAGCATTTATATTCAAAGACATGTTTTGTGTTGTTCAGCTCATTTAGTAAGTGCCCAGGTCTCACAGACGTATGTTGCACTGGGTAAGTTGCATGCTCTTAATAGTCTAATTTTTGTTGTTCTTTCTGTCCTTCTCCAAAATGTATTCAGTTGTTTTAATCTCTGAAGAGCAATAGATCTTCGTCTTTTAATTTCTTTCATTGTGTCACCATTGTTGGTAATTAATGACCCAGGATATTCGAAATTCTCCACCACCTCCAATTTTTCCTCAGTAACATATATGTCTTTTTCCATATTAGTTTTATCAGAATGCATTATGTTGTTTTTGCTATGTTAAGATATAAGTTGTGATTTTCACTATTCTGTTGATTAAGGTTTTTAGTTTTTCTATACCATTCTGTGATATGGATAGTAATACTGTATTACCAACATATCGAATCTCTGGTATTTCATGACCACCGATATTTAGGGCATCATATTGCTCCCTGGTTATATCATCTCTGACATTTCTCAATATATTTTCGTCGTACAGTTTAAGCAAATAAGGGGGCAGCACACATCTTTGATGGACTCCTTGTTTGATGTCAAACCAATCTGATGTCTCGCCATCTATTCTAACTGCTGCTTGTTGGTCTAGATAGAGCAGTTTTATTAGTTGTACTACACATGATAGAAAGCCTATTTTCCTCCACGATTTCTGATTTCCCAAAGTTTCTGATGTTGTACAGTCAAATGCCTTTGAATAATCCACAAAACATGAGAATAGGTTCATATTAAATTCTCTACACTTCTCTATTATTAAAAGCATATTGATAATGTGATCTCTTGTTCCTCTTCCTTGTCTAAACTCACCTTGAACCACGTTAATTTCTTCTTCCATTTTCTTACGAAGACTTCCCATTATGATTTGTAGTAGAATTTTACTTGCATGACTGATCAGGGCAACAGTTCTATAGTTGGCGCATAATTTCAGGTTGCTGTTTTTTGGTATTGGAAGAAAATATTTCTCTTCCAATCTTTTGGCCACATGCCACATTTCCATATCTTTTTTATATAGTGCGAGATAGATGTGTATGCCTTCTTCTCCTTCCGCTTTAATTAGTTCAGCTAGTACCTCAGCCGGCTCCCAGGTCAAGGTGTTACACGACTTACTCCGTAATCCCGTATACTCTCGTGAGTAACGTGACTTCCGCGATAATTGGTAGCGGTTCTCTCCGCGTCGGTAACTTGCGGGGTATGTGAGCCGGTCGCTCAGAAAGCAATGGCAAACCACTGAGCATAATCTTGCCAAGAAATCAACAATCAGCTGAAAGATGCTGATGGTGACAGCGATGTCCTGTAAGGGATATGCGAACAGAAAAACAAAAAAGGTATCTCATCACATCCAGGTGATTTACCATTATTCAGGTTCTCTACTGCCCATACAATTTCATCGAATGAGGGTTCATGTTCTGTCTCTGCTGTCATTTGTTTTTGTATCTCATTCATATCCTCATAGACATTCACATCATTCATTCCGCTGCAGTATTCCTGCCATTGTTCTAGAACGGTGGTTCTCAACCTTTTTTGGCCCATGCACCCCTTCACCATATGTTCTGAATGTCATTCCCTCCCCTTCCCTTTTCATATTTCATCCCTATAAATTCCCCCCTCCCTACACAGTATACGTAAAAATGTAACCTAAATTTAATAAGGCATACTAGAACAAGTCTAGACGTCTACATAAAACATGATTTGCGGGTCTACTTATGTTATGAAACGAATTTCAGAAGGGCGAGAAGTGCAGGACAGACAGAAAAACCAGTGAACAAGTCCTTCAAGAAACAAATGAAGATCGTAAACTGATTAGAGTCATTAGACGTAGACAGTCAAATTTTTGTGGGCATGTTATGAGAAGAAATTACTTGGAGAACTTGGTGACAACTGGCAAGATCGAAGGGAAGAGACCAAGGGGAAGATCGAGAAGTAAATACCTGGATGGCTTGGAAACGTGGCATGGTCGAGACAGAAACACGGAGCTGATCCACGACTCTTGTAATCGAGTGAGATGGCAGAACATGACCGCTCACGCTTATCGGCATGGCACATGATGGATGGAGAAGTACAGAACCGTAAAGTATGAAGGGAAAAACAATATCAAGCAATCAGTTCTTGTATTAAGGCGATCTTGAAATAATCTTACTATAACCCCCCCCCCCCCCCCCCCCCCCGGAAACTCTAAAATGCACCCCCCCCACCCTGGGGGGGGGGGATTCTTCATCGGTTAAGAAACACTGTTTTAGACCCTTCGCTGCTTGTTTAAGTTGACGACGGAGCACCTATGGCAATGTCCCGAGAGCTGTGATATCGATTCTTGACTCGGTGAACTCAACTCTATGTAGTAAGCCTGGTGTATCCTATACTGATTCTTACGTTAAGTCTTATCTGTTGCAGTCTCCTGCCACTTTTACCATGTCGTCCCCAAATCATTCATTTCTCTGTGAATTATCTTCACTTCATGCCCTCAAGTCGCCTCTATTTTATTTCCTCTAGACATGAATGTGTAGACCTAAATGTGTAGGCAGTGACACACGTTTCCATAACCCTGAGTAGTGTTTAGATCACAATTATGATGGAAAAGATCCAACAAATCAAAACACAGCTAGACGTCACGTGTGAATAAACATGTAAACAATTTTAGAGGTAAACTTGTCAAACAGAAATCATTCACTTGTGGCAAGTCACTCGTACCGTTACATCGTTGGACCATCCAAATGTCCACTCTATCCACCCATGCCATATTGTGGTTGTTCACTGGATGTAAACTGTTGCAGGATTATTTACAGTGTTCAGAAACATCATAGTTAAGGCCAGTACCGTGCGGTAGATGTGATGCAAGTCTTCAAAATACCGCCCCTAACATGTTTTTTTCTATAATAATGCCGATAACTTATGAAGCCCCTTTACGGTGCCACTTGATGCGGCCGTCTTTCTGTATCATAGCACGGCACGGCCTGGTTAAGACCGACTTCAACGAATTTTCGAGAACTATGTGGGAGCGGTGAACACCCCGAAGTGAAATATCATCATGTGTGTGACCCATGTAGGAATATACGATTGGAAGTGGTATATCAACAACACCCATGTATGACCCCCGTAGGAATAAACACATGGTCATTGTGTGCAAGCCAGCAGTGACCGGTTGTAGAAAATTACCACTTGAATATTCCAGCTTTAGGTAAGTGCTCAGTATTTCCTGTATGGTTTAGAATGTAAGTAACGTAATACATGTACGTTGTAGTATGTAAGTCAAGTATAACATGTCCGTTGTAGAATGTTAGTAAACTACTATCTGTATTTTCTAGAATGTCAGTAAAGCATTACATGTATTGTGTATAATGTAAGTAAAGTAACGCCTGTATTGTGTAGAATGAATATAAAGCTGTACCTGTAATTTGTAGAATATCAACAAAATATTACCTGTATGTTGCAGAATGTCAGTAAAGTATTACCTGTATGTCATAGAATGTTAGTAAAGTTTACCTGCATGTCATAGAATGTCAGTAAAGTATAACCTGTATTTTGTACAATGTCAGTAAAGTATTACTGTATGTTGTACAATGTCAGTAAAGTATTACTGTATGTTGTACAATGTCAGTAAAGTATTACTGTATGTTGTATAATGTCAGTAAAGTATTACTGTATGTTGTACAATGTCAGTAAAGTATTACTGTATGTTGTAGAATGTCAGTAAAGTATTACTGTATGTTGTAGAATGTCAGTAAAGTATTACTGTATGTTGTAGAATGTCACTAAAGTATTACTGTATGTTGTAGAATGTCAATAAAGTATTACTGTATGTTGTACAATGTCAGTAAAGTATTACTGTATGTTGTACAATGTCTGTAAAGTATTACCTGTATGTTGTAGAATGTCATTAAAGTATTAGCTGCATGTCATAGAATGTCAGTAAAGTATTACCTGCATGCCATAGAATGTCAGTAAAGTATTACCTGCATGTCATAGAATGTCAGTAAAGTATTACCTGTATGTTGTAGAATGTCAGTAAAGTATTACCTGCATGTCATAGAATGTCAGTAAAGTATTACCTGCATGTCATAGAATGTCAGTAAAGTATTACCTGCATGTTGTACAATGTCAGTAAAGTATTACCTGCATGTTGTACAATGTCAGTAAAGTATTACCTGTATTTTGTACAATGTCAGTAAAGTATTACCTGCAAGTCATAGAATGTCAGTAAAGTATTAACTGCATTTTGTACAATGTCAGTAAAGTATTACCTGTTGTATGTTGTACAATGTCAGTAAAGTATTACTGTATGTTGTACAATGTCAGTAAAGTATTACTATATGTTGTAGAATGTCAGTAAAGTATTACTGTATGTTGTACAATGTCAGTAAAGTATTACTGTATGTTATACAATGTCAGTAAAGTATTACTGTAGGTTGTAGAATGTCAGTAAAGTATTAATGTATGTTATACAATGTCAGTAAAGTATTACTGTATGTTGTACAATGTCAGTAAAGTATTACTGTATGTTGTACAATGTCAGTGAAGTATTACTGTATGTTGTACAATCTCAGTAAAGTATTACTGTATGTTGTACAATGTCAGTAAAGTATTACTGTATGTTGTACAATGTCAGTAAAGTATTACTGTATGTTGTACAATGTCAGTAAAGTATTACTGTATATTGTACAATGTCGGTAAAGTATTAGTGTATGTTGTACAATGTCAGTAAAGTA
Organism: Cepaea hortensis; assembly: GCA_963921405.1. Lineage (NCBI taxonomy): Eukaryota > Metazoa > Mollusca > Gastropoda > Stylommatophora > Helicidae > Cepaea > Cepaea hortensis. The sequence goes on along the minus strand of OY992883.1, from coordinate 30,583,605 downwards.
TTACCTGCATGTTGTAGAATGTCAGTAAAGTATTACCTGCATGTCATAGAATGTCAGTAAAGTATTACCTGCATGTCATAGAATGTCAGTAAAGTATTACCTGCATGTCATAGAATGTCAGTAAAGTATTACCTGCATGTTGTACAATGTCAGTAAAGTATTACCTGCATGTTGTACAATGTCAGTAAAGTATTACATGCATGTCATAGAATGTCAGTAAAGTATTACCTGCATGTCATAGAATGTCAGTAAAGTATTACCTGTATTTTGTACAATGTCAGTAAAGTATTACCTGTATTTTGTACAATGTCAGTAAAGTATTACCTGAATGTTGTAGAATGTCAGTAAAGTATTACTATATGTTGTACAATGTCAGTAAAGTATTACTGTATGTTGTACAATGTCAGTAAAGTATTACCTGTATGTTGTACAATCTCAGTAAAGTATTACTGTATGTTTACAATGTCAGTAAAGTATTACTGTATGTTGTACAATGTCAGTAAAGTATTACTGTATGTTGTACAATGTCAGTAAAGTATTACTGTATGTTGTAAAATGTCAGTAAAGTATTACTGTATGTTGTACAATGTCAGTAAAGTATTATTGTATGTTGTAGAATGGCAGTAAAGTATTACTGTATGTTGTACAATCTCAGTAAAGTATTACTGTATGTTTACAATGTCAGTAAAGTATTACTGTATGTTGTACAATGTCAGTAAAGTATTACTGTATGTTGTACAATGTCAGTAAAGTATTACTGTATGTTGTACAATGTCGGTAAAGTATTAGTGTATGTTGTACAATGTCAGTAAAGTATTACCTGCATGTCATAGAATGTCAGTAAAGTATTACCTGCATGTTGTACAATGTCAGTAAAGTATTACCTGCATGTTGTACAATGTCAGTAAAGTATTACCTGTATTTTGTACAATGTCAGTAAAGTATTACCTGCAAGTCATAGAATGTCAGTAAAGTATTACCTGCATTTTGTACAATGTCAGTAAAGTATTACCTGTTGTATGTTGTACAATGTCAGTAAAGTATTACTGTATGTTGTACAATGTCAGTAAAGTATTACTGTATGTTGTACAATGTCAGTAAAGTATTACTGTATGTTGTACAATGTCAGTAAAGTATTACTGTATGTTGTAGAATGTCAGTAAAGTATTACTGTATGTTGTACAATGTCAGTAAAGTATTACTGTATGTTGTAGAATGTCAGTAAAGTATTACTATATGTTGTAGAATGTCAGTAAAGTATTACTGTATGTTGTAGAATGTCACTAAAGTATTACTATATGTTGTAGAATGTCAATAAAGTATTACTGTATGTTGTACAATGTCAGTAAAGTATTACTGTATGTTGTACAATGTCAGTAAAGTATTACTGTATGTTGTACAATGTCGGTAAAGTATTAGTGTATGTTGTACAATGTCAGTAAAGTATTACCTGCATGTCATAGAATGTCAGTAAAGTATTACCTGCATGTTGTACAATGTCAGTAAAGTATTACCTGCATGTTGTACAATGTCAGTAAAGTATTACCTGTATTTTGTACAATGTCAGTAAAGTATTACCTGCAAGTCATAGAATGTCAGTAAAGTATTACCTGCATTTTGTACAATGTCAGTAAAGTATTACCTGTTGTATGTTGTACAATGTCAGTAAAGTATTACTGTATGTTGTACAATGTCAGTAAAGTATTACTGTATGTTGTACAATGTCAGTAAAGTATTACTGTATGTTGTACAATGTCAGTAAAGTATTACTGTATGCTGTAGAATGTCAGTAAAGTATTACTGTATGTTGTAGAATGTCAGTAAAGTATTAATGTATGTTGTACAATGTCAGTAAAGTATTACTATATGTTGAAGAATGTCAGTAAAGTATTACTGTATGTTGTACAATGTCAGTAAAGTAGTACTGTATGTTATACAATGTCAGTAAAGTATTACTGTATGTTGTAGAATATCAGTAAATTATTACTATATGTTGTACAATGTCAGTAAAGTATTACTGTATGTTGTAGAATGGCAGTAAAGTATTACTGTATGTTGTACAATGGCAGTAAAGTATTACTGTATGTTGTACAATGTCAGTAAAGTATTACTGTATGTTGTACAATGTCAGTAAAGTATTACTGTATGTTGTAGAATGGCAGTAAAGTATTACTGTATGTTGTACAAACTCAGTAAAGTATTACTGTATGTTTACAATGTCAGTAAAGTATTACTGTATGTTGTACAATGTCAGTAACGTATTACTGTATGTTGTACAATGTCAGTAAAGTATTACTGTATGTTGTACAATGTCGGTAAAGTATTAGTGTATGTTGTACAATGTCAGTAAAGTATTACTGTATGTTGTAGAATGTCAGTAAAGTATTACTGCATGTTGTAGAATGTCAGTAAAGTATTATTGTATGTTGTAGAATGTCAGTAAAGTATTACTGTATGTTGTAGAATGTCAGTAAAGTATTACTGTATGTTGTACAATGTCAGTAAAGTATTACCTGTATGTTGTAGAATGTCAGTAAAGTATTACCTGCATGTCATAGAATGTCAGTAAAGTATTACCTGCATGTCATAGAATGTCAGTAAAGTATTACCTGCATGTCATAGAATGTCAGTAAAGTATTACCTGCATGTTGTACAATGTCAGTAAAGTATTACCTGCATGTTGTACAATGTCAGTAAAGTATTACATGCATGTCATAGAATGTCAGTAAAGTATTACCTGCATGTCATAGAATGTCAGTAAAGTATTACCTGTATTTTGTACAATGTCAGTAAAGTATTACTATATGTTGTAGAATGTCAGTAAAGTATTACTGTATGTTGTACAATGTCAGTAAAGTATTACTGTATGTTGTACAATGTCAGTAAAGTATTACTGTATGTTGTAGAATGTCAGTAAAGTATTACTGTATGTTGTACAATCTCAGTAAAGTATTACTGTATGTTTACAATGTCAGTAAAGTATTACTGTATGTTGTACAATGTCAGTAAAGTATTACTGTATGTTGTACAATGTCAGTAAAGTATTACTGTATGTTGTAAAATGTCGGTAAAGTATTAGTGTATGTTGTACAATGTCAGTAAAGTATTACCTGCATGTCATAGAATGTCAGTAAAGTATTACCTGCATGTTGTACAATGTCAGTAAAGTATTACCTGCATGTTGTACAATGTCAGTAAAGTATTACCTGTATTTTGTACAATGTCAGTAAAGTATTACCTGCAAGTCATAGAATGTCAGTAAAGTATTAACTGCATTTTGTACAATGTCAGTAAAGTATTACCTGTTGTATGTTGTACAATGTCAGTAAAGTATTACTGTATGTTGTACAATGTCAGTAAAGTATTACTGTATGTTGTACAATGTCAGTAAAGTATTACTGTATGTTGTACAATGTCAGTAAAGTATTTCTGTATGTTGTAGAATGTCAGTAAAGTATTACTGTAGGTTGTAGAATGTCAGTAAAGTATTAATGTACGTTGTACAATGTCAGTAAAGTATTACTATATGTTGTAGAATGTCAGTAAAGTATTACTGTATGTTGTACAATGTCAGTAAAGTATTACTGTATGTTATACAATGTCAGTAAAGTATTACTGTATGTTGTACAATGTCAGTAAAGTATTACTGTATGTTATACAATGTCAGTAAAGTATTACTGTATGTTGTACAATGTCAGTAAAGTATTACTGTATGTTGTACAATGTCAGTGAAGTATTACTGTATGTTGTACAATCTCAGTAAAGTATTACTGTATGTTGTACAATGTCAGTAAAGTATTACTGTATGTTGTACAATGTCAGTAAAGTATTACTGTATGTTGTACAATGTCAGTAAAGTATTACTGTATATTGTACAATGTCGGTAAAGTATTAGTGTATGTTGTACAATGTCAGTAAAGTATTACCTGCATGTTGTAGAATGTCAGTAAAGTATTACCTGCATGTCATAGAATGTCAGTAAAGTATTACCTGCATGTCATAGAATGTCAGTAAAGTATTACCTGCATGTCATAGAATGTCAGTAAAGTATTACCTGCATGTTGTACAATGTCAGTAAAGTATTACCTGCATGTTGTACAATGTCAGTAAAGTATTACATGCATGTCATAGAATGTCAGTAAAGTATTACCTGCATGTCATAGAATGTCAGTAAAGTATTACCTGTATTTTGTACAATGTCAGTAAAGTATTACCTGTATTTTGTACAATGTCAGTAAAGTATTACCTGAATGTTGTAGAATGTCAGTAAAGTATTACTATATGTTGTACAATGTCAGTAAAGTATTACTGTATGTTGTAGAATGGCAGTAAAGTATTACTGTATGTTGTACAATGTCAGTAAGGTATTACTGTATGTTGTAAAATGTCAGTAAAGTATTACTGTATGTTGTAAAATGTCAGTAAAGTATTACTGTATGTTGTACAATGTCAGTAAAGTATTACTGTATGTTGTAGAATGGCAGTAAAGTATTACTGTATGTTGTAGAATGGCAGTAAAGTATTACTGTATGTTGTACAATCTCAGTAAAGTATTTCTGTATGTTTACAATGTCAGTAAAGTATTACTGTATGTTGTACAATGTCAGTAAAGTATTACTGTATGTTGTACAATGTCAGTAAAGTATTACTGTATGTTGTAAAATGTCAGTAAAGTATTACTGTATGTTGTACAATGTCAGTAAAGTATTATTGTATGTTGTAGAATGGCAGTAAAGTATTACTGTATGTTGTACAATCTCAGTAAAGTATTACTGTATGTTTACAATGTCAGTAAAGTATTACTGTATGTTGTACAATGTCAGTAAAGTATTACTGTATGTTGTACAATGTCAGTAAAGTATTACTGTATGTTGTACAATGTCGGTAAAGTATTAGTGTATGTTGTACAATGTCAGTAAAGTATTACCTGCATGTCATAGAATGTCAGTAAAGTATTACCTGCATGTTGTACAATGTCAGTAAAGTATTACCTGCATGTTGTACAATGTCAGTAAAGTATTACCTGTATTTTGTACAATGTCAGTAAAGTATTACCTGCAAGTCATAGAATGTCAGTAAAGTATTACCTGCATTTTGTACAATGTCAGTAAAGTATTACCTGTTGTATGTTGTACAATGTCAGTAAAGTATTACTGTATGTTGTACAATGTCAGTAAAGTATTACTGTATGTTGTACAATGTCAGTAAAGTATTACTGTATGTTGTACAATGTCAGTAAAGTATTACTGTATGTTGTAGAATGTCAGTAAAGTATTACTGTATGTTGTACAATGTCAGTAAAGTATTACTGTATGTTGTAGAATGTCAGTAAAGTATTACTATATGTTGTAGAATGTCAGTAAAGTATTACTGTATGTTGTAGAATGTCACTAAAGTATTACTATATGTTGTAGAATGTCAATAAAGTATTACTGTATGTTGTACAATGTCAGTAAAGTATTACTGTATGTTGTACAATGTCAGTAAAGTATTACTGTATGTTGTACAATGTCGGTAAAGTATTAGTGTATGTTGTACAATGTCAGTAAAGTATTACCTGCATGTCATAGAATGTCAGTAAAGTATTACCTGCATGTTGTACAATGTCAGTAAAGTATTACCTGCATGTTGTACAATGTCAGTAAAGTATTACCTGTATTTTGTACAATGTCAGTAAAGTATTACCTGCAAGTCATAGAATGTCAGTAAAGTATTACCTGCATTTTGTACAATGTCAGTAAAGTATTACCTGTTGTATGTTGTACAATGTCAGTAAAGTATTACTGTATGTTGTACAATGTCAGTAAAGTATTACTGTATGTTGTACAATGTCAGTAAAGTATTACTGTATGTTGTACAATGTCAGTAAAGTATTACTGTATGTTGTAGAATGTCAGTAAAGTATTACTGTATGTTGTAGAATGTCAGTAAAGTATTAATGTATGTTGTACAATGTCAGTAAAGTATTACTATATGTTGAAGAATGTCAGTAAAGTATTACTGTATGTTGTACAATTTCAGTAAAGTATTACTGTATGTTATACAATGTCAGTAAAGTATTACTGTATGTTGTAGAATATCAGTAAATTATTACTATATGTTTACAATGTCAGTAAAGTATTACTGTATGTTGTGGAATGGCAGTAAAGTATTACTGTATGTTGTACAATGGCAGTAAAGTATTACTGTATGTTGTACAATGTCAGTAAAGTATTACTGTATGTTGTACAATGTCAGTAAAGTATTACTGTATGTTGTAGAATGGCAGTAAAGTATTACTGTATGTTGTACAAACTCAGTAAAGTATTACTGTATGTTTACAATGTCAGTAAAGTATTACTGTATGTTGTACAATGTCAGTAACGTATTACTGTATGTTGTACAATGTCAGTAAAGTATTACTGTATGTTGTACAATGTCGGTAAAGTATTAGTGTATGTTGTACAATGTCAGTAAAGTATTACTGTATGTTGTAGAATGTCAGTAAAGTATTACTGCATGTTGTAGAATGTCAGTAAAGTATTATTGTATGTTGTAGAATGTCAGTAAAGTATTACTGTATGTTGTAGAATGTCAGTAAAGTATTACTGTATGTTGTACAATGTCAGTAAAGTATTACCTGTATGTTGTAGAATGTCAGTAAAGTATTACCTGCATGTCATAGAATGTCAGTAAAGTATTACCTGCATGTCATAGAATGTCAGTAAAGTATTACCTGCATGTCATAGAATGTCAGTAAAGTATTACCTGCATGTTGTACAATGTCAGTAAAGTATTACCTGCATGTTGTACAATGTCAGTAAAGTATTACATGCATGTCATAGAATGTCAGTAAAGTATTACCTGCATGTCATAGAATGTCAGTAAAGTATTACCTGTATTTTGTACAATGTCAGTAAAGTATTACTATATGTTGTAGAATGTCAGTAAAGTATTACTGTATGTTGTACAATGTCAGTAAAGTATTACTGTATGTTGTACAATGTCAGTAAAGTATTACTGTATGTTGTAGAATGTCAGTAAAGTATTACTGTATGTTGTACAATCTCAGTAAAGTATTACTGTATGTTTACAATGTCAGTAAAGTATTACTGTATGTTGTACAATGTCAGTAAAGTATTACTGTATGTTGTACAATGTCAGTAAAGTATTACTGTATGTTGTAAAATGTCGGTAAAGTATTAGTGTATGTTGTACAATGTCAGTAAAGTATTACCTGCATGTCATAGAATGTCAGTAAAGTATTACCTGCATGTTGTACAATGTCAGTAAAGTATTACCTGCATGTTGTACAATGTCAGTAAAGTATTACCTGTATTTTGTACAATGTCAGTAAAGTATTACCTGCAAGTCATAGAATGTCAGTAAAGTATTACCTGCATTTTGTACAATGTCAGTAAAGTATTACCTGTTGTATGTTGTACAATGTCAGTAAAGTATTACTGTATGTTGTACAATGTCAGTAAAGTATTACTGTATGTTGTACAATGTCAGTAAAGTATTACTGTATGTTGTACAATGTCAGTAAAGTATTACTGTATGTTGTACAATGTCGGTAAAGTATTAGTGTATGTTGTACAATGTCAGTAAAGTATTACCTGCATGTCATAGAATGTCAGTAAAGTATTACCTGCATGTTGTACAATGTCAGTAAAGTATTACCTGCATGTTGTACAATGTCAGTAAAGTATTACCTGTATTTTGTACAATGTCAGTAAAGTATTACCTGCAAGTCATAGAATGTCAGTAAAGTATTACCTGCATTTTGTACAATGTCAGTAAAGTATTACCTGTTGTATGTTGTACAATGTCAGTAAAGTATTACAGTATGTTGTACAATGTCAGTAAAGTATTACTGTATGTTGTACAATGTCAGTAAAGTATTACTGTATGTTGTACAATGTCAGTAAAGTATTACTGTATGTTGTAGAATGTCAGTAAAGTATTACTGTATGTTGTAGAATGTCAGTAAAGTATTAATGTATGTTGTACAATGTCAGTAAAGTATTACTGTATGTTGTACAATGTCAGTAAAGTATTACTGTATGTTGTAGAATGGCAGTAAAGTATTACTGTATGTTGTACAAACTCAGTAAAGTATTACTGTATGTTTACAATGTCAGTAAAGTATTACTGTATGTTGTACAATGTCAGTAAAGTATTACTGTATGTTGTACAATGTCAGTAAAGTATTACTGTATGTTGTACAATGTCGGTAAAGTATTAGTGTATGTTGTACAATGTCAGTAAAGTATTACTGTATGTTGTAGAATGTCAGTAAAGTATTACTGCATGTTGTAGAATGTCAGTAAAGTATTATTGTATGTTGTAGAATGTCAGTAAAGTATTACTGTATGTTGTACAATGTCAGTAAAGTATTACTGTATGTTATACAATGTCAGTAAAGTATTACTGTATGTTGTAGAATATCAGTAAATTATTACTATATGTTGTACAATGTCAGTAAAGTATTACTGTATGTTGTAGAATGGCAGTAAAGTATTACTGTATGTTGTACAATGTCAGTAAGGTATTACTGTATGTTGTAAAATGTCAGTAAAGTATTACTGTATGTTGTACAATGTCAGTAAAGTATTACTGTATGTTGTAGAATGGCAGTAAAGTATTAATGTATGTTGTACAAACTCAGTAAAGTATTACTGTATGTTTACAATGTCAGTAAAGTATTACTGTATGTTGTACAATGTCAGTAAAGTATTACTGTATGTTGTACAATGTCAGTAAAGTATTACTGTATGTTGTACAATGTCGGTAAAGTATTAGTGTATGTTGTACAATGTCAGTAAAGTATTACTGTATGTTGTAGAATGTCAGTAAAGTATTACTGCATGTTGTAGAATGTCAGTAAAGTATTATTGTATGTTGTAGAATGTCAGTAAAGTATTACTGTATGTTGTAGAATGTCAGTAAAGTATTTCTGTATGTTGTACAATGTCAGTAAAGTATTAGCTGTATGTTGTAGAATGTCAGTAAAGTATTACCTGCATGTCATAGAATGTCAGTAAAGTATTACCTGCATGTCATAGAATGTCAGTAAAGTATTACCTGCATGTCATAGAATGTCAGTAAAGTATTACCTGCATGTTGTACAATGTCAGTAAAGTATTACCTGCATGTTGTACAATGTCAGTAAAGTATTACATGCATGTCATAGAATGTCAGTAAAGTATTACCTGCATGTCATAGAATGTCAGTAAAGTATTACCTGTATTTTGTACAATGTCAGTAAAGTATTACCTGTATTTTGTACAATGTCAGTAAAGTATTACCTGAATGTTGTAGAATGTCAGTAAAGTATTACTATATGTTGTACAATGTCAGTAAAGTATTACTGTATGTTGTAGAATGGCAGTAAAGTATTACTGTATGTTGTACAATGTCAGTAAGGTATTACTGTATATTGTAAAATGTCAGTAAAGTATTACTGTATGTTGTACAATGTCAGTAAGGTATTACTGTATGTTGTAAAATGTCAGTAAAGTATTACTGTATGTTGTACAATGTCAGTAAAGTATTACTGTATGTTGTAGAATGGCAGTAAAGTATTACTGTATGTTGTACAATCTCAGTAAAGTATTACTGTATGTTTACAATGTCAGTAAAGTATTACTGTATGTTGTACAATGTCAGTAAAGTATTACTGTATGTTGTACAATGTCAGTAAAGTATTACTGTATGTTGTACAATGTCGGTAAAGTATTAGTGTATGTTGTACAATGTCAGTAAAGTATTACTGTATGTTGTAGAATGTCAGTAAAGTATTACTGCATGTTGTAGAATGTCAGTAAAGTATTTTTGTATGTTGTAGAATGTCAGTAAAGTATTACTGTATGTTGTAGAATGTCAGTAAAGTATTACTGTATGTTGTACAATGTCAGTAAAGTATTACCTGTATGTTGTAGAATGTCAGTAAAGTATTACCTGCATGTCATAGAATGTCAGTAAAGTATTACCTGCATGTCATAGAATGTCAGTAAAGTATTACCTGCATGTCATAGAATGTCAGTAAAGTATTACCTGTATTTTGTACAATGTCAGTAAAGTATTACTATATGTTGTAGAATGTCAGTAAAGTATTACTGTATGTTGCACAATGTCAGTAAAGTATTACTGTATGTTGTACAATGTCAGTAAAGTATTACTGTATGTTGTAGAATGTCAGTAAAGTATTACTGTATGTTGTACAATGTCAGTAAAGTATTACTGTATGTTGTAGAATGGCAGTAAAGTATTACTGTATGTTGTACAATGTCAGTAAGGTATTACTGTATGTTGTAAAATGTCAGTAAAGTATTACTGTATGTTGTACAATGTCAGTAAAGTATTACTGTATGTTGTAGAATGGCAGTGAAGTATTACTGTATGTTGTACAATCTCAGTAAAGTATTACTGTATGTTGTACAATGTCAGTAAAGTATTACTGTATGTTGTACAATGTCAGTAAAGTATTACTGAATATTGTACAATGTCGGTAAAGTATTAGTGTATGTTGTACAATGTCAGTAAAGTATTACTGTATGTTGTAGAATGTCAGTAAAGTATTACTGTATGTTGTAGAATGTCAGTAAAGTATTACTGTATGTTGTAGAATGTCAGTAAAGTATTACTGTATGTTGTACAATGTCAGTAAAGTATTACCTGTATGTTGTAGAATGTCAGTAAAGTATTACCTGCATGTCATAGAATGTCAGTAAAGTATTACCTGCATGTCATAGAATGTCAGTAAAGTATTACCTGCATGTCATAGAATGTCAGTAAAGTATTACCTGCATGTTGTACAATGTCAGTAAAGTATTACCTGCATGTTGTACAATGTCAGTAAAGTATTACATGCATGTCATAGAATGTCAGTAAAGTATTACCTGCATGTCATAGAATGTCAGTAAAGTATTACCTGTATTTTGTACAATGTCAGTAAAGTATTACCTGTATTTTGTACAATGTCAGTAAAGTATTACCTGAATGTTGTAGAATGTCAGTAAAGTATTACCTGTTGTATGTTGTACAATGTCAGTAAAGTATTGCTGTATGTTGTACAATGTCAGTAAAGTGTTACTGTATGTTGTACAATGTCAGTAAAGTATTACTGTATGTTGTAGAATGTCAGTAAAGTATTACTGTATGTTGTACAATGTCAGTAAAGTATTACTGTATGTTGTACAATGTCAGTAAAATATTACTGTATGTTGTAGAATGTCAGTAAAGTATTACTGTATGTTGTAGAATGGCAGTAAAGTATTACTGTATGTTGTACAATGTCAGTAAAGTATTACTGTATGTTGTACAATGTCAGTAAAGTATTACTGTATGTTGTACAATGTCAGTAAAGTATTACTGTATGTTGTAGAATGGCAGTAAAGTATTATTGTATGTTGTACAATCTCAGTAAAGTATTACTGTATGTTGTACAATGTCAGTAAATTATTACTGTATGTTGTACAATGTCAGTAAAGTATTACTGTATGTTGTACAATGTCAGTAAAGTATTACTGTATGTTGTACAATGTCAGTAAAGTATTACCTGTATGTTGTAGAATGTCAGTAAAGTATTACAGTATGTTGTACAATGTCAGTAAAGTATTACTGTATGTTGTAGAATTTATTTAAAGTTTTGCTGTATTGTGTAAGATGTCAATAAAACATTACCTGTATGTTGTATAATGTTGGTAAAGTATTACCTGTATGTTGAAGAATGTATGTAAAGTATTACCTGTATGTTGTATAATGTATGTAAAGTATTACCTGTATGTTGTATAATGTATGTAAAGTATTACCTGTATGTTGTATAATGTATGTAAAATTTTACCTTTATGTTGTAGAATGTATGTAAAGATTAACTGTATTTTGTAGAATATCGGTAAACTATTACCTGTATTTTGTAGAATGTAAGTAAAGTGTTACCTATATGTTGTTGAATGTTAGCAAGGTATTACCTGTATATTTAGAATGTCAGTAAAGTATTAAATATATAGAATAGAGAGAAAAAGCAGCGGCTGCAGCAGGATATAACAATATGAAATGGAAACAAATAGGTATTTTAAATTCCTGCGAGAAAAAAACGAACTAAACATTAACAAACGTTGCACATACCTTACAAGGAGATCCACGTGTCACGAAATACAGGTGAAAAATCCGAAATCAGAAGCACTCAATAAATATAAAAAAAATGAATAATAAAATAAGATAAAATACACACGAACGTATACAATACGACACACAGACGTTTCGATTCTAAGAATCTTTGTCAATGACAACACAGATAGCTGACGACAAAAACACAAACACACGACCTATCACTTATAGTGCACAACCTGATAATTCGGAATTATCAGGTTGTGCACTATAAGTGATAGGTCGTGTGTTTGTGTTTTTGTCGTCAGCTATCTGTGTTGTCATTGACAAAGATTCTTAGAATCGAAACGTCTGTGTGTCGTATTGTATACGTTCGTGTGTATTTTATCTTATTTTATTATTCATTTTTTTTATATTTATTGAGTGCTTCTGATTTCGGATTTTTCACCTGTATTTCGCGACACGTGGATCTCCTTGTAAGGTATATGCAACGTTTGTTAATGTTTATTTCGTTTTTTTCTCGCAGGAATTTAAAATACCTATTTGTTTCCATTTCATATTAAATATATAGTGTAGTATGTCAGTGAAATATTACCTGTATGTTGTAGAAAGTCAGTAAAGCATTATCTGTGTTTTGTAATGTGTAAATAAAGTATTACCTGTTTTATGCTGTAGGCAATCAGTAAAGTATTACATGCATGTTGTAAAATGTCTGTAAAGTGATACTGAAGGACCTGTTCCAACGCCTGGTTAAATAGTATTGGGTTTGCTGGTAGTCGCTAGTGTGTATATGTATAATAGACATTCAAGGGCGATGTGGTCGCCATCAGGCCGGCTGCAGTTAGTTTCCGCCGCCCATTGTTAGAGCTGGCTCGCTAGCGAGGTTAATGCTGAATCTCTCTGGTATTGTCGTTATCACGGCCGGTCGCGGGTTCGATTCCTGAGCTCGTCGTCGGGGAAAGTGGGGGAAAGATTGGCCACATATTCCTCCTTGCATTCACAGTGAGAAACTAGGTTTGGAATTGAATTGCAAGCAAACAGATCATGGCCGTCTCCAAGAAGAAAGAAATATCACACTGTAACATCCAAGTTAATGGAAATATTCTTAAACAGATGAATCGGTGTAACTATCTCGGAACGGTCGTAACATCTGTTGGAAGATGCCTTGCAGAGATTGGATCAAGAATTGCCATGGCAAAGGGGACCTTCTGCAAAGTGGAAACCATACTTACCAACAGAAAGCTGTCAATTGCAGTGAGAAGTAGTGTTTGAAGTACTATATAGAACCCATATTTTTGTGCGTATGTGAAACACGGACAATTAACAGTCAAGCTGAGAAACATCTAATGGCGGTAGCAATGTGTATTTGAGAAAACTGCAAAAATATATCATGGACGGACAGAAAATCAAATGAGAAAGTCCTTCAAGTGACAAATGAAAAGCGGAGACGGATTGGAAATATTAGACGTAGACAGTCAAGATTTTTTTGGACGTTATGATAAATGGACTTGCAAATTTGGTGACAACTGATAAGCTTGATGGGAAAAGAGCAAGAGGAAGACAGAGGGATAAATACCTTAATGATTTGGCAGCATGGCATGGTTGAGACAAGAACACAGACCTGTTTCGAGATTCTGGTGACCGTGTGAGATGGCTAACCATTACCATATACGCCTTTCGGCATGGCCCTTCGTGATGATGATTCAGGACGACTTACTAAATGGAGAGGAAAAGTTGCTTCGAGACATATTATTATGATTACCTTTTTCTAGACTGAATTTTAAAAAGCAAGTTAGTTGCATCTCCTGTGAAACATGGACAATTAACAGACAAACTGAGAAACATCTAATGGCGGTAGAAATGTGTATTTTTCAGAAAACTACTAATTCACAAAATCCTATTTCAAAATGCTCCAAGCTACCTTTGGCCATTGTTTAAATATAACGCAAGACATAGCCAACGACTAAATATACTTCATGTTCCTAAACCTAGGATAGACTTATATAAAACAAGCTTCCACAAGAAATCAAAGACACCACCAATCATTATACATACATTCGCAACCTGTTTGAACACTACCTTAGTACAGACTACATTCCCCCATAAACAAACAAAAAACAACAACAAAGAAAATAATAAGGGTAAATTGTCTCAAACGACAACTAGCCAAAAAACAATCCCATATGTATGGCACGTTACACCTTCCTTAGTTATTTATAATGCCCATGTTAAACATTGCCTCAGTGAGTCATGTATTATTGATTAATTTTCATGCGTTTTAATGCTTATTGTTCTTGTTGTCAAAGGTGTGCTTCATAAGTGATGTTGATTGAAAGAATGTATGAGAGGAAAGAAAGAAAAAGGGCAGAATTTCAGACGGGCCTGCGTGCCCAATTCCTAACCATTTGAAAATAAAGATTGTTCGTTTGTTCGTTCCTTCGTTCAGGACCTATCATATTTTAGCTGTTTAGCTGTAAACTTGACAAGTTTAAGTCCTGTAGTTAACCATTGCTTTCTGAACGACCGCTACTCATACCATTTTATAAAATAATCAGCGCCAGACGGTCTGCTGCCAAATCGCACCTGTGTTTCGAACGCGGTATGCTGGATTAAGTAACCCCTTTGCGATAGGGGGAGGTAAAAACAAGATGTTCGACTTCATTGCAACAGGGTTTATCCCATATCGACCCACTTCTTTCCGCCGAACGTCCTGCCGAAAGTGTCGACAGAGTGGGAACCCCGTAGCTCCAGGGACGACCTTCAGACGTGACAAAACTGCACTCGTATCGACCCGCAGGGATCTCTGAAATATCTGCATTCGTGTCGACCCGCAGGGATCTCTGAAATATCTGCATTCGTGTTGATCCCCAAGGGATCTCTGAAATATCTGCACTCGTGTCGACCTGCAGGGATCTCTGAAATATCTGCACTCGTGTCGACCTGCAGGGATCTCTGAAATATCTGCACTCGTGTCAACCTGCAGGGATCTCTGAAATATCTGCACTCGTGTTGATCCCCAAGGGATCTCTGAAATATCTGGACTCGTGTCGACCCGCAGGGATCTCTGAAATATCTGCACTCGTGTCGACCCGCAGGGATCTCTGAAATATCTCCACTCGTGTCGACCCGCAAGGATCTCTGAAATATCTGCACTCGTGTCGACCCGCAGGGATCTCTGAAATATCTGCACTCGTGTCGACCCGCAGGGATCTCTGAAATATCTGCACTCGTGTCGACCCGCAGGGATCTCTGAAATATCTCCACTCGTGTCGACCCGCAGGGATCTCTGAAATATCTGCACTCGTGTCGACCCGCAGGGATCTCTGAAATATCTGCACTCGTGTCGACCCGCAGGGATCTCTGAAATATCTGTACTCGTGTCGACCCGCAGGGATCTCTGAAATATCTGCACTCGTGTCGACCCGCAGGGATCTCTGAAATATCTGCACTCGTGTCGACCCGCAGGGATCTCTGAAATATCTGCACTCGTGTCGACCCGCAGGGATCTCTGAAATATCTGCACTCGTGTCGACCCGCAGGGATCTCTGAAATATCTGCACTCGTGTCGACCCCCAAGGGATCTCTGAAATATCTGCACTCGTGTCGACCCACAGGGATCTCTGAAATATCTTTACAGTTGTGTCGACCCGCAGGGATCTCTGAAATATCTGCACTCGTGTCGACCTGCAGGGATCTCTGAAATATCTGCACTCGTGTCGACCCGCAGGGATCTCTGAAATATCTGCACTCGTGTCGACCCCCAAGGGATCTCTGAAATATCTGCACTTGTGTCGACCCGCAGGGATCTCTGAAATATCTTTACAGTTGTGTCGACCCGCAGGGATCTCTGAAATATCTGCACTCGTGTCGACCCGCAGGGATCTCTGAAATATCTGCACTCGTGTCGACCCGCAGGGATCTCTGAAATATCTGCACTCGTGTCGACCCGCGGGGATCTCTGAAATATCTGCACTCGTGTCAACCCCGCAGGGATCTCTGAAATATCTGCACTCGTGTCGACCCCGCAGGGATCTCTGAAATATCTGCACTCGTGTCGACCCCCAAGGGATCTCTGAAATATCTGCACTCGTGTCGACCCCCAAGGGATCTCTGAAATATCTGCACTCGTGTCGACCCCCAAGGGATCTCTGAAATATCTGCACTCGTGTCGACCCGCAGGGATCTCTGAAATATCTGCACTCGTGTCAACCTGCAGGGATCTCTGAAATATCTGCACTCGTGTCGACCCCCAAGGGATCTCTGAAATATCTGCACTCGTGTCGACTCGCAGGGATCTCTAAAATATCTGCACTCGTGTCGACCCCCAAAGGTCTCTGCAAAAATTGTACTCGCCAGCCGAATGACAGAGTCCGAAAACCAACCGATTTTCTTACACTATAATGGCGGCTTGATCACATGGCCACGGTGACCCTCATACTGGGTCGACCTTACAACCTAGGTCGTTAATGATAAATATCCACATCTTGAGGCGTATTCGAATATATAACCACGGGCCGGCACGCAAAGATACTGGTCACTGAATCTCCGCTAAACTCTGACCTGAGGTACAATTCTTTTGTGGAAAAGGCACAAAAGGACATTTGAAAATCATAAACTGGATAGAGAAATTATACGTAGACAGTCACAATGATTTGGGAACGTTATGAAAAGAAATAGATTAAAGAACTTGGTGACAACTGGCAAAATTAAGGGGAAAGGAACCAACACAAGACGTCGGGGTAAATATTTGGATGGCGTGACCACATGAGATAGTCGAGACAAAAATACAGAGCTGATCCACGACTCTGGTGATCGTGTGAGATGGCCAAACATGACCGCCTGTGATTATTGGCACGGCAAATGCTTAAAAACATCAGATCATAAATACACAGGTCGGAAATCTTTTGGTATTGGAAATCCAAAAGTGTAAATAGAATAAACCGTTGGTCATGCCTGATTGTAATATTAAAGAACCTTGAAAACCATCTGACCATAAATGAACAGGTCGGAAATCTTTTGGCTTTGGAAATCTAAAAGTGTAGGTAGAGTAAACCGTTGGTTAGGCCTGATTGTAAGATGAGACAACCTTGAAAAATATCGGACCATAAATGTACAGTTAGGAAATCTTTTGGCATTGGAAATCCAAAAATGTAGATAGAGTAGAACCGTGGGTCAGGCCTGGTTGTAAGATTAGAGAATTGACCCATAACATAATAATTTATGGCATATGTTTTTCTGATTTACACACCAAATGTGTGTAAATCAGAAAAACATATGCCATAAATTATTATGTTATGGGTCAATTCTCTAATCTTACAACCAGACAGATGGACCGTTATTACGAATTTCGTTCTCTGTGTTGAGATTCTCCTTGAGTTATCCATGGGAGTAGAAAGGTGCGCTCATGGGGTGATCAAGGAAGTAGAATGGGGCAATCATGGGGTGATCATAGGAGTAGAAAAGGGCAATTATGCGGTGATCATTGGAGTAGGTAGTGACACTTATGTGGTGAGACGGGAGTAGATAGGAGCACTCATGGGTTGATCATCCATTTCGTTTGTTTATGCCAATCACCCATCTCATGTAAGTGTGCCAATCATCTCTACTACCGACATCAAGCGTGCTAGCCATTGCTCCACAACGGCTCTCCTTACATGGGATATTTTTAAACATTGAGTTGCATGTGTTTTACACAACGTCACAATCAACCCCAGCGATGTCTGTTTGTTTATTAGAAAAGTTTATGTTGAGTAGTTTGTCACTGCTTTCTGAACGAGCGACGCACACGCCACTGTTAAAAATCAACACAAGAAGGGTTGCTTCCAAATTGTCTGCAGCTTTTAGTGAATGCGGTCTGCGGGATTGCGAATAGGACTCGCCATCCCTTCGCCACAGATGGTGACACATGGCATATACTCTGAATGGCGCTGGAGTGTCAGACGATGAGCGAACGCATCTTGTGGTTTCAATAGCACCAGTAGTTGGACCACTCACGATGCTCAAACTCAAGGGTGATATTATGAAATGGACTGATATTTGAAAACACACTAACAGATGAAACAATATACTTAAGTAAGCTTGAGTGTGGATAATAAATGTAAAAACAGATTGATTTGATGCGAGAGTTGCTTATATGCATTTAATATTAACGGTGTCCACGAATACAATAAAGTACCACATATTGGCAACCATATAACAAGTATTAATTTGCACCACTTGTCCTCAGATATGCACACCGAAGACCAATAACTACAGCACCGAAAGCCACCGTCTGCTGCTCGTCTTGTGCCTACACGACCGTGTCTCCGATGAAGAGCTTTGTAGCAACTTCACACAGCCAGTTCCAATAGTACTGTGATATATATGCATATATTATGCAGTCTGCATAATGACGACTGCGATGGAGGGGCTATCAAAACCTAGCACAGCCGATCCCACCTAGATAATGGCGCCCACGATTGAGAGCTCTTTGCAAGCCAGTACAACATGCTCCACCTGCACAGTAATGTCTACGATGAAGCGTTTTATACCAACCAACTACAGCCGACCCCACCTGTGCAACGACTTTTGTGATGAGTTCGCTGACAACCTTGTACTGCTTGTACCATTTAGCAATGAAGATGAAGAGGAGAGTACATCAAGTCCCATCTGTACAATGACTGCAATGGAGATCGCAATGAGAGTCCAGTACAACCTCTACCACCCACATAATAAAGTGTATTTTAACATGGAGACTGTGAAGAAGTATCAACAAATCAAGACAATGCCATCTCCGAGATGATGTATCTTTCTTCTTGTAGCGCGTCTACCTGTGTTGATGTTTCCTAGCAGCTGTGTTCAGTTAGAAGAAACATCATTTGTTCTAATTAACAGTACCACGTCGTGTGTATTGAATATAAACATATATAGTTCTCACTGTTTGGCCTGATGTGTTGTGATTTATATACACATAACCAATACGTTCACTGCGTGACCTGGTGTATGGTGATTTATATACACATAACCAATATGTTCAATGTTTGATCTGATGTATGGTGATTTATATACACATAACCAATACTCTCAGTGTTTGACCTGACGTGTGGTGATTTGTATACATATCACCAGTATTCTCACTGTTTGACATTACGTATGGTGATTTGTGTGTGTGTGTGTGTGTGTGTGTGTGTGTGTGTGTGTGTATCACCAATATTCTATTTGGCGTGATATATGATGATTTGTATACATATCACCAATATTCTCACTGTTTGACCAGATGTGTGGTGATTTGTATACACACAAACAATATTCTCACGGTTTGACCTGATGTGTGGTGATTTATATACACATAACCCAATATTCTATTTTGCTTAAAACAATGTAAAATGTATTACCAATCATCATCATCATCATCATCATCATCATCATCATCATCATCATCATCATCATCATCATCATCATCAAGTGCCCTGACAGTTGGCGTAGGCGTTCATGGCTCTCCACAGATCTCGGTCTTTGGTGTTCTGCTGATATTCCTCCATGCCAACGTCTCAATCCATCCAGCTTCATTTCTCTTGGTCTGTCTCTGCCTCTCTTCCCCTCGATCTTTCCAGTTGTCACGATGTTCTCCAATGCCTCGCTTCTCATCACATGACCAAAGAAAGATGTTTATCTCTTTCTTATAGTTGTATATAATGTTCTAGTTTCATTATCCTTTTTCAGGCAATCATTATTAGTTACTCTGGAAGTCCAAGGAATTCGCAACATTCGTCTCAGGAACCACATCTCTGTTGCTTCTAATTTCTTCTTAATTTATTTGTTCATTTACATTCCAAGATTCACTGCAATACAGCAAAACTGCTTCTACGTAGCATTTCAGCACTCTCTTTCTTACTTTCAGTGATAGTGACTTATTGCATAAGATACTCTTCATTTTCTGAAATTCGGCTTTTGATTACCCCATTCTGCTCTTAATCTCTGTTGTACATCTTCCATCTGATGTTATCATAATGCTGTCATTACCAATAGTTAACACATTTCAGTATTTACCCGAAGCTATAATTAGTCACCTTCGTGATATTTATCACGTGATTAATGTGTTCCTATTGGTCTATAAACATGTCAGGCTAGCACCATATACCCAATATATATATATAAAGGGTCATGTCCTTTATAGCTAGACAGATCGTTATCATTTTAAAATGTCAATGGAAAACAAACACAAGTATGGAATTAAAGATGATGTTTTGCATATCCTTTACAGGACATCGCTGCCAACATCAGCATCTTTCAGCTGACTGTTGATTTCTTGGCAAGATTACGTTAAGTATTTTGCCATTGCTTTCTGAGCGACCGGCTCCATACTCTCATAAGTCACTGGCGCGGCTCGAACCGCTTCCAATTCTCATGCGCTCACGTCAACCACGAGAGTAATCGGGGTTACGGAGAAAGCTGCTAACGCCTCGGCCAGGGAGACCGGCTGGCATTAAAGAGAGCAGCCTAATTCTCCAGAAACCAATCTCACGGCAGTCGCCTTCTTGAAACCATAACCAACAACTATCTGTCGGTTACTCTCAAGATTCAGTCTTGCTACCTTGGTTTCCCGTTTATTTGTTTTAATGGCTAAACGGGTACTCTACCCATGGGAATCCAGCAGGCCAGCTAAGGGCAGGTGGTCTTTTACCTTACCTTTGATAATGGATACCCGTTACCAACAATCATTATTAGTGAAGGCACATGCACGAGGCTGAAAGACAGATGAAATGTCTGGCAGACAGGGATAATTTCTAGCATCACTTTACAAATTAAATGAAAGTATGGTCTCACAGTCCCCGCCTCCGTGACTTGGTCACTTTGGCGGCTGATGGATATCGGTTGTCTGACTCCTGGGCATATACAGTAGACAAGGGATGCCCTGTTCGCTGTGTTGACCTGCAGCAATGTTTATAGGATGCTATAGCCCAGGCTTTTGTTCACGGTATTGGTTTATGGTCTGGGACTGTCTGGAGCAGGGGCTTAGGGTACGGCAGACTCAAACTCCTTGTCTCGGACCAGCTTGCAGGCATCATCAGAGAAACAGAGGGATCTATAGAGCCAGGACGTGACATTCACATCTCGAACAATCCTGCAGGCTAGAGAACCGGACTTGGAGGGGACAGATAGCCGAAACTAGTCAGCTCCTGGCTTGATCGCCAACCATCAAGCAATAGCAGCCAATAAGGGAAGTGCTGTGCTGGACGGAAGCCTGGGATATAGTGTCCTCGCTGTTGCAGGTCATGGGCTCAGAAGTCAGCGCCGGACGAAAGCCTTGTTGAAGAACCAAACCGGGATCCCACCCTTTCCCCACTGGTGATCTGCCCTGTGACAAGTAAAGTCAATTACCTAGTGTAAACAGAGCCTGAGTGTTGTTAAAATTGTCACAGTGTATTTGCTCCCATTAATCAAGTATATATATATATATAACCAATATTCTGTTTGGTATGATGTATGGTTATTTGTATTCTTTTTTAAATGTTGCATATCCCTTACACGACGTTGCAGTCAACACCAGCATTTTTCAGCTGCTGTTGATGTACTAGGCAAGTTTTTACGTTCAGTAGTTTGTCATTGCTTTCTGAACGACCGGCTTCCATACCAACACGTTATAACACAACGCGACACATTCTGCTGCACAAATTGGTCGCAGCTGTGTTTCGAACGCTTGGTAAGCGGCTCACTATTCGCGTTCGCAAGCCTTTGGCCATCGAGACCGGCTGTGATTTGTATACATATCACCAATATTCTCACTGTTTGACCAGATGTGTGGTGATTTGTATACACATAAACAATATTCCCACGGTTTGACCTGATGTGTGGTGATTTATATACACAAAACCCAATATTCTATTTTACTTAAAACAATGTACAATTTCCTACCAATCATCATAAGCATCATCAAGTGCCATGCCAGTTGGCGTAAGCGTTCATGGCTCTCCACAGATCTAGGTCTTTGGTGTTCTGGATCAACTCTGCTGATGGTATTAATCCATGACATCATCTCAACCCATCCAGCATCATTTCTCTTGGTCTGCCTCTGCCTCTATTCCCCTCAATCGTTCCTGTTGTCACGATGTTCTCAAATGCCTCTCTTCTCATCACATGACCGAAGAAAGCTGCTTGTCTCTTTCTTATTGCTGTATCTTATATATAATGTTCTAGTTTCATTATCCTTTTTCAATCAATCATTATTAGTTACTCTGGCAGTCCAGGGAATTCACAACATTCGTCTCAGGAACCTCATCTCTATTGCTTCTAATTTCTTCTTACTTTTTTCATTTACATTCCAAGATTCACTGTCATACAGCAAAACCGGTTCTATATAGCATTTCAGCACTCTCTTACATTCAGTGATAGTGACTTATTGCATAAGATACTCTTCATTTTCTAAAATTCGGCTTTTGCCTGCCCTATTCTGCTCTTAATCTCTGTTGTACATCTTCCGTCTGAAGATATCATAATGACGTTATTACCAATAGTCGACACATTTCAATATTTACGGGAAGCTATAATTAGTCACCTTCGTGATATTTATCACGTTATTAATGTGTGCCTATGAGTCTATAAACATGTCAGGCTAGCACCATATACCCAATATATATATAAAGGGTGGTGTCCTTTATAGCTAGTCAGACCGTTATCATTTTTTAAATGTCAATGGAAAGCAAATACAAGTATGGCATTAAAGAGAGCATCCTAATTCTCCAGAAACCAATCTCACGGCAGTCGCCTACTTGAAACCATAACCAGCAACTATCTGTCGGTTACTCTCAAGATTCAGTCTTGCTACCTTGTTTTTCCGTGTATTTGTTTTAATGGCTAAACGGGTACTCTACCCATGGGAATCCAGCAGGCCAGCGAAGGGCAGGTAGTCTCTTACCTTACCTTTGATAATGAATACAAATCATTACAATCATTAGTGAAGGCACATGCACGAGGCTGACAGAAGCACTGTCAGTGCATCACTTTCCAAATTAAATGAAAGTATGATCTCACAGTCCCCGCCCCCGTGACTTGGTCACTTTGGCCGCTGATGGATATCGGTTGTCTCACTCCTGGGCATATACAGTAGATATGGGATGCCCTGTTCGCTGTCTTGACCTGCAGCAATGTTTATAGGATGCTATAGCCCAGGCTTTCGGTCAAGGTATTGGTTTTTGGTCTGGGACTGTCTGGAGCCGGGACTTAGGGTACGGCATACTCAAACTCCTTGTCTCGGACCAGCCTGCAGGCATCATCAGACAAACAGAGGGATATACAGAGCCGAGACGTGACATTCACATCTCGAACAATCCTGCAGGCTAGAGAACCGGACTTGGAGGGGACAGATAGCCGAAACGAGTCAGCTCCAGACTTGATCACCAGCCATCAAGCAATAGCAGCCACTAAGGGAAGTGCTGTGCTGGACGGAAGCCTGGGATATAGTGTCCTCGCTGTTGCAGGTCATGGGCTCAGAAGTCAGCACCGGACGAAAACCTTGTTGAAGAACCAAACCGGGATCCCACCCTTTCCCCACTGGTGATCTGCCCTGTGACAAGTAAAGTCAATTACCTAGTGTGAACAGAGCCTGAGTGTTGTTACAGTACTCACAGTGCATTTGCTTCCATTAATCAAGTTTACACACACACACACGCACGCACGCACGCACGCGCGAGTACAAGCGCACGCACAAGCGCGCGCACACACACACTCTCACACACACCCACACACCCTCACACACCAACACACCCCCACACACCCACCACACACACCACACATACACCACACATACCACACACATCACACACACACCACACACACCACACTCATCACACACACACCACACAAACCACACACCACACACATCACACCACACACACCACACACATCACACACACAAACCACACACCACACACATCACACATACACACACACCACACACACACACACCACACAAACACACCACACACACACCACACACACACACCACACAACACACACACCACACATACACACAGACCACACACACACCACAAACACACACACCACACACACACACCACACACACCACTCACACTCACACTCAACACACACACACCACACACAAACACACACCACAAACAACACGCACACACCACACACACACACACCACACACACACACATCACACACACAACACACACACACCACACACACATACACCACACACACACAACACACACACAACACACACACACCACACACACACACCACACACACACAGACCACAAACAACACACATACACCACACGCACACACCACACATAAACACACACATCACACACACACACCACACACGCAAACCACACACAAACACACACACACCACACATACATACACCACAAACAAACACCACACGCACACCACACACACACACCACACCACACACACCACACACACACACACACACCACACACACACCACACTCACACACACCACACACACACCACACGCACACAACACACACACAACACACACCATACACACATCACACACACAAACCACACACACACACACCACACACACCACACACACACCACACACACACAACACCACACACAACACACGCACACACCACACACAACACACTCCACATACAGCACAAACACAACACACACACTCCACACACACTCCACACACACCACACACACCACATACACCACACACACACACACACACACACACACACACACACCACACACACCACGTACACCACATACACCAAATACACCACACAAAACACACACACACCACACACACAACACACACACACCACACACACACACCACATACACCACACACACTACACACACCACACACACACCACACACACCACATAACCACATACACCACATACACAACACACACACCACACACACACACCATATACACCACACACACTACACACACCACACACACCACACACACCACATGCACCACATACACCACACACAACACACACACCAAATACACACCACACACACACACCACACACACCACACACAACACACACACCAAACACACACCACACACACTAGACACACACTACACACAACACACACACCATACACACACCACACACACCATACACACACCACACACACGACACATACCACACACCACATACACAATACACACCACCCACACCACACACACGACACACACAATACACACCACACACACACCACACACACCACACACACAACATACCACACACACACACCACATACCACACACACAACAAACCACACACACACACACACCACACACACACCATACACACACACCACACACACACACCACACAAAAACACAACACACACACAGCACACACACAGCACACACACACACACATCACATAGACAGCACACACACACAACACACACACACACCACACACACGCGCACGCTCACACAGACGCACACACACACGCACACGCACACACACACACAACACACCAACACACCACACACACGACACACACCACACATACACACCACACACACACCACACACACACACACCACACACAAAGCACACTCCAAACACACACATCACACACCACACACACACACCGCACACTCACCACACATACACCACACTACACACAACATACACACCACACACGCACACACACAACACACCAACACACGACACACACGACACATACACACCACACACACACCACACACACACACCACACACAAAGCACACTCCAAACACACACATCACACACCACACACACACACCGCACACTCACCACACTACACACCAAACACACACACCAAACACACACACCACACACACCCCCCACACACACACACTACAAACATACACCACACACACACCAAACACACACACAACACACACACCACACACACACCACACACACACACACACACACACACAACACACATACCACACACACCACACACTTACCACACACACGCCACACACAAATCACACACACACCACACACACACCACACACACACACACCACACGCACAAACCACACACACCCCCACACAACACATACCACACACACACCACACACACCACACACCGCACACACCACACACACACACCACACACACACACCACACACACACACACCACACACACACCAAACACATACCACAAACACCACACACACGCCACACACACCACTCACTTACCACACACACCCCACACACACTACACACATAACACACACCACACACACCGCATACACACCACACACACACTACATATACACCATACATAGACCACACACATCACACACACAGCACACACAAAGCACACACACACACCACACACACACCACACAACACATACACACACCACACACACACCACACACACCACACACACACACCACACACACACATACAGCACACACACAGCACATACACACACCACACACACACCACACACACCACACACAACACACACGCGCACGCATACGCGCACACGCACACACACACACACACACCACACACCAACACACCACACACACCACACACAAGACACATACACACCACACACACACCACACACACACCACACACACTACACACACCACACACACCACACATACACCGCACACACACCACACACTCACCACACACACCACACACACACATCACAATCACCACACATACACCTCACACACACACCACACACTTACCACACACACACACACACACACACACATATCACACACACACCACACAAACAAACCACACACACCCAACACAACACACACACACACCACACACACACCACACACACCACACATATCACACACACATCACACACACCACACACACCACACACACATAACACACACACACCACACACACCGCATACACACCACACACATCGCACACACATCACACAAACCACACAAACACCACACACACCACACCACACACAAACCATAAACACACCACACACACACCATACACACACCACACACACAAACCACACACACCACACACACCACACACACATTCACACACACCATACACACCAAACAAATACCACGAACAAATATACACACACACACACACACACCACACACACACACCAAACACATACAACAAACACCACACACACGCCACACACACACTACACACACAACAAACACACCACACACACCACACAAACACACATAACACACACACCACACACGCACTACACACGCACCATACACACATAATACACACACCATTCACAACACACACACACAACACACATCACACACACCACACACACACCAAACACACGACACACACCACACACTCAACACATATACAACACACAAACCATAAACACACCACACGCACCACACGCACCACACACACCACACACACATCACACATCCACACACACCACACACACAAACCACACACACCACACACGCTAACGCTCTCACACACGCATACGCACACACCACACATACACCACACACACCAACACACCACACACACACGACACACACCACACATACACACCACACACACACCACACACACACCACACACAAAAATCAAACACCACACACCCATCACACACACACACCACACACACACATCACACACACCACACACACACACACCACACACTCACCACATACACACACTACAAACAAACACCACACACACACCAAACACACTCACCACACACACAACACACACACACACACCACACACACACACACAATACACACATACCACACACACACACCACACACTTACCACACACACCACACACAAACCACACACACCACACACACACCACACGCACAAACCAAACACACCCCCACGCAACACACAAACACCACACACACCACACACACCACACATAACACACACACCACACACACCACACACACCACACATAACACACACACCACACACACAAACCACACACACACCACACACACCGCATACACACCACACACACCCCACTCATCGCACACACCACATAAACCACACACACACACATTCACACACACACCACACACACCACACACACACCACACACACCACTCACTTACCACACACACCACACACACACACTACACACATAACATACACACCACACACACACCACACACACACCATACATACACAACACACTGCACAAACAGCACACACACACCAGACACACAACAAACACACACACACACACACACACACACACCACAACCACACCACGCACACCACGCACAACACACACGCGAACACACACGCACACGCGCACACGCACATACACACACCAAACACACCAACACACCACACACACCACACACAAGACACATACACACCACACACACACACCACACACAACCCGCACACCACACACACGACATACACCACACATACACCGCACACACACCACACACACCACAAACACACACCACACACAAGACACACACCACACACACACCACACACATACCGCACACACGCACCACACAATTACCACAAACACACCACACACAAACTACACACACACCACACACACCACACACACCACGCTAACACACCACACAAACACACCACACAAACACCACACACACACATAACACACACACACACCACACACCGCATACACACCACACACACCACACACACCACACACACACCACACAAACACCACACACACACCACACATACCACACACACACCACACACATACCACACACACACACCACACATCACATACACACCACACACAAAAAACACACACACTACACACACCACACACATACTCCACACACACCAAACAAATACCACAAACAAACATACACACACCACACACACACACCACACACACCACACACACACCACACACACCACACACACCACACACACAAACACACCACACACACCACACTTACCACACACACCACACACTTACCACACACACCAACCACATACCACACACACGCACCACACACTTACCACACACACACCACACACAAACTACACACACACACACACACCACACACACACACCACACACACCACACACACCATACACACATAACACACACCGCATACACACCACAAACATCGCACACACCACACACACCACACAAACACCACACACACCACACACACACCACACACAAATCACACATACCACACATACACCACACATCACATACACACCACACACATCAAACACACACACTACACACACCACACACACACACCACACACACTAAACAAATACCACAAACACACATACATACACCACACACACACATCACACACACCACACACACAAACACACCACACACACCACACACACACCACACACATACCACACACACGCACCACACACTTACCAAACACACACCACACTCAAACTACACACACATACCACACACACACCACACTCAAACTACACACACACATACCACACACACACACACAACACACGCACCACACACACACTACACATGTACCACACACACATCATACACACACCATTTACACCACACACACCACACACATCACACACACACCACACACACCACACACACACACCACACACACCACACACTCACCACACAAACACCATACACACCATATACACACCACACACATACCACACACACAACACACATCACATACACACCACACACACCACACACACACTACACACACCACACACACACACACCACACACACACCAAACACAACACACACACCCCTAACACACACACACCACACAGATCCACACACACCACACATATACCACACACAATAAACACACCACACGCACCACACACACACCATACACACAACACACACACAACACACACACACCACACACACCACATACACCACATACACCACATACACACCACACACACACCACACACACAAACACCACACACACACCACACACAAACCACACACCACACACTTACCACAAACACACCACACACATACCACACACACACCACACACACCACACACACACCACACACACCACACACACCACACATACCACACACATACACCACACACACATAACACACACACACCACACCCCGCATACACACCACACACATCGCACACACCACACACACCACACAAACACCACACACACAGACCACACACACCGCATACACACCACACACATGGCACACACCACACACACCACACAGACCACCCACACCATACAGACCACCCACACACACCACACACCACACACACACCACACACACACACACCACACACACCACCATACACACCAAACAAATACCACAAACACACATACACACACCACACACACACCACACACACAACACACACACACACACACACACACACACACACCACACACGCACTACACACTCACCACACACACATCATACACACACCATTTACACCACACTCACACCAGACACATCACACACACCACACACACACCACACACACACACACACACCACACACACCACACACACACCACAACACACACCATATACACACCACACACATACCACACAACACCACACATCACATACACACTACACACACCAAACACACACTACACACACCACACACACCACACA
This sequence comes from Cepaea hortensis, assembly GCA_963921405.1. Taxonomy (NCBI): domain Eukaryota; kingdom Metazoa; phylum Mollusca; class Gastropoda; order Stylommatophora; family Helicidae; genus Cepaea; species Cepaea hortensis. Next base: position 30,552,887 of record OY992883.1, on the reverse strand, counting down.
CACACACACACCACACACACACCTCACACAACACACTAACCCTTAACACACACACACCACACAGATCCACACACACACCACACATATACCACACACCATAAACACACCATACGTACCACACACACACACCATACACACCACCACCACACACACACCAGACACACACCACACACACCACACACACCACATACACACCACACACACCACATACACAAACACCACACACACACCACACACAAACCACACACACACCACACACACCACACACACACCACACACACCATACACATACATACAACACATACACCACACACAAACACCACACACACACACCACACACAACACACACACACCAAAAACACCACACACATACACACCACACACACACATACCACACACGCCACATACACACATACACACACACCGAACAAACATACAACACACACACACAACACACACACCACACGTACATACCAAACACACACACAACACACACACCACATACAAACACCACACACACCAAACACACACACCAAACACACACACCACACACACCAAACACACACACCACACACACCGAACAAACACACAACACACAACACACACACCACACACACAAACACCACACACACCGCACACACACCATACAAACTAGACACGCACCACACACACATTAACACACACACCACACACACCAAACACACCACACACACACCACACACACAAATCACACCACATACACACTACACACACAACACACACAAGACACACACACCACACACGCACCACACACACACACACCACACACACCACACACACCACACACGCACCTCACACACACCACACAACACACCACACACACACATTACACACCACACACACCACACTCACACCATACATACACCACACACACCACACACACAACACACAAAGCACACACACCACACACACACCACACACACACCACACGCACCTCACACACAATACACACACACCACACACACCACACACAGCACACACACACCACACACATACACAGCAGACACACACCACAGACACACACAGCACACACACACCACACACACCACACACACAGCACACACCACACATACAAACACACCACACACACACCACACACACCACATATACAAACCACACACACACCACACACACACCACACACACCACACACACACCATACACACACATACACACCACACACTCACCACACTCACACCATACATACACCACACACACCACACACACAACACACAAAGCACACACAGCACACACACACCACACACACACCACACACACACCACACGCACCTCACACACAATACACACACACCACACACACCACACACACCACACACACACCACACACACACACACACCAGACACACACCACAGACACACACAGCACACACACACCACACACACACCACACACACAGCACACACCACACATACCAACACACCACACACACACCACACACACCACATATACAAACCACACACACACACCACATATACAAACCACACACACACAAAACACACACCATACACACACATACACACCACACACTCACCACACACCACACACACACTACAAACATACACCACACATACACAGCACACACCAAACACACACCACAAACACACACCACACACACACACACACACCACACACACACACACACCACCCACACCACACACACCACATACCACACACACAACAAACCACACACACACACACACCACACACCACACACACACACACCATACGCACAGACCACACACGCACACACACACCAAACAAACAAATCACACAGACACACCACACCACACACACGCGCACGCTCACACACGCGCAAACACACAACACACCACACACACACGACACACACGACACATACACACCACACACACACCAAACACACACACCACACACACACACCACACACACACACACACACAAATACTACAAACATACACCAAACACACACCAAACACACACACCACACACACTCCACACACACACACCACACACACACAATACACATACCACATACCACACACACCACACACTTACCACACACACGCACCACACACAACACACACACCACACACACACCACACATATCACACACACGACACACACAAACCACACACACACACACACCACACACACACCACACACACACACCGCATACACACCACACACACCACACACATCGCACACACAACACACATACACACCACACACACATACGCACACGCCACACACACATACAACACACACACACCGAACAAACACACAACACACACACACACAACACACACACCACACATACATACCAAACACACACAACACACACACCACATACAAACACACACACCAAACACACACACCACACACACCACACAAACACACAACACACACACACCACACACACACAAACACCATACACACCGCACACACACCACATACACCACACACACCACACACACACCATACAAACCAGACATGCACAACACACACATTAACACATACACACCACACACACCAAACACACCACACACACACCACACACACACAAATCACACCACATACACACTACACACACAACACACACAAGACACACACACCACACACGCACCACACACACACACATACACCACACACCACACACACCAAACACGCACCTCACACACACCACACAACACACCACATACACACATTACACACCACACACACCACACTCACACCATACACACACCACACACACCACACACACAACACACAAAGCACACACACCACACACACACCACACACACACCACACGCACCTCACACACAATACACACACACCACACACACCACACACACACACACACCACACACACACACGCACACCACACACACACCACAAACACACACAGAACACAAACACCACACACACACCACACACACAGCACACACCATACATACCAACACACACACACCACACACACCACATATACAAACCACACACACCACACACACACCAAACACACACACCACACACACACCACACACACACACACCACACACACACAACACACATACCACATACCACACACACCACACACTTACCAGACACACACACCACACACAAACCACACACACACCACACACAAACCACACACACACCACACACACACCACACACACACACCACACGCACAAACCACACACACCCCTACACAACACATACACCACAAACACACCACACACACCACACATATCACACACACGACACACACAAACCACACACACACCACAAACACACCACACACACACCACACACAACACACACACCACACACACACCACACACACATACCACACACGCCACACACACACACACATACAACACACACACACCGAACAAACACACAACACACACACAACACACACACCACACATACATACCAAACACACACAACACACACACACCACATACAAACACCACACACACCAAATACACACACCAAACACACACACACCACACACACCAAACACACACACCACACAAACACACAACACACACACACCACACACACATAGCACCACACACACCGCACACACACCGCACACACACCACATACACCACACACACACCATACAAACCAGACACGCACCACACACACATTAACACACACACACCACACACACCACACACACCACACACACAACACCACACACAAATCACACCACATACACACTACACACACAACACACACAAGACACACACACCACACATGCACCACACACACACACCACACACACCACACGCACCTCACACACAATACATACACACCACACACACCACACACACATCACACACACACACCACACACACACACCACAGACACAAAGCACACACACACCACACAAACACACCACACACCACACATACCAACACACCACACACACACCACACACACCACATATACAACACACACACACCACACACACACACACACACACACACCACACACACACCATACACACACACACACACAACACACAATCACCACACACCACACACACCACACACACCACACACACGACACACACAATACACACCACACACACAACACACACACCACACACACACACAACATACCACACACACACACCACATACCACACATACAACAGACCACCCACACACACACCACACACACACCATACGCACAGACCACACACACACACCACACACACACATCACACACACAGCACACACACACCAAACAAATAAATCACACAGACAGCACACACACACCACACACACACACACACCACACACACACACCACACACACACACACGCTCACACACACGCACACGCACACGCGCAAACACACAACACACCAACACACCACACACACACGACAAACACGACACATACACACCACACACACACCACACACAAACACACACATACACACACACTACAAACATACACCAAACACACACCAAACACACACACCACACACACTCCACACACACACCACACACACACACACAACACACATACCACATACCACACACACCACACACTTACCACACACAAACCACACACACACACACACACACACACAACACACATATCACATACCACACACACCACACACTTACCACACACACACACACCACACAAACCACACACACACACCACACACACACCAAACTCACACAAACACCACACGCACAAACCACACACACCCCTACACAACACACACACCACACACACACCACACACACCACACATATCACACACACCACACACACAAACCACACACACACACACACACCACACACACACCACACACACACCGCATAGACACCACACACACCACACACATCGCACACACAACACACATACACACCACACACACATACCACACACGCCACACACACACATACAACAAAACACACCGAACAAACACACAACACACACACACAACACACACACACCACACATACATACCAAACACACACAACACACACACACCACATACAAACACCACACACACCAAACACACACCAAACACACACCACACAAACACCACACAAACACACAACACACAAACACCACACACCACACAAACACACAACACACACACCACACACACACAAACACCACACACATCGCACACACACCACATACACCACACACACCACACACACACCATACAAACCAGACACGCACCACACAGACATTAACACACACACCACACACACCAAACACCACACACACACACACCACACACACAAATCACACCACATACACACTACACACACAAGACACACACACCACTCACGCACCACACACACACCACACACACCTCACACACAATACACACACACCACACACACCACACACACACACACACACACCACACACACACACACGCACACCACACACACACCACAAACACACACAGAACACACACAGAACACACACACCACACACACAGCACACACCATACATACCAACACACCACACACACACCACACACACCACATATACAAACCACACACACCACACACACACCAAACACACACACCACACACACACACCACACACACACACACACACCACACACACAACACACATACCACACAACACACATACCACATACCACACACACCACACACTTACCAGACACACACACCACACACAAACCACACACACACCACACACACACCACACACACACACCACACGCACAAACCACACACACCCCTACACAACACATACACCACAAACACACCACACACACCACACATATCACACAGACGACACACACAAACCACACACACACACCACAAACACACCACACACACACCACACACAACACACACACCACACACACACACACCACACACACATACCACACACGCCACACACACACACATACAACACACACACACCGAACAAACACACAACACACACACACACAACACACACACACCACACATACATACCAAACACACACAACACACACACACCACATACAAACACCACACACACCAAATACACACACCAAACACACACACCACACACACCAAACACACACACCACACAAACACACAACACACACACACCACACACACACATACACCACACACACCGCACACACACCGCACACACACCACATACACCACACACACACCATACAAACCAGACACGCACCACACACACATTAACACACACACACCACACACACAAAACACACCACACACACGACACACACAATACACACCACACACACCACACACACACCACACACACCACACACACACACAACATACCACACACACACACCACATACCACACATACAACAGACCACACACACACACACCACACACACACCATACGCCACAGACCACACACACACACCACACACACACACATCACACACACAGCACACACACACCAAACAAATAAATCACACAGACAGCACACACACACCACACACACACACACCACACACACACATCACACACCACAAACACGCACACGCTCACACACACGCACACGCACACGCGCAAACACACAACACACCACACACACACGACAAACACGACACATACACACCACACACACACCACACACAAACACACACATACACACACACTACAAACATACACCAAACACACACCAAACACACACACCACACACACTCCACACACACACCACACACACACACACACACACAACACACATACCACATACCACACACACCACACACTTACCACACACAAACCACACACACACACACACACAACACACATACCACATACCACACACACCACACACTTACCACACACACACACACACACCACACAAACCACACACACACCACACACACACACACACCACACACACACAAACACCACACGCACAAACCACACACACACCTACACAACACACACACCACACACACACCACACATATCACACACACCACACACACAAACCACACACACACACACACACACCACACACACACCACACACACACCGCATAGACACCACACACACCACACACATCGCACACACAACACACATACACACCACACACACATACCACACACGCCACACACACACATACAACACACACACCGAACAAACACACACAACACACACACAACACACACACCACACATACATACCAAACACACACAACACACACACACCACATACAAACACCACACACACCAAACACACACCACACAAACACCACACAAACACCACACAAACACACAACACACAAACACCACACACCACACAAACACACAACACACACACCACACACACACAAACACCACACACATCGCACACACACCACATACACCACACACACCACACACACACCATACAAACCAGACACGCACCACACAGACATTAACACACACACCACACACACCAAACACACCACACACACACCACACACACACAAATCACACCACATACACACTACACACACAAGACACACACACCACTCACGCACCACACACACACACACCACACACACCACACACGCACCTCACACACACCACACAACACACCACATACACACACTACACACCACGCACACCACACTCACACCATACATACACCACACACACCACACACACAACACACAAAGCACACACACAAAGCACACACACCACACACACACACCACACGCACCTCACACACAATACACACACACCACACACACCAGACACACCACACACACACCACGAACACACACCACACATACACCACAGACACACACAGCACAAACACACCCCACACACCACATATACAAACCACACACACACCACACACACACACACCAAACACACACACCACACACACCACACACACACACACAACACACATACCACATACCACACACATCACACACTTACCACACACACACACCACACACAAGCCACACAAACACCACACACACCACACACACACACACACCACACGCAAAAACCACACACACTCCTACACAACACACACACCACACACACACCACACACCACACATATCACACACACGACACACACAAATCACACACACACACACCACACACACACCACACACACACCACACACACCACACACACACCACACACACCACACACATACACACCACACACACATACCACACACGCCACACACACACATACAACACACACACTGAACAAACACACAACACACACACATCTCACACAACACACACACCCTTAACACACACACACACACCACACAGATCCACACACACACACACACCACACATATACCACACACCATAAACACACCATACGCACCACACACACACCATACACACACCACACACACACACACACCAGGCACACACCACACACACCACACACACCACATACACACCACACACACCACACACACAAACACCACACACACCACACACAAACCACACACACACCACACACACCATACACATATATACCACACATACACCACACACACACCACACACACACACCACACACAACACACACACCACACACATACACACCACACACACATACCACACACGCCACACACACATACAACACAGACACCGAACAAACACCGAACAAACACACAACACACACACAACACACACACCACACATACATACCAAACACACACAACACACACACACCTTATACAAACACCACACACACCAAACACACACACCACACACACCAAACACAGACACCACACACACCAAACACACACACAACACACAAAGCACACACACCACACACACACCACACACACACCACACGCACCTCACACACAATACACACACACCACACACACCACACACACACACACACCACACACACACACGCACACCACACACACACCACAAACACACACAGAACACACACACCACACACACACCACACACACAGCACACACCATACATACCAACACACCACACACACACCACACACACCACATATACAAACCACACACACCACACACACACCAAACACACACACCACACACACACCACACACACACACACACACACACACAACACACATACCACACAACACACATACCACATACCACACACACCACACACACACATCACACACACCACACACACACACACACCACACACTCACCACATACACACACTACAAACAAACACCACACACACACACCAAACACACTCACCACACACACAACACACACACACCACACACACACACACAATACACACATACCACACACACACACCACACACTTACCACACACATCACACACAAACCACACACACCACACACACACCACACGCACAAACCAAACACACCCCCACGCAACACACAAACACCACACACACCACACACACCACACATAACACACACACCACACACACCACACACACCACACATAACACACACACCACACACACAAACCACACACACACCACACACACCGCATACACACCACACACACCCCACTCATCGCACACACACTGCACACACCACACACACACCACACAAACCACTCACTTACCACACACACCACACACACACACACACTACACACATAACACACACACCACACACACACCACACACACACCATACATACACAACACACTACACAAACAGCACACACACACCAGACACACAACACACACACACACACACACACACACACCACACCCACACCACGCACACCACACACAACACACACGCGAACACACACGCACACGCGCACACGCACATACACACACCAAACACACCAACACACCACACACACCACACACAAGACACATACACACCACACACACACACCACACACAACCCGCACACCACACACACGACACACACCACACATACACCGCACACACACCACACACACCACAAACACACACCACACACAAGACACACACCACACACATACCACACACACGCACCACACAATTACCACAAACACACCACACACAAACTACACACACACCACACACACCACACACACCACGCTAACACACCACGCACACACACCACACAAACACCACACACACACACATAACACACACACACACCACACACCGCATACACACCACACACACCACACACACCACACAAACACCACACACACACCACACATACCACACACACACCACACACATACCACACACACACATCACATACACACCACACACAAAAAACACACACACTACACACACCACACACATACTCCACACACACCAAACAAATACCACAAACAAAAATACACACACCACACACACACCACACACACCACACACACACCACACACACCACACACACAAACACACCACACACACCACACTTACCACACACACCACACACTTACCACACACACCAACCACATACCACACACACGCACCACACACTTACCACACACACACCACACACAAACTACACACACACATACACCACACACACACACCACACACACCACACACACCATACACATCACACACACACACCACACACACCACACAAACACCACACACACATAACACACACACACCACACACCGCATACACACCACAAACATCGCACACACCACACACACCACACAAACACCACACACACCACACACACACCACACACAAATCACACATACCACACATACACCACACATCACATACACACCACACACATCAAACACACACACTACACACACCACACACACACACCACACACACCAAACAAATACCACAAACACACATACATACACCACACACACACATCACACACACCACACACACACACACACACCACACACACCACACACACCACACACACACCACACACATACCACACACACGCACCACACACTTACCACACACACACCACACTCAAACTACACACACATACACCAAACACACACACAACATACACACCACACACACACTACACATGCACCACACACACATCATACACACACCATTTACACCACACACACCACACACATCACACACACACCACACACACCACACACACACACCACACACACAACACACTCACCACACAAACACCATACACACCATATACACACCACACACATACCACACACACAACACACATCACATACACACCACACACACTACACACACACTACACACACCACACACACACACACCACACACACACCAAACACAACACACACACCCCTAACACACACACACCACACAGATCCACACACACCACACATATACCACACACAATAAACACACCACACGCACCACACACACACCATACACACAACACACACACAACACACACACACACCACACACACCACATACACCACATACACCACATACACACCACACACACACCACACACACAAACACCACACACACACACCACACACAAACCACACACCACACACTTACCACAAACACACCACACACAAACCACACACACACCACACACACCACACACACACCACACACACCACACACACCACACATACCACACACATACACCAAACACACATAACACACACACACCACACCCCGCATACACACCACACACATCGCACACACCACACACACCACACAAACACCACACACACACAGACCACACACACCGCATACACACCACACACATGGCACACACCACACACACCACACAGACCACCCACACCATACAGACCACCCACACACACACCACACACCACACACACACCACACACCACACACACCATACACACCACACACACCACACACATTCACACACCACACACACACCATACACACCAAACAAATACCACAAACACACATACACACACCACACACACACACCACACACACACAACACACACACACACACCACACACGCACTACACACTCACCACACACACATCATACACACACCATTTACACCACACTCACACCAGACACATCACACACACCACACACACACCACACACACACACACCACACACACCACACACACACACCACACACACCACACACACACCACAACACACACCATATACACACCACACACATACCACACAACACCACACATCACATACACACCACACACACCAAACAAACACTACACACACCACACACACCACACACACACACACACCACACACACACCTCACACAACACACACACACTTAACACACACACACACCACACGGATCCACACACACCACACATATAGCACACACCATAAACACACCATACGCACCACACACACACACACCATACACACACCACACACACACCAGACACACACCACACACACCACACACACCACATACACACCACACACACCACATACACAAACATCACACACACACCACACACAAACCACACACACCACACACACCACACACACCATACACATACATACAACACATACACCACACACACACACACCACACACACACCACACACAACACACACACACACACACACCACACACCACACACATACACACCACACACACACATACCACACACGCCACATACACACACACACACACCGAACAAACATACAACACACACACAACACACACACCACACGTACATACCAAACACACACACAACACACACACCACATACAAACACCACACACACCAAACACACACACCAAACACACACACCACACACACCAAACACACACACCACACACACCGAACAAACACACAACACACAACACACACACCACACACACAAACACCACACACACCGCACACACACCATACAAACTAGACACGCACCACACACACATTAACACACACACCACACACACCAAACACACCACACACACACCACACACACAAATCACACCACATACACACTACACACACAACACACACAAGACACACACACCACACACGCACCACACACACACACACACCACACACACCACACACACCACACACGCACCTCACACACACCACACAACACACCACATACACACATTACACACCACACACACCACACTCACACCATACATACACCACACACACCACACACACAACACACAAAGCACACACACCACACACACACAACACACACACCACACGCACCTCACACACAATACACACACACCACACACACCACACACACCACACACACACCACACACATACACAGCAGACACACACCACAGACACACACAGCAGACACACACCACACACACCACACACACAGCACACACCACACATACCAACACACCACACACACACCACACACACCACATATACAAACCACACACACCACACACACACCACACACACACACCACACATACACCATACACACACATACACACCACACACTCACCACACTCACACCATACATACACCACACACACCACACACACAACACACAAAGCACACACACCACACACACACCACACACACACCACACACACACCACACGCACCTCACACACAATACACACACACCACACACACCACACACACCACACACACACCACACACACACACACCAGACACACACCACAGACACACACAGCACACACACACCACACACACACACCACACACACAGCACACACCACACATACCAACACACCACACACACACCACACACACCACATATACAAACCACACACACACACCACACACACCACACACACACAAAACACACACCATACATACACATACACACCACACACTCACCACACACCACACACACACTACAAACATACACCACACACACACTACAAACATACACCACACATACACAGCACACACCAAACACACACTACAAACACACACCACACACACACACACACACCACACACACACACCACCCACACCACACACACCACACACACGACACACACAATACACACCACACACACCACACACACACACCATACACACACACAACATACCACACACACCACATACCACACACACAACAAACCACACACACACACCACACACCACACACACACACACCATACGCACAGACCACACACGCACACACACACCAAACAAACAAATCACACAGACACACCACACACACGCGCACGCTCACACACACACACGCGCAAACACACAACACACCACACACACACGACACACACGACACATACACACCACACACACACCAAACACACACACCACACACACACCACACACACACACACAAATACTACAAACATACACCAAACACACACCAAACACACACACCACACACACTCCACACACACACCACACACACACAACACACATACCACATACCACACACACCACACACTTACCACACACACGCACCACACACAACACACACACCACACACACACCACACATATCACACACACGACACACACAAACCACACACACACACACCACACATACACCACACACACACACACACCGCATACACACCACACACACCACACACATCGCACACACCACACACATACACACCACACACATACGCACACGCCACACACACATACAACACACACACCGAACAAACACACAACACACACACACACACACAACACACACACCACACATACATACCAAACACAAACAACACACACACCACATACAAACACACACACACCAAACACACACACCACACACACCACACAAACACACAACAAACACACACCACACACACACAAACTCCATACACACCGCACACACACCACATACACCACACACACCACACACACACCATACAAACCAGACATGCACAACACACACATTAACACATACACACCACACACACCAAACACACCACACACACACCACACACACACAAATCACACCACATACACACTACACACAACACACACAAGACACACACACCACACACGCACCACACACACACACATACACCACACACCACACACACCAAACACGCACCTCACACACACCACACAACACACCACATACACACATTACACACCACACACACCACACTCACACCATACATACACCACACACACCACACACACAACACACAAAGCACACACACCACACACACACCACACACACACCACACGCACCTCACACACAATACACACACACCACACACACCACACACACACACACACACACACACACCACACACACACACACACGCACACCACACACACACACCACAAACACACACAGAACACACACACCACACACACACTACACACACAGCACACACCATACATACCAACACACACACACACCACACACCACATATACAAACCACACACACCACACACACACCAAACACACACACCACACACACACCACACACACACACACACACACACACACACACACACACACCACACACACAACACACATACCACATACCACACACACCACACACTTACCAGACACACACACCACACACAAACCACACACACAACACACACACACCACACACAAACCACACACACACCACACACACACCACACACACACACCACACGCACAAACCACACACACCCCTACACAACACATACACCACAAACACACCACACACACCACACATATAACACACGACACACACAAACTACACACACACACCACAAACACACCACACACACACCACACACGCCACACACACACACACACATACAACACACACACACCGAACAAACACACAACAAACACACACAACACACACACCACACATACATACCAAACAAACACAACACACACACCACATACAAACACCATACACACCAAATACACACACCAAACACACACACCACACACACCAAACACACACACCACACAAACACACAACACACACACACCACACACACACATACACCACACACACCGCACACACACCGCACACACACCACATACACCACACACACACCATACAAACCAGATACGCACCACACACACATTAACACACACACACCACACACACCAAACACACCACACACACAACACCACACACAAATCACACCACATACACACTACACACACAACACACACAATACACACACACCACACACGCACCACACACACACACACACACACCACACACACCACACGCACCTCACACACAATACATACACACCACACACACCACACACACCACACACACATCACACACACACACCACACACACACACACCACACACACACAGCACACACACACCACACAAACACACCACACACCACACATACCAACACACCACACACACACCACACACACCACATATACAACCCACACACACCACACACACACACACCACACACATACCACACACACACCATACACACACACATACACAACACACAATCACCACACACCACACACACACTACAAACATACACCACACATACACAACACACACCAAACACACACCACACACACACACCACACACACCACACACACACACCACACACCACCCACACCACACACACCACACACACGACACACACAATACACACCACACACACCACACACACACACCACACACACCACACACACACAACATACCACACACACACACCACATACCACACATACAACAGACCACACACACACACACACACACCACACACACACCATACGCACAGACCACACACACACACCACACACACACATCACACACACAGCACACACACACCAAACAAATAAATCACACAGACAGCACACACACACCACACACACACACACCACACACACACATCACACACCACACACACGCACACGCTCACACACACGCACACGCACACGCGCAAACACACAACACACCAACACACCACACACACACGACAAACACGACACATACACACCACACACACACCACACACAAACACACATACACACACACTACAAACATACACCAAACACACACCAAACACACACACCACACACACTCCACACACACACCACACACACACACACAACACACATACCACATACCACACACACCACACACTTACCACACACAAACCACACACACACACACACAACACACATATCACATACCACACACACCACACACTTACCACACACACACACACACACACCACACAAACCACACACACACCACACACACACCAAACACACACAAACACCACACGCACAAACCACACACACCCCTACACAACACACACACCACACACACACCACACACACCACACATATCACACATACCACACACACAAACCACACACACACACACACACACCACACACACACCACACACACACCGCATAGACACCACACACACCACACACATCGCACACACAACACACATACACACCACACACACATACCACACACGCCACACACACACATACAACACACACACCGAACAAACACACAACACACACACACAACACACAAACCACACATACATACCAAACACACACAACACACACACACCACATACAAACACTACACACACCAAACACACACCACACAAACACCACACAAACACCACACAAACACACAACACACAAACACCACACACCACACAAACACACAACACACACACCACACACACAAACACCACACACATCGCACACACACCACATACACCACACACACCACACACACACCATACAAACCAGACACGCACCACACAGACATTAACACACACACCACACACACCAAACACACCACACACACACCACACACACACAAATCACACCACATACACACTACACACACAAGACACACACACACCACTCACGCACCACACACACACACCACACACACCACACACACCACACACGCACCTCACACACACCACACAACACACCACATACATACACTACACACCACGCACAACCAAACACACACACAACACACACACACACCACACACACAAACACCACACACACGGCACACACACCACATACACACATTACACACCACACACACCACACTCACACCATACATACACCACACACACCACACACACAACACACAAAGCATACACACCACACACACACCACACGCACCTCACACACAATACACACCACACACACACACACACACACACACCACACACACACACACGCACACCACACATACACCACAAACACACACAGAACACACACACCACACACACACCACACACACCACATATACAAACCACACACACCACACACACACCAAACACACACACCACACACACACACCACACACACACACACACACCACACACACACAACACACATACCACACAACACACATACCACATACCACACACACCACACACTTACCAGACACACACACCACACACAAACCACACACACACCACACACACACCACACACACACACACCACACGCACAAACCACACACACCCCTACACAACACATACACCACAAACACACCACACACACCACACATATCACACACACGACACACACAAACCACACACACACACCACAAACACACAACACACACACCACACACACACCACACACACATACCACACACGCCACACACACACACACACATACAACACACACACACCGAACAAACACACAACACACACACACAACACACACACCACACATACATACCAAACACACACAACACACACACACCACATACAAACACCACACACACCAAATACACACACCAAACACACACACCACACACACCAAACACACACACCACACAAACACACAACACACACACACCACACACACACATACACCACACACACCGCACACACACCGCACACACACCACATACACCACACACACACCATACAAACCAGACACGCACCACACACACATTAACACACACACACCACACACACCAAACACACCACACACACACGACACAAACAATACACACCAAACACACCACACACACACACCACACACACCACACACACACACAACATACTACACACACACACCACATACCACACATACAACAGACCACACACACACACACACCACACACACACCATACGCACAGACCACACACACACACCACACACACACATCACACACACAGCACACACACACCAAACAAATAAATCACACAGACAGCACACACACACCACACACACACACCACACACACACATCACACACCACAAACACGCACACGCTCACACACACGCACACGCACACGCGCAAACACACAACACACCAACACACCACATACACACACGACAAACACGACACATACACACCACACACACACCACACACAAACACACACATACACACACACTACAAACATACACCAAACACACACCAAACACACACACCACACACACTCCACACACACACCACACACACACACACAACACACATACCACATACCACACACACCACACACTTACCACACACAAACCACACACACACACACACACACACACACACACACACACACACACACAACACACATACCACATACCACACACACCACACACTTACCACACACACACACACACACACCACACAAACCACACACACACCAAACACACACACACCACACACACACAAACACCACACGCACAAACCACACACACCCCTACACAACACACACACCACACACACACCACACACACCACACATATCACACACACCACACACACAAACCACACACACACACACATCACACACACACCACACACACACCGCATAGACACCACACACACCACACACATCGCACACACAACACACATACACACCACACACACATACCACACACGCCACACACACACATACAACACACACACCGAACAAACACACAACACACACACACAACACACACACCACACATACATACCAAACACACACAACACACACACACCACATACCACACAAACACCACACAAACACCACACAAACACACAACACACAAACACCACACACCACACAAACACACACCACACACACACAAACACCACACACATCGCACACACACCACATACACCACACACACCACACACACCATACAAACCAGACACGCACCACACAGACATTAACACACACACCACACACACCAAACACACCACACACACACCACACACACACATATCACACCACATACACACTACACACACAAGACACACACACACCACTCACGCACCACACACACACACCACACACACCACACACACCACACACGCACCTCACACACACCACACAACACACCACATACACACACTACACACCACGCACACCACACTCACAACATACATACACCACACACACCACACACAAAGCACACACACCACACACACACCACACACACACACCACACGCACCTCACACACAATACACACACACCACACACACCAGACACACCACACACACACCACGAACACACACCACACATACACCACAGACACACACAGCACACACACACCACACACACCACATATACAAACCACACACACACCACACACACACACACCAAACACACACACCACACACACCACACACACACACACAACACACACACACAACACACATACCACATACCACACACATCACACACTTACCGCACACACACACCACACACAAGCCACACAAACACCACACACACCACACACACACACACACACACCACACGCAAAAACCATACACACTCCTACACAACACACACACCACACACACACCACACACCACACATATCACACACACGACACACACAAATCACACACACACACCACACACACACACCACACACACCACACACACCACAAACACACCACACACACCACACACATACACACCACACACATACACACCACACACGCCACACACACACATACAACACACACACTGAACAAACACACAACACACACACATCTCACACAACACACACACCCTTAACACACACACACACACCACACAGATCCACACACACACACACCACACATATACCACACACCATAAACACACCATACGCACCACACACACACCATACACACACCACACACACACACACCACACACACCACACACACCACATACACACCACACACACCACACACACAAACACCACACACACCACACACAAACCACACACACACCACACACACCATACACATATATACCACACATACACCACACACACACACACCACACACCACACACACACCACACACAACACACACACACCACACACATACACACCACACACACATACCACACACGCCACACAAACATACAACACACACACCGAACAAACACACAACACACACACAACACACACACACCACACATACATACCAAACACACACAACACACACACACCTTATACAAACACCACACACACCAAACACACACACCACACACACCAAACACACATACCACACACACCAAACACACACACAACACACACACCACACACACAAACACCACACACACGGCACACACACCACATACACACATTACACACCACACACACCACACTCACACCATACATACACCACACACACCACACACACAACACACAAAGCACACACACCACACACACACCACACACACACCACACGCACCTCACACACAATACACACACACCACACACACCACACACACACACACACACACCACACACACACACACGCACACCACACACACACACCACAAACACACACCACACAGAACACACACACCACACACACACCACACACACAGCACACACCATACATACCAACACACCACACACACACCACACACACCACATATACAAACCACACACACCACACACACAATAAACACACACACCACACACACACCACACACACACACACACACCACACACACACACAACACATACCACACAACACACATACCACATACCACACACACCACACACTTACCAGACACACACACCACACACAAACCACACACACACCACACACACACCACACACACACACCACACGCACAAACCACACACACCCCTACACAACACATACACCACAAACACACCACACACACCACACATATCACACACACGACACACACAAACCACACACACACACCACAAACACACCACACACACACCACACACAACACACACACCACACACACCACACACACATACCACACACGCCACACACACACACATACAACACACACACACCGAACAAACACACAACACACACACACAACACACACACAACACACACACCACACATACATACCAAACACACACAACACACACCACATACAAACACCACACACACCAAATACACACACCAAACACACACACCACACACACCAAACACACACACCACACAAACACACAACACACACACCACACACACACATACACCACACACACCGCACACACACCGCACACACACCACATACACCACACACACACCATACAAACCAGACACGCACCACACACACATTAACACACACACACCACACACACCAAACACACCACACACACAACACCACACACAAATCACACCACATACACACTACACACACAACACACACAAGACACACACACCACACACGCACCACACACACACACACACACACACACACACACACACACCACACACACCACACGCACCTCACACACAATACACACACCACACACACACCACACACACATCACACACACACACCACACACACCACAGACACACACCACACACCACACACCACACATACCAACACACCACACACACACACCACACACCACATATACAACCCACACACACCACACCCACACACACCACACACACACCACACACACACCACACACACACACCACACACACACACACCACACACCACCCACACCACACACACCACACACACGACACACACAATACACACCACACACACACCACACACACCACACACACACACAACATACCACACACACCACATACCACACATACAACAGACCACACACACACACACACACACACACACACCATACGCACAGACCCTACACACACACACCACACACACACATAACACACACAGCACACACACACCAAACAAATAAATCACACAGACAGCACACACACCACACACACACACACACACACACACCACACACACACGTCACACACCACACACACGCACACGCTCACACACACGCACACGCACACGCACAAACACACAACACACCAACACACCACACACACACGGCAAACACGACACATACACACCACACACACACCACACACAAACACACACATACACACACACTACAAACATACACCAAACACACACCAAACACACACACCACACACACTCCACACACACACCACACACACACACACAACACACATACCACATACCACACACACCACACACTTACCACACACAAACCACACACACACCACACACACCACACACACACACACACACCACACGCACAAACCACACACACTCCTACACAACACACACACCACACACACACCACACATATCACACACACGACACACACAAATCACACACACACCACACACACACCACACACACACCACACACACCACACACACACCACACACACACCACACACACACCACACACATACACACCACACACACATACCACACACGCCACACACACACATACAACACACACACTGAACAAACACACAACACACACACACATCTCACACAACACACACACCCTTAACACACACACACACACACCACACACACACAAATCACACCACATACACACTACACACACAAGACACACACACACCACTCACGCACCACACACACACACCACACACACCACACACACCACACACGCACCTCACACACACCACACAACACACCACATACATACACTACACACCACGCACAACACACTCACACCATACATACACCACACACACCACACACACAACACACAAAGCACACACACCACACACACACCACACACACACACCACACGCACCTCACACACAATACACACACACCACACACACCAGACACACAACACACACACCACGAACACACACCACACATACACCACAGACACACACAGCACACACACACCACACACACCACATATACAAACCACACACACACACCGCACACACACACACACCAAACACACACACCACACACACCACACACACACACAACACACATACCACATACCACACACATCACACACTTACCGCACACACAGACCACACACAAGCCACACAAACACCACACACACCACACACACACACACACACCACACGCAAAAACCACACACACTCCTACACAACACACACACCACACACACACCACACACCACACATATCACACACACGACACACACAAATCACACACACACACCACACACACACCACACACACACCACACACACCACACACACACCACACACATACACACCACACACACATACCACACACGCCACACACACACACATACAACACACACACTGAACAAACACACAACACACACACATCTCACACAACACACACACCCTTAACACACACACACACACCACACAGATCCACACACACACACACACACCACACATATACCACACACCATAAACACACCATACGCACCACACACACACCATACACACACCACACACACACACACACCATACACACACCACACACACCACACACACCACACACACAAACACCACACACACCACACACAAACCACACACACACCACACACACCATACACATATATACCACACATACACCACACACACACACCACACACACACACCACACACAACACATACACACCACACACATACACACCACACACATACCACACACGCCACACACACATACAACACACACACCGAACAAACACACAACACACACACAACACACACACCACACATACATACCAAACACACACAACACACACACACCTTATACAAACACCACACACACCACACACACACACCACACACACCAAACACACACACCACACACACCAAACACACACACAACACACACACACACCACACACACAAACACCACACACACGGCACACACACCACATACACACATTACACACCACACACACCACACTCACACCATACATACACCACACACACCACACACACAACACACAAAGCATACACACCACACACACACCACACGCACCTCACACACAATACACACCACACACACACACACACACACACACACACACCACACACACACACACGCACACCACACATACACCACAAACACACACAGAACACACACACCACACACACACCACACACACCACATATACAAACCACACACACCACACACACACCAAACACACACACCACACACACACACCACACACACACACACACACCACACACACACAACACACATACCACACAACACACATACCACATACCACACACACCACACACTTACCAGACACACACACCACACACAAACCACACACACACCACACACACACCACACACACACACACCACACGCACAAACCACACACACCCCTACACAACACATACACCACAAACACACCACACACACCACACATATCACACACACGACACACACAAACCACACACACACACCACAAACACACAACACACACACCACACACACACCACACACACATACCACACACGCCACACACACACATACAACACACACACACCGAACAAACACACAACACACACACACAACACACACACCACACATACATACCAAACACACACAACACACACACACCACATACAAACACCACACACACCAAATACACACACCAAACACACACACCACACACACCAAACACACACACCACACAAACACACAACACACACACACCACACACACACATACACCACACACACCGCACACACACCGCACACACACCACATACACCACACACACACCATACAAACCAGACACGCACCACACACACATTAACACACACACACCACACACACCAAACACACCACACACACACGACACAAACAATACACACCAAACACACCACACACACACACCACACACACCACACACACACACAACATACTACACACACACACCACATACCACACATACAACAGACCACACACACACACACACCACACACACACCATACGCACAGACCACACACACACACCACACACACACATCACACACACAGCACACACACACCAAACAAATAAATCACACAGACAGCACACACACACCACACACACACACCACACACACACATCACACACCACAAACACGCACACGCTCACACACACGCACACGCACACGCGCAAACACACAACACACCAACACACCACATACACACACGACAAACACGACACATACACACCACACACACACCACACACAAACACACACATACACACACACTACAAACATACACCAAACACACACCAAACACACACACCACACACACTCCACACACACACCACACACACACACACAACACACATACCACATACCACACACACCACACACTTACCACACACAAACCACACACACACACACACACACACACACACACACACACACACACAACACACATACCACATACCACACACACCACACACTTACCACACACACAGACACACACACACCACACAAACCACACACACACCAAACACACACACACCACACACACACAAACACCACACGCACAAACCACACACACCCCTACACAACACACACACCACACACACACCACACACACCACACATATCACACACACCACACACACAAACCACACACACACACACATCACACACACACCACACACACACCGCATAGACACCACACACACCACACACATCGCACACACAACACACATACACACCACACACACATACCACACACGCCACACACACACATACAACACACACACCGAACAAACACACAACACACACACACAACACACACACCACACATACATACCAAACACACACAACACACACACACCACATACCACACAAACACCACACAAACACCACACAAACACACAACACACAAACACCACACACCACACAAACACACACCACACACACACAAACACCACACACATCGCACACACACCACATACACCACACACACCACACACACCATACAAACCAGACACGCACCACACAGACATTAACACACACACCACACACACCAAACACACCACACACACACCACACACACACATATCACACCACATACACACTACACACACAAGACACACACACACCACTCACGCACCACACACACACACCACACACACCACACACACCACACACGCACCTCACACACACCACACAACACACCACATACACACACTACACACCACGCACACCACACTCACAACATACATACACCACACACACCACACACAAAGCACACACACCACACACACACCACACACACACACCACACGCACCTCACACACAATACACACACACCACACACACCAGACACACCACACACACACCACGAACACACACCACACATACACCACAGACACACACAGCACACACACACCACACACACCACATATACAAACCACACACACACCACACACACACACACCAAACACACACACCACACACACCACACACACACACACAACACACACACACAACACACATACCACATACCACACACATCACACACTTACCGCACACACACACCACACACAAGCCACACAAACACCACACACACCACACACACACACACACACACCACACGCAAAAACCATACACACTCCTACACAACACACACACCACACACACACCACACACCACACATATCACACACACGACACACACAAATCACACACACACACCACACACACACACCACACACACCACACACACCACAAACACACCACACACACCACACACATACACACCACACACATACACACCACACACGCCACACACACACATACAACACACACACTGAACAAACACACAACACACACACATCTCACACAACACACACACCCTTAACACACACACACACACCACACAGATCCACACACACACACACCACACATATACCACACACCATAAACACACCATACGCACCACACACACACCATACACACACCACACACACACACACCACACACACCACACACACCACATACACACCACACACACCACACACACAAACACCACACACACCACACACAAACCACACACACACCACACACACCATACACATATATACCACACATACACCACACACACACACACCACACACCACACACACACCACACACAACACACACACACCACACACATACACACCACACACACATACCACACACGCCACACAAACATACAACACACACACCGAACAAACACACAACACACACACAACACACACACACCACACATACATACCAAACACACACAACACACACACACCTTATACAAACACCACACACACCAAACACACACACCACACACACCAAACACACATACCACACACACCAAACACACACACAACACACACACCACACACACAAACACCACACACACGGCACACACACCACATACACACATTACACACCACACACACCACACTCACACCATACATACACCACACACACCACACACACAACACACAAAGCACACACACCACACACACACCACACACACACCACACGCACCTCACACACAATACACACACACCACACACACCACACACACACACACACACACCACACACACACACACGCACACCACACACACACACCACAAACACACACCACACAGAACACACACACCACACACACACCACACACACAGCACACACCATACATACCAACACACCACACACACACCACACACACCACATATACAAACCACACACACCACACACACAATAAACACACACACCACACACACACCACACACACACACACACACCACACACACACACAACACATACCACACAACACACATACCACATACCACACACACCACACACTTACCAGACACACACACCACACACAAACCACACACACACCACACACACACCACACACACACACCACACGCACAAACCACACACACCCCTACACAACACATACACCACAAACACACCACACACACCACACATATCACACACACGACACACACAAACCACACACACACACCACAAACACACCACACACACACCACACACAACACACACACCACACACACCACACACACATACCACACACGCCACACACACACATACAACACACACACACCGAACAAACACACAACACACACACACAACACACACACAACACACACACCACACATACATACCAAACACACACAACACACACCACATACAAACACCACACACACCAAATACACACACCAAACACACACACCACACACACCAAACACACACACCACACAAACACACAACACACACACCACACACACACATACACCACACACACCGCACACACACCGCACACACACCACATACACCACACACACACCATACAAACCAGACACGCACCACACACACATTAACACACACACACCACACACACCAAACACACCACACACACAACACCACACACAAATCACACCACATACACACTACACACACAACACACACAAGACACACACACCACACACGCACCACACACACACACACACACACACACACACACCACACACACCACACGCACCTCACACACAATACACACACCACACACACACCACACACACATCACACACACACACCACACACACCACAGACACACACCACACACCACACACCACACATACCAACACACCACACACACACACCACACACCACATATGCAACCCACACACACCACACCCACACACACCACACACACACCACACACACACCACACACACACACCACACACACACACACCACACACCACCCACACCACACACACCACACACACGACACACACAATACACACCACACACACACCACACACACCACACACACACACAACATACCACACACACCACATACCACACATACAACAGACCACACACACACACACACACACACACACACACACCATACGCACAGACCCTACACACACACACCACACACACACATAACACACACAGCACACACACACCAAACAAATAAATCACACAGACAGCACACACACCACACACACACACACACACACACCACACACACACGTCACACACCACACACACGCACACGCTCACACACACGCACACGCACACGCACAAACACACAACACACCAACACACCACACACACACGGCAAACACGACACATACACACCACACACACACCACACACAAACACACACATACACACACACTACAAACATACACCAAACACACACCAAACACACACACCACACACACTCCACACACACACCACACACACACACACAACACACATACCACATACCACACACACCACACACTTACCACACACAAACCACACACACACCACACACACCACACACACACACACACACCACACGCACAAACCACACACACTCCTACACAACACACACACCACACACACACCACACATATCACACACACGACACACACAAATCACACACACACCACACACACACCACACACACACCACACACACCACACACACACCACACACACACCACACACACACCACACACATACACACCACACACACATACCACACACGCCACACACACACATACAACACACACACTGAACAAACACACAACACACACACACATCTCACACAACACACACACCCTTAACACACACACACACACACCACACAGATCCACACACACACACACCACACATATACCACACACCATAAACACACCATACGCACCAATACACACCATACACACACCACACACACACACCAGACACACACCACACACACCACACACACCACATACACACCACACACACCACACACACAAACACCACACACACCACACACAAACCACACACACACCACACACACCATACACATATATACCACACATACACCACACACACACACACCACACACACACCACACACAACACACACACACCACACACATACACACCACACACACATACCACACACGCCACACACACACATACAACACACACACCGAACAAACACACCACACATACATACCAAACACACACAACACACACACACCTTATACAAACACCACACACACCAAACACACACACCACACACACCAAACACACACACCACACACACCAAACACACACACAACACACACACAAACACCACACACACAAACACCACACACACGGCACACACACCACACACACCACACACACCACACACACACCATGCAAACCAGACACGCACCACACACACACATTAACACACACACCACACACACCAAACACATCACACACACCACACACACACAAATCACACCACATGCACACTACACACACAACACACACAAGACACACACACCACACACGCACCACACACACACACACACCACACACCACACACACCACACACGCACCTCACACACACCACACAACACACCACATACACACATTACACACCACACACACCACACTCACACCATACATACACCACACACACACACAACACACACACCACACACACACCACACGCACCTCACACACAATACATACACACCACACACACCACACACACACACCACACACATACACACCAGACACACACCACAGACACACACAGCACACACACACCACACACACACACCACACACACAGCACACACCACACATACCAACACACCACACACACCACATATACAAACCACACACACACCACACACACATTACACACACACCACACACACACCATACACACACATACACACCACACACTCACCACACACCACACACACACTACAAACATACACCACACATACACAACACACACCAAACACACACCACACACACCACACACACACCACACACACACACCACTCACACCACACACACAAAACACACGACACACACAATACACACCACACACACCACACACACACCACACACACAACATACCACACACACACCACATACCACACACACAACAAACCACACACACACCACACACACCACACACACACCATACGCACAGACCACACACAGACCACACACACACACACCACACACACAGCACACACACACACCAAACAAACAAATCACACAGACAGCACACACACACCACACACACACACATCACACACCACACAGATCTTTTAAGCAGGCAGAAGCAGATACTGCTTTAAAACTCAAGCAGGCAGAATCAGAAGCTTCTTTAAAACTCAAGCAGGCAGAATCAGACGCTGCTTTAAAACTTAACCAAGCAGAAACAGATGCAGAAATAAGAAAAGCTGAAATTGTAGCTGAGAGTAAAAGAGAGGAACTTGAAGTGCAGCTAAAAATTGAACAGCTGAAAGCAGAAACTTCCCAAGAAAAGGAAGATAGAAAAACTGACAAAGACCAGCCATATAAGAAATACCAAGGGCTGATTAAAATTTACACCACAGGTGATTGCATAGCAGCTTTCACCCAAAATGTTGAATGTATTATGGATCATTACCAGATCTCAAAGTCAGAATGGAGTATAATATATATGAGAAGTCTTTCTGGAGAACCTCTGAAAGTGATAGAGTCTATTCCAAATGACCTGAAGAAAGATTATCATTATATTAAGACAAAAATTATGTCTAATTTTCTGCTAGATGAAGCAGGCTACAGAGAACAGTTTGGTAAATTGTCTCCTAAACCAACACAAACGTTCTCTGATTACATCTCAGAAATACAGAATGTTTTTTTCTAAGTGGCTGTCAGCAGCCAAAGTGAATGGTAATTTTGATAAATTGACAGATCTCATTTTGAGAGATAAAATTATCACATCTCTCCCACCTCCATTTTCGAAATTTCTATTAGAATGTCAGTGTGAAAGTGTACAACAGATTGAAAGTCGTGGCTCAGGTTATTTTTCAGCCAATAAGCAATGTTTCATTACTGGTTTGACTAGCACAGACTTTGTAGCAGCCGCTACATATGATAGATCTAAGTCAGTGCCCTACAACAAACAAAAGCCCTATAGGCAATCTACTGAACAGCTTAACAAATGCAAATATTGTCATTTGTCACACCACGAAACTGATATGTGTGACCAACATCGTGGTTACATGTCGTACTTACAAAACTACATAGCGAAGCAAGACAAAGAAAGAAAGATATACAGACGGAAAACCAAATGCTTCCTTTGTAAGGC
Organism: Cepaea hortensis; assembly: GCA_963921405.1. NCBI lineage: Eukaryota > Metazoa > Mollusca > Gastropoda > Stylommatophora > Helicidae > Cepaea > Cepaea hortensis. Next base: position 30,519,630 of record OY992883.1, on the reverse strand, counting down.
GTTCGGCCACAGGCGGAAAGATTGTAAAGCCAAAGCTATGTCCAGAAAGGCGAAAGCAGCCATGATTGATAGTTCTTCATCAGAAGATGAAAGTGTAGAAGATCAAACTGTAAACGCAGCACATTCTATTGATGTGTTTGAACACGACAAATGTACTATCTGTGATCAATTTCATGAGGATGGCATTTTGACATGTGGCCATTCCATTCCTGTTACAAATGAGGAAGCCAATTTAGTAGTCAACTCCCAAGGTAAATTAAAAATCCACAATGAGTATATTAACGGCAGAGCTGCCACCGTTTTACGGGATAGCGGCAGTACCCTCATTGGCATTAAGAGAGACTATATCTTACCATCACAATACAGTGGTAAATATGTTACATGCAGAACTTTCTCGGGTAACATCGAGAGATACCCGCTTGCATGGGCATACATAAGTACACCATTCCTCACCGGAAAGGTCAAATGCGCAGCATTGACCAATCCTTGTTGCGATGTCATCATTGGTAACCTTCCAGAGGTGAATGATATGCCACATGACAGTATTATATCCACTGTCACTTGTAACATTGATAATACCATTTCACCACCATCACAAATCATCATTCATGATTTATTACCACCTGTAAATGAATGTATGTATGCCAATTCGGCAATGTCATCACAGGAATGTAGTTGTGTAAATGTAACACCAAGTTGTAATGTACATGATAACCTTGATATTACAAATGCAGTAACCAGATCTACTGCTCAAATGCAAGATCGAATCGATCAGACAGAGGCTTTACAGCTAATAAGCCCAGTTGTAACATCTCCTGAAACAACCAGGGAGAAATTTATAACAGGGCAAAAAGCTGATCGATCGTTGCAAAAGTATTTTAAATTAATAGGCCAAAAGCCATGAGTAACAAAGAACGCTAAATGGTATTTTGCTCTGAAAAACAGAATTCTGACACGGTACTATACCAAAGGTTCTAGCACTACAGAACAAACGGTGCTACCTTCAGAAAACCGCAACCAAGCAATACAGCTAGCGCATGACATACCCTTTGCAGGGCATATGGCGTATGCTAAAACACGAGCAAGGTTACTTACTCAATTCTATTGGCCTAAATTTTGCAGTGATACCAAATTGTATTGCAGATCATGTGACATCTGCCAAAAGCTTGTTAAAAAGGGGAAACACCCGCAAGCAGAACTGCAAATCACTGACTTGGCAAGTATACCGTTTGAAAAGATCTCGGTCGATATAGTTGGTCCTCTTAACCACATAACATCAAGGGGAAACAAATATATTGTTACAATAATTGATTTATGTAGTCGGTGGCCAGAAGCCATTCCGATGAAGAATATAACTTCCAAAGACATCATGGAAGTATTCTTCCATATTTTTGCAAGAGTAGGGTTCCCTGATACCATCCTTTCAGATCGGGGTAGCCAGTTTATTGCCGCAGCTACACAAGCATTTACTAAGATGTTGGGGATGAAGCAATGCTTTAACAGCCCGTACCACCCACACTCCACAGGTATCATAGAAAAGATCAACGGCGATCTTAAACATATGCTCTCAAAAGTAACACAAGAACATCCAGAAGACTGGGACACGTATCTACCTGCTATCTTATTTGCATATAGGGAAGTGCCACATTCCAGCACTGGATTCTCACCATTTGAAATAGTGTATGGTGCCAAACCACGCGGCCCATTATCATTGTACCAGTCTATGCTGACTGAAATTAAAACCATATTTACACCCATTTCATCGTATGAACATGTAATATCATTGCGCGATAGAATCATGAAGAAATAATAAAAGAAGAATAAATAGCGCGAATTATATTATCGGCTGTTAGCCTCGTGTTATTTGATAAACATATTTAGTATCACACTTGTCAAGATACGAGCCATAATTCTTGCCATAAACTAGACTTTGACAGGGGGGATGATCTGAGCACCTATGGACATGTCCGGAGTGCAATGAAGATACCCCAACTGATAACTGATAACTGATAACTGGTAACCACTGGGCCGGCAGACAAGCGACTCGAAGTAGAGCTTGGTAAATTCGGAGTGATTTTAGCCACTGATAGCAGAGTGCTGACATGCTCTAACAGAAAGCAGGCAGTAACGTCTACTGTTAGGCGGTAGCAATGTCATATCTAAGACCTGGCACGCGTATCAAGAGTTCTAAGAGTTGAGTATTTTATGAATTGTCTAGCATTTGGAGTCCTGAGCTGAGATTCTCTTGAGTTCGGATCCGTATCTGGGCGGATTTTTAAAATTGACCTGGCATGTTGACCTAGCCTAAAATGGGCACTAAGAAATGTCATAGAAAATAAAGGCGGAAGGTGTGATACTGATGATATCACACGCCGAGTGTCGATTGTTCAATACAAGTACTGGTCTAGTACAGTATGCCCAATTTGAATTAAAGCGTGATAAAGTGTACTTTACTGACTGTGTACCAGGTACTTACTATCTAGTCTCCGTGTGGGCAATTGTTTGTCATTCAGATTTGCTATTAAACGTATTTTCGGTGTGAAGTTTCCTATATATATTCAAGGGTGTCATCTGATCTGGGTCGAGGATGTGTTTAGGGTGATATTCTAAATGGCTGGTTGAATGCTTCCACTTCTGCCTTCCATCTGCCAATGCACCCTTAACCAACTCATTGCAAATTCTTTCTAGGTTTGATTATGACGGGTCTAATTGTGTAGCTAAAGATTTCTATGGGGTAAGGTAGGCTGTCTAACGACAACCCTTGTCAGTTGTCTTTTACTATATGTTGAATAGATACAGTGTTATTTTTCTTTGTTTCCTTATCGACCCTGGTAATACGCGGGGCTGGTTGGATCTTACACCTAATATTTTCTACAGAAAATGGGCTGCAGGCCGCACAGAGTTTGAGGTAAAACAAGTGATCCAAGGCAACATACGCTGTATTCATTACGGACTCACGGAGTATGCTCAGTAAGGCGGAGAAAGGAATGTTCGGTGTAGAATGGCTTGCCTAGCTTCAGAGGTAACATCATGTGAGAATTGCATGGATTGTCTGCCCTGGTCATGCTGGAGTTTGAGGGTGGGGCGGGATGAAGAGGCTTATAGGCTGGCACGGATTGCACTCTCGGTGGTAAATTACCTAGGGACAGGGGAGAGGTGGTCGGGCGACTGTGGGACCAGGTGGAGAAATCGGGAGCAAAACAGACTGAAATCCCGTTTGTGAAGAGAATGATATGGCGGGGGGATCAGCGGGGGTTCTGGACTAATCTCAAAACTGAGAGGGAAGACCAGGAAGACCAGCGTGCAGTTGAAACAATTAGAAGTGTAATTCTTCGCTGGCTGTTGAACGAGGGAACGGAGTGCGTAAGGGGATGTTTTAAGTACAGTGATGTCGGTTCTTAACTCAACTCAACTCATCTCAATTGTCTACAGATTTAGATAGCCATTATTACGCCATCCCCTCCATCCCACGGCGCCTCTTATGATCTGTATATTGTATTACAGTGATGCTATGCTCAGCTTCACTTAATCACCACGGCAACTACATGTCGCTTGTCGTCTCGGGAGGAACGTGGAATGAACAAGCACACCTTATTACTTCTTCTTCTTTGGGATATTTGACTGACTTCTGTCTACACTCCTCCCTTCTGTCTTCCCTTCCATATATCTTTTCCTTTCTCTCTCTCTATTATTCCTTCATCACATACTCCGACAACAGTTTCCTTCAACAATTAATAAAATATTTATTAAATAAAACTATGTCTGGTGTATGGATGGACTGTGTATATGTAGTTGGTATTGTCTGCTAGTGTATTCTATTGTTTGTGCAAGAATGAACTCGTAATGTCTAGTCTCCGTATCACATCTCGCCCAGTCACACGACCAAACCACAGGACATCAACATGTAACAGGACAGGTCTCACCCTAGATGTTCCGTATGCTTGAGTCTGGAGGTAAATCCGTTATTGAACGAAAAAAAAACTGTTCACCACTGGATCACCGTAAAGTAATAATATTCCAGTAAGTCTATGACTTCGCCCGAGTCTGCTTCACGAAGTTAATAATCCAACACCGGAAAAACCACATCACCACATTCCAGCATATTGTCTCTATCGACTAGCAATGTTCTGACTTGTCTATTGTTTCTTCACTATGAGTCTACAGTGTAAACGTATGTAGTTTTATTTGGCTTTGCTTTCTGTAAGATTATCTTCCTTTTTCATTGTTACTTTGGTTATCTGGATATCCTTTTCTTCTTTTTCAAAGTTCAGTTACGGGTATATTTTATTTCGTCTCCCTATTTGACCCTGTCTATGTTCTTCCTTGGTTTATTGAGGTATTTGATCTCCGCCCAAATGAAATGCCTTGAGTTTATCAACAAAGCTTTTTCTGTACACAAGACGTATTGGTCTATCTTCTCTGATAGGTCAGGATGGGAATTGGAACCTGTGAGATGTATAGTAAATCAAGTGATATGCTTCTGCCACTTAATACTACTTATGTAAGTGCCCTTCTCCAGCCGTAATGAAAAGGCTTTCGAAGGATACACTGACATAACACATATGAATTCACCAAAGTCTAAACTATTCACTAATAGAAAGCAATGGTAAACGCTATGCACCAACATCTATTTCCCTATGCTAATATTACGCTAATATTAGTTTACCTTATATCTTCTATTATCATCCCGGAATCGAAATTAATAATTAAGCACATCGGCACTAATATCCCATTGCCTTAAACAATACGGCACTATAATTTCTTTTCCCCACATGGGATTAATAGATATCTCTGTCCAGTTTTGGAACACACACTAAAACAGAAAACCCAATTTCTACTATTTATATCGAGTATCCAATCCTCCGTTATTGTTTGATGTTCATACCTCAACACTGGTCTCTTGACGTATCCTGCACATCAAAAGGCGGTGAAATCACGTAGTGATTAGTTGCTCGTTTCGTTCCGTTCTTACGCTGTTCCCTGGGTTCCCCTTACGCTAATACTTCAAAGCGTCCGAACCCGTTGATTGCCTTCTCCGTTCATTTTCCCGTTCCCCGTGTCCGTCCGATAAGATCGTCAGGCAATGACCTCTGCGAACACCTGTCCCTGAATTATATACCTTTCGGACACTGCTCTTTAAATTGTCCTCATCTCAGAATGCAGTACTCGACTTTTAACCCTTCTCCTACATTGTCATTAATCTTACTATTCGAGTTTATCAGGGAATCATTAAACTCACAGTATTCCCGTGACATTACACACATAACAAAGAAATAGATGGAAATATAACAATGCCAGAATAGAGAATTAGAAACAGATTTGAATAATATGGGGAAACACGGAGCGAGCTGCAGGAGACAGCAAAGATGCGATGGATTGGTGTCAGTTGCTGGAGTGCCTATGCTGTAATGGGGGATAAAAGCGCTCTGTAGTCTGAACATCTTTGAATGCATGGACCAAACTGTTTCTGCTGGGCTTCATTCTCACAAAATGTCCGAACCATGCTATTTTTGGCGTGATAAACACCACATGGTCCACTCAGTGCCGACTGGTCTATACAAATGTCTGATATGCTATATATATATATATATATATATATATATATATATATATATATATATATATATATATATATATATATATATATATATATATATATATATATAAGCATATCAGACATTTGTATAGACCAGTATATATATATATATATATATATATATATATATATATATATATATATATATATATATATATATATATATATATATATATATATATATATATGAATACGCTAAGATAAATAAAGACATAAAAGATAAATGTGTGAAGGCAAAAGAAAGTTGGTTAAACGAACAGTGCAAATAAATTGAATTAAATTCCAGTAAAGATACAAAAGATATGCACAAACAAAGAGCTCAGGGGAAGAAAAAAATAAGAACAAATACAGGGTGTTTGAAATCAAAAACAGAAAAGATATTATTGGAGGAAGGTGCTATAATGAAGAGGTGGAATGAGTATATAAGAGAATTATATGATGGAGAAAGGGAAGAGTTAACAGAAGAAAGTAACTTAGAAGGCCCACCTATTCTAAAAGAAGAAGTCGCCGACGCTATAAGACATGTGAAGAAAGGAAAAACAACTGGACCAGATGAAATCACAATAGAATAATTAGTAGTATTGGGAGAATTTGGGGTAGATATGTTAACCAAAATGTTGAATGACATTATTTTGTATATTTATTTTATTTATGAATGAACAACAATTGTTGGACATTGTAGTAACAGAGATTGATTGACTGATTGATTGATTGATTTAGGAACCGACATCACGGCATTCGGGGCATTCCCATAAGCGCTCCGTCCACATCCTCAGCAGCCAGCGAAGGGTTCCAACACTAATAGTTCCAGTAGCAATCTGATTATATGTCCGTCTCGCCTTTCCTCTGAGCGTCGAGCGTCGGCCAGATTCCCTCGTCACAACTCGCTGCCTCATTCTTGCCAAACTATGGTGATCCATTTGCTCCTCCGAGGTGTACACGTGCTTCAACAAGGCCGCAATCACGTCTGCTTTGGCGTGCATGAATTGAATACTCCACCAAGTTTTGCCGAGCCAGCCAATCTGTCCGCCTGCTCATTCCCCAAGCACACCGGCATGCCCCGGAGAAAAGATCCAGGTGATGCTTTCTACCCGTGACCTCCGAAGCGAAGCAAGCCACTCAGCACAAAGCCTACCTGTCCTCACCCTCCTCAGCATGCTTTCTGAGTCAGTTACAATAACAATGTGTGTATGTATCGGTGTTCTCCATCCAGCGAAAAGCTGCACTGACCGCCTCCACCTCCATTCTTAAGCTAGATGTTGTGCATCATACGCCAGGCTCTCCTTCACCAAACGTCGACCATTAGCTTTTGCCAAGAATCCCCAGGCACTTCTCCTACCTCTCAACACCGAACCACCCGTGTAGATAACCACATCACCCGGGCGAGCATTATCTTGAATTAGTTGCTGGATTTCGACTTTCGCGGCCCCTGCTGGCCACTCCTGCACTCCCGGCTCAGTGTTAGTAACAGAGAGTGTAAGGAAAGGACTATCCTTGAATATAAAGACAACAGTAACTGACATATGCCTGGGTCATTGACATTGAGGTGAGTGACCCCAGTAGCGAGACTACAAGAATAACAACCAGCCATGAAAAATAATGGTGCGGGTGTGAGGAGACCCCTAGGGGGGTTGGGGTGAAGGACAGTTTAGTTTTGTGTGAAGTCAGGGGACTTCAAGACAGTTGATGTTTTGGCGCCGAACGGATCAGTGTGCTAGTAAGTGGGAGCTTAGACTGACTGCGGGTCAGATCGTTTGTTGTGTTGTTCTCCCAGTTCTGAATGCAGGCCTAAAACCCAGTGGGGGTTGAATAGTTAATGAAGGCCTGAACCCAGAGTGGGTTGAATAGTTAGTGGAGGCTAGACCCAGTGTGTGGGAGTATTGTGTGAGGTCTAGCGGTGGAGAGTAGCTGGATTAACTGTCTTATGGATTTGAGATGAAGCAGGCCTTGAGAAGGCAGTGATGTGTACGGGTTAAATTGTGAGAAGGATATATATATATATTCTGTGGATTATATTGGTTTATGGATATATAAATATGTTGCATGTTTCCGTGTTCAGTCTGCATTAAAGATTATGTGCGCCAACTCAATCTTGTTCACTGACTGGCGAATGTGCACTGCGGGAGTGAGTTATATTGTGAGACAGGAGGCTGGCTCAACTTATACTCTGTAATGACATACAAGGAACCATGAAAGCTAGACAACGACTATGCCACTCAGTTATTATATAGAACAATGTGACATTATCTGGGAGATTTCGTCCGATCAAGAACAATATAGACATTGTTGTCATTCTGAGATATTTGAGAACTCGTCGCTTAGTAAAGATTTTCTGACGACTACATTCGGTCAAGGACCACGGTGATATATTGAGATATCTGTGAGCTCGTCGCTTAGAGAGAAGTTATTATCTGGTGATTACGTTCCATCAATTTAGACATTATTGCTTCAAGTGATTAACGGCAACTCTTTTGTGTATACACCAAATAATTAACACAGACAGACGAGGGGAATACTCAAGCTAGCAGACAGTTCACGAAAGGACACCACGGCACATCAAAAACAGCGCGCGTGGAGAAGACACGGTACAGGTAAACGGAGAGTGTGGGGTGACGGGGGTGGTCACTAGTCACAAAGAGCGCACAGACAAAAACTGTCGGGTTGAGACAACAGGCGCATGTGTTTATAGGTCAAACGAACAGCATAGATGAAAAGTCGCGTGGACAAAAAGGTGTTTGCGACAAGAGCGCGTCTGCACAGTTGGACAGTATCGCTGTCGGTGATAAAGACAGGATTGAAAATCAAAGATATTGACAGTCGTGTGTGCACTAAGGGCAATGCACGGTGTTGTCGCAGGTCGACAGGTCAAGATTTGTCGACGCAGTTAATAGGACGGGTGGGACACCAGCCACCAGGTACTGGGGAAGTACATGTTTGGAAAACTCTCGGGAAGGGGAGATTTACATGGATGTGAAGAATACACAGAATTGACATTTGCTGATTCACCGGGAGGGGTGTCAGACGGGGGTAGTGACAGTACCCCTACAACAGCCGTGTTGGGGCAGGACAGGTGTCTTTGTGGATAACGGGAAAAGTTTCCGGTCAGTTTACAGACAGATTAAGTGTGACTTTCCACGGAGTTAAAAGAGCAGCCGTGCTGGGGCTGAGAAGCTTGTGTGGAAATATTTACTGAGGTTGACCTGCGGGGTCAAGGCCGATGCGGTGGAAATTTACTAAAAATTTTCCATATAGAACTGGATAAACAAGGTGTTTAACGAAAACCAGACTTTATGTTCATCTTTGTGAATCCCTTTGTTATCATTACCCTGTTATAAGCAAACATTCTACAATAGATTATCACGTGTCATCATCGCAAAAGTGGTCGCATTTCTTTGCCAAAAAGTATTTATATATACACGTTTAAAGCGCTGGACATTTGCTGCCATTTTTTTGTTGAACTTTGTCTTTAAACGTGAATCTATCACATAATTGATACAACTACGGACCATCTCCGCAACCAAGGTATAATAGCGTTACGGACTGGGTTGAGACAAGACGTTTGGATTATTACTTTGTTGTCACCACGTCCAGGGAAAGTACCAACATATCAAAAGAACATTTTTCTGTTGGGATTTACCGTCGTAAGATATTTCGGAACATTAACTTTAACCAACAGACATTTCCAGGATATTATTGGAAACTATTTCTAACAAATTAAGAACTTTTGCGACTGGTTAATAAGTACAGTATTGTCGACAAGCAATTTGGACACTTCGTTTGCTCCCATCGTTATATATATTGTTGTCGGGTGTTACGCAATTATTTGTATGTGGTCCAGTGTTTGTCAGGAGTAGGAGATTTTTGTGTTGTTTCGCGAAGGCCGAGAGACAGGGCAAAAAGTTATTTTCTGAGGTGCACCATATATTTTCTGGGAAGTAAATCGAAAAGTCGGTTTGTTTTGTTCTGCAGTGACGCAGTGGTGGTCCTGGATTATATACCGTGCCTCTTTGTGTCTAACGTCAGATCTGTGTATATTTTTATGTTATATATATATATATATATCTATATATATATATATATATATATATATATATATATATATATATATATATATATATATATATATATATATATATATTCTTTTCATTATATTTACATATGACATTTGTTTTCTTCGGATATATGTTATTATTGTGATCTTTCGTCATTTCTGCTGTATAGTGGTCTGTGTCAGTTTATATATATTACGCGCACTGTGGTCGTCTCACACAAACTTGTGGCTGTTACTGTGGTTTATTTCTTTGTGATCATCGTCTCCGTGTACTCAGCTTGTGCGTCTAGCGTCTCATAGGAGTCACTTATCGTATCATTCATTAGTTTGTATATATATATATATATATATATATATATATATATATATATATATATATATATATATATATACGTATGTTTAACAATATTTCCAGAGACTTTATGAAACTAGTTGCCATATATATATATATATATATATATATATATATATATATATATATATATATATATATATATATAAGAGTATAGGTAAATACCCCCTCACTACCTAGTGCTTATACAGTGACTGGGTGAGTACAGAGTGATATTATTAGTACTCCGAATTTACGTGCACAGTGAGTGGTGGTGTACTTAGGGAAGGTACACAAAGACTAGAAGCAGGGTTTTTACATTTATTGTTGGCTGACAGACAGCAACGTGTCCACAAGTACAAGATGCCTACTTAATGAAATACATAGAAGCAGGTGAACGAATAGGCCTGAAAGGCAAAGAGTTACAGGAGTTTGCAGAAGCAAAATTGAAAGAAGTTCAACACTGGGAAAGAGAGGAGAGGCATAATGAACGGAGGCAAAACGCCTACAGGAAGTAAATGTAGCTGAAGCCAAGTGTCTACAGGAAGAGAGAGAGACACATGTAAAGTTAGCTGATATGGAAGCCAAGCGTCTACAGGAAGAGAGAGAGACACACAAATGAAAATAGAAATTGAGAAAGAAAAGCTAAAAAGGGAAACTGAAATTGAGTTAAAAAAATTAGAACTATCTTCGAAGGGTCAAAGTGAGGAAAGCAGAAGACCTTCGCAGTCGTCACAGAGATTGAAACTGCCATATTTTACAGACCGGGACCATCTTGAATCTTATCTTGGAAGATTCGAAGCATCAGCGAAAACGTTATGCATTCCAGAAGGGGAGTATGCCATGAGGCTGGGCGAGTTTCTGACGGGTAAGGCCCTAGATACCATGTTTAATTTACCTGCGGAAGAAAGAAACAACTACACTATTTTGCGTCAACGTTTGCTTACAAAGTTCCAACTAACTGAGCATGGATATAGAGCAAAGTTTAGACAATTAGGGCCAGAGACAAATCAAGATTTCACAGATTTTGTTAATACAGTAAAGAACACATTCAATAAATGGATGGAGCTGGCAGAGGTTGGAAAAGATTTTAATAAATTAGTGGATTTAGTGGTAAGAGACAAGGTTTTGTCATCATGTAATACAAACTTACTGGCTTTCTTTGAAGAACGTAAGCCAAAGGACATAGAAACAATGTATCTGTTAGGGCAAAATTACATGACTGCACATCCAAATAGTCCTATTGGTAGACAAATGAGTGAGGAAATAGTCTGTGCAGCGTATACAAAACAGGACCAGAATCCAGTTATTAGACCAAGATCGAAAAGTGTGGATTCAGCACAGAAAGGTGAGCAGCAAGAACCTCAAGATAATGGTTTCCGTGGCAACCATGTTGGTAGAGTAGGACGTTACCCATACAAAAGGGGGAAGTTCCAGAGACGTCCAAATAGTTATGCCGGATGTTGGAATTGTGGGAGCTGGAGACACAAGGCAACACAGTGTGACGTGCAACCAGCCAGTGGGCCAACAAATAATAGGAAAAAGGACATTATCTGCTTCAAATGTGGCGGGACAGGGCACGTTAGCTATGAGTGCACGATGGGAAAAACAGAGCACTCTAATGCAGCGCAAGTAATTGAGACTCTTAACAACGAAAATTGTAGTGGATGCAAACCTCTTTTTTAAAAAGACAGTCAGCCGGTCTTAATATGTAGTCACACAGTTAATGCAGGATTGGCAGTGCATGAAGGAGGAAGTCTGAAGCTGCACCATGGAGTCGTTAATGATAGGCCAGCGTTAACAATTAGAGATTCCGGATGTACGTCTATCGGGGTTAGAAGAAGTTTAATAGATCCCTCAAATTAGATGCATAACATTCAACGGGACAGTAGAATTCTACCCATTAGGCGTAATAACAGTGAAAACACCATATATCACAGGAAGAGTGACAGCGTGTGTTCTGGACTCACCAGTGGGGGATCTGATCATCGGAAATGTGCCAGGAGTAAAAGATTGTACAGAAGAGGAAGTAGTTTATTGGGACCAGAAACATAGTTTAAGCAGTAACGAGGTAGTTACCAAAAGAAAACCTAAATTAGAGAGTATAGCTGAAGTAGTAGAGGCACTTGAAGTAGACATGAGGACTGAGAAAAGGGGTAGTACAGTTGAGCAGGTGAGAAGGGAATCCCAGAGACAAGATACTACTCTGGACAAATGTTTCCAAGTGTGTAGTAGAGTAGAAAATAGGCAGTCAAAGAAGGGTAGATGGTGCTTCGAGAGGAAGGACAATGTTCTCACTAGCCGGTTTTCAGATGGCAGAACTGCACGTGGGCAATGAGTAGTACCCTTAGCACGTAGTGACCGAGATACTAGATCAGCTCAGGATAGTGCATGTGCAGGGCACATAGGTATAATGCGTATGCAGCAGAGAGCAGGTTGCCAGGTATATGGGCCAAAATTGAATAAAGAGTTCAGACTAAACAGAGACACTAGTGGAACGGTGCAATATGCAGATAGGAGAGTTGAGTCAGGCCAAAAGAGTGTTCGCGACATCACTGACCCAGAGTTAGGGATAGCATACAGATGTTGTAAATATATGGGCACCATGAGGAATGGGTACAAGAAAGGTAGATACATCATCGACAGAAATAGATGGAGGTTTGATGCAAGAAAAGTACCACCTGATACAGGGTCGGGACACAAATACGTTGTGTCTTCTTGAAAATGTTAATAGACTTGTAGGTACACAGATATTATGTTCCCTATGATATGTTTATTATTATTATTATGTGAGATACTAGTCATGTATTGGTACACAAGATGGAAAGTTGTTGGTATTGATGTGTGGGGAATATGGGAGTGTACTATGAGCATTCAATGTATTATTTTAGTGTGGTAACTAGAGTGACATGTAGTCATACTTAGGGCTACACAGGCATTATGTCTGGTTCATAAGTATTATGCTCCCAACGTTTTAAGAGGGGGGTAATGACATATGCCTGGGTCATTGACATTGAGGTGAATGACCCCAGTAGCAAGACTACGAGAAAAACAACCAGCCATGAAAAATAATGGTGCGGGTGTGAGCAGACCCCTAGGGGGGATGGGGTGAAGGACAGTTTAGTTTTGTGTGAAGTCAGGGGACTTCAAGACAGTTGATGTTTTGGCGCCGAGCGGATCGGTAAGCTAATAAGTGGGAGCTTAGACTGACTGCGGGTCAGATCGTTTGTTGTGTTGTTCTCCCAGTTGTGAATGCAGGCCTAAAACCCAGTGGGGGTTGGATAGTTAATGAAGGCCTGAACCCAGAGTGGGTTGAATAGTTAGTGGAGGCTAGACCCAGTGTGTGGGTTATTGTGTGAGGTCCAGCGGTGGATAGTAGCTGGATTAACTGTCTTATGGATTTGAGATGAAGCAGGCCTTGAGAAGGCAGTAAGGTGTACGTGTTATATTGTGAGGAGGATATATATATATTATGTGGATTATATTGGTTTCTGTATATATAAATATGTTGCATGTGTCCGTGTTCAGTCTGCATTAAAGATTATGTGCGCCAACTCAATCTTGTTCACTGACTGGCGAATGTACACTGCGGGGGTGAGTTATATTGTGTGACAGGAGGCTGGCTCAACTTATACTCTGTAATGACATACAAGGAACCCTGAAACCTAGACAACGACCATGTCACTCAGTTATTGTATAGAACAATATGACAGTAACAATGGTGACATCAAAGAAAATGGGGACACCAAAATGTGACATAGAAATAGAAGGGAAAATTCTTAACCAAGTAGATAATTTTAAATACCTAGGGGCATTTATAACATCAGATGGAAGATGCACAACAGAGATTAAGAGCAGAATAGGGCAAGCACAAGCCGCATTTTAGAAAACGAAGAATATTTTATGCAATAAGTCACTATCACTGAGTGTAAGAAAGAGAGTGCTGAAATGCTATGTAGAACAAGTTTTGCTGTATGGCAGTGAATATTGGAATGTAAATGAACAAATTAAGAAGACATTAGAAGCTACAGAGATGTGGTTCCTGAGACGAATGTTGCGAATTCCTTGGACTGCCAGAGTAACTAACAACAGCTGCCCGATACAGGCTAATGAAACTAGAACGTTATATACAACAATAAGGAAGAGATAAACATTTTTTTTGATCATGTGATGAGAAGAGAGGCACAGGAGAACATCATGACAACTGGAAAGATCAAGGGGAAGAGAGGCAGAGGCAGACCAAGAGAAATGATGCTGGGTGGAATGAGACAGTGGCATGGAAAAATATCATCAGCAGAGTTGATCCAGCACATCAACGGCGGAGAACTATGGAGAGCCATGAACTCCTACGTCAGCTGGCAGGGCACTTGATGCTGCTGCTGATGCTGCTGATGATGATGTTGAATTATACACGCATTGATAATGCACATTAGGAGCAAGTCGCAGGTGAACGTGTTGCATGGAGGGCAACTATCAGAAATGGAATAAAGACAAAGGAGAAAATGATTACAAATAAAGCACACACAGAGCGTGAGAGATGTAAGATGGTGCACGGTGGTGGAAATGACCATGTTTTCACATGCATCCACTGTGGGCGAACATTTACGCCACGAATTAGCCTTAGCAGCCACACACGTCACCGTCATGGGTTGTAATTATTAAGCCTTTTTGAAGCACAATGTACCAAACTATCGTCTGTCAAGACGGAAAGGTGCCAATATATATATATATATATATATATATATATATATATATATATATATATATATGTGCGTGTGTGTGTGTGTGTGTGTGTGTGTGTGTGTGTGTGTGTGTTTGTGTGTGTGTGTGTGTGTGCCTTGGAAAATACAATATCTGTCGCATGATTGAAAATGGGCAAAGGCTGCTGGAGCATTGCATTAGCAACGACCAATGTATTAGAATCTCCTTTTTTGAAACAAAAGAGCTGCATGCATAAGGTCACATGGAAACATCCAAGATGTGGCCATTGGCATCAGCTGGACTTCATTATCACACGGATTATCACACATCTGAACCAAACATCATTAACTCGAAGTTACCACAGTGCTGACTGTGATACGGATCATTCTTTGGTTGTTGCAAGGGTTAGACTGAGACCAAAGTGAATCTACACAGCTAAACAAAAATCTAGCCCCAGGATTAATATTATTAACACTCACGATCCTGGAAAGTGTTTTGAGTTTCAACAGCAAATTGAAGACGCTTTTAATGATACATCAGAAAAAAATTGTACAGGAAGTGAAAGTGGAGTAAACTTAAGGAAACTATTTATAAAACAGCGGTAGGGGTTTACGACACTGTGGATCATAAGAGGCTGGACTGGTTTGCGGCAAACGGCCAGATACTGCAGCCCTTGATTGATAAAAGAAGATAGCTCTCTTAATAAACAAGGAAAGAACAACGAGTAACGCTCTGAGTGAGCTGAAGCAAGCTAGGAAGGATGTGCAAAAGGCTGCCAGGTAGTGTGCGAATGACTATTGGATCAAGTTATGTGAGTCCATTCAAATCGCAAGTGATCAGAAACATGTATGAAGGGATAAAGAAAGCCTGTGGTCCAGTGATCAAAAGAAGTGCACCACTAAAAACCTTGACTGGAGAAATTATCATCGATTAGAAACAGCAGATGGATAGATGGGTAGAGCACTATTTAGAGCTTTACTCAAGTGAGACCAAGCTAGCGGCGGATGCCCTCAACGCCATAGAGGCCCTGCCAACTCTTGACCACCTGGACACACTTCCCACCATAACAGAAGTTAAGTGTGCTATAAATGAACTTGCATTTGGCAAGGCTCCAGGTAAGGATGGGATTCCAATAGAGGTAATCAAGAGTGGGCAAGACACACCCACTCTACAGATCCACCAGCTAACAGAGCTTTGCTGGCGAGAAAGACAAGATCCACAGGATTTTAAAGATTCAAGCACCATAACGCTGTACAAGAACAAGGGCGATCGGAGTGAATGTAACAACTATAGGGGTATCTCAATTCTGTGTATTGTTGGGAAAGTATTTGCCAGAATTGTTCTGCGCAGACTTCAAGTCCTAAGAGATCAAGTCTAACCCGAATCACAGTGCAGCTTCCGTCAGAACCGGTCTACCATTGATATGATATTCTCATTGCGACAAACGCAAGAAAAATGCCGGGAACAAAATCAATCACTGTTTATTGCCTTCATTGACCTCACAAAGACATTCGATTTGGTCAGTCGTGAGGGTCTGTTCAAAGCACTAAAGAAGATTGGGTGCCCACCAACTCTTCTGTCCATTGTGGAATCGTTCCATACAAGCATGAAGGGTATAATAAAGTTTGATGGTGCAACTTCAGAAGAGTTTGAAATCAAGAGTGGAGTTAAGCAAGATTGTGTACTAGCTCCCACCCTATTTGGGATATACTTTTCACTTCTACTGAAATATGTCTTTTGTGATCAGGATGCCGGTATATACATTCACTCACGCTCAGAGGGTGGCCTCTATAATGCTCAGAGATTTAAGTCAAGACCAAAGTTAGGAGGATACTAATCAGAGAGTTGCATTTTACGGGTGCTGCTGCAATTACGACCCACTCTGAGGAAGAATTACAACACCTACTATCTGCATTCTCCAATGCTTGTTCTGAATTCGGTTTAACAATTAAAAAAAAGAAGACACAGATTATGTCACAAGATGCACATGAGGTGAATAACAAATTATCCCTAGACCAGGAATTCAACATCAGGATTGGCAAGGCAGCAACAACAATGAACATGTTAGAAAAAAGAGTCTGGGAGAACAGGAAGCTTACTGACAAAACGAAAACTATCGTATACCAAGCCTGTGTCCTTAGTACTCTTCTTTATGGCAGTGAAACCTGGACAACTTACTGACGCCAAGAGAAACGTTTAAACAACTTTCATATGCGGTGTCTGCGAAGAATACTTGGTATTAAGTGGCAAGACAAAATCACAAATACTGAAGTATTGGAAAGATCATGTTGTGTGACTGTTTATTCCATGCTCAGTCTTTGTAGACTTAGATAGATAGAATATGATAGGAGGATGGATGATGGTAGAATACCAAAGGACATCTTTTTTGGTGAATTACAGATGGGTAGGAGATCTCAGGGTCGGCCTCTACTACGATACAAAGATGTATGTAAGCGGGACATGATTGATACAGGCATTGATAATGCACATTGGGAGCAAGTCGCCGCTGAACGTGTTGCATGGAGGGCAACTATCAGAAATGGAATAAAGACAAAGGAGAAAATGATTGCAGATAAAGCACACACACAGCGCGAGAGACGTAAGATGGTGCATTATGGTAGAAATGACAATGTTTTCATTTGCATCCACTGTGGACAAACATTTGTAGCACGAATTGGCCTTACCTGCCACACTCGACACCACCATGGGTCGTAGTTATTAAGCATTTCTGAAGCACAATGTACCAAACTATCGTCGTAAGGTGCCAATGTAATATATATATATTCGGCGTACAGGTCAGGTTAAACAAATAGGGGAACAGCACACAGCCCTGACGGACTCCTTGCTTGCTGTCAAACCAATCTGATGTATATTCTAACCGCTGCTTGTTGACCTAGATAGAGCATTTTTATTAGTTGTATTACATGCGAGCCGGCTGCCTGGCCGAGGGGTTAGCAGCTTTCTCCGTTAATCCCAAATACTCTTGTAGTCAACGTAAGCGGACGAGAATTAGAAGTGATTTGAGTCACGCTAGTGACTTATGAGAGTATGCAGCGGTCGCTCAGAAAGCAAAGGCAAACTACTGAGCGTAATCTTGCCAAGAAATCAACATACAGATGAAAGATGCTGATGTTGACAGCGATGTCCTGTAAGGGATATGAAAAAAAAATGCGATGGAAGAAAACCCATATTCCTCATGATTTCCCAACGTTTCTGATGCTGTACACAGGCAAATGTCTTTGAATAATTCACAAAACATGTGAACAGGTTTACACTAAATTCTCTGTACTTCTCTGTTATTAAACCCGTGACGAGAATGTGATCTCTTATTCCTCTTCCTTGTCTAAATCCCGCTTGAACCACTTAATCTCTTCTTCCATTTTCTTATGATGTCTTCCTTCAAGAATACTCCAGAGTGTATATTAATAGACGTAAAATGCGTCACATATGCAGGATTGCCAAAGAAGAGTGGTTGAAAAGAAATGCAAAGAAACCAACATTTGATAATATTCAAGATGTACCAAACATATTTAAGGCTGAAGTCATTATCATCAAGTGCCGTGCCGGCTGGCGTAGGCGTTCATGGCTCTCCACAGATCTCAGTCTTTGGTTTTCTGGATCAACTCTGCTGCTGATAGTGCTCCATGACACCGTCTCAATCCATCCAGTATCATTTCTCTTGGTCTGCCTCTGCCTCTCTTCCCCTCGATCTTTCCAGTTGTCACGATGTTCTCCAATGCCTCTCTTCTCATCACGTGACCGAATAAAGGCTGAAGTAGAGAAGGCTATTACAAAGATGAAAGAATAAAATGCTGCAGGTCCTGACCAGATAACAATAGAGATGATAACAATCATTGGCATTGGTACTACCACAGAATTGTGTAATTATATATATATATATATATCAATCAATCAATCATGTGCCATGCCGGAAAGCGTGGGCGGTCATGATTCGCCATTTCACTCGATCACCAGAGTCGTGGATCAGCTCAGTGTTCCTGTCTCGTCCATGCCATGTGGCCAAGCCATCCAGGTATTTTCCTCTCGGTCTTCCTCTTGGTCTGTTCCCCTCGATCTTGCCAGCTGTCACCAAGTTCTCCAGTCCATTTCTTCTCATAAAATGCCCAAAAATTTTTGACTGTCTACGTCTAATTTCTCTAATCAATCTACGATTTTCATTTGTCTCTTGTAGTACTTGGTCATTGGTTTTTCTATCTGTCCATGGTATTCTTTGCATTTTCCTCAGAAACCACATTTCTGCAGCCATCAGATGTTTTTCAGCTTGACTGCATATTGTCCAAGTTTCACATCCATACAAAAGAACAGGCTCTATGTATCCCCTCAACACTCTTTTTCTCGTTTCAATTGACATCATTTTATTGGTCAGAATGTTTTTCATCTTACTAAAGGCTACTTTTGCAATGGCGATTCTTGTTCTAATCTCTTCAAGGCATCTGCCATCAGATGTTATGACTGTTCCGAGATAATTGAACCGATTCACCTGTTGAAGAATATTCCCATTTACTTGTATATTACATTGTGGTACTTCGTTCTTCCTAGTGACGACCATAACCTGTGTCTTCCTACAATTTAATTCCAACCCCAGCTGCTCACTGTGTACAACCACAGCGTCTACTAATTGTTGCAGATCCTGTGCATTGTCTGCAATCAATACTGTATCATCTGCATATCTAATGTTATTTATGTTTCGTCCTCCAATGCTGATTCCATTTAGGTCTTCTACATTTCTGAAAATATTTTCACTGTATAAGGAAAAAAGATCTGGAGACATTACACATCCCTGCCTAACACCTCTCTTAATAGGTTGGTATTGTCCTACTTCATTATCAATTCTTATGGCAGCTTGTTGTTTCCAATATATGTTTTTTTTATAAGTCTAATGTCTTTCCCATCAATTTGTAGATCTGCAAGCATATCCACAATGTTGACATGTCTTACTCTATCAAAAGCCTTTGTGTAGTCAATAAAGCAAAGATGTATATCCTTGTTTACTTCTAAAGCACGTTCAATAACTGTTCGCAGCATATACACAGCATTTACTGTACCCTTTCCTTCTACAAAACCACATTGTTCTTCCCCTATTTCAGGTTGGATTTTCTTCCTCACTCTTTGCATGATAATTCGTAACAAAATCTTTGTGATGTGACTCATTATACTAATTGTTCTATGTTGATCACATTCTAAGGTTCCTGATTTCTTTGGGATTGCAATAAATACAGAATTACATAATTCAGAAGGTATATCTCCAGTATCATATAATGTGTTCAGCAGTCTAGTGACTTGCTCTAGTCCAAATTCTTCTAAAGCTTTAATCATTTCTGTTGTGATGTTATCTGCACCGGGGGCCTTGCCAGCTTTCATATGCTTAAGAACATTTTGAACCTCCATCTTTAAAATTGCTGGTCCTTCATTATTAAATCTAATAGCATACTGTTCCTCTCTGTTATCATTATACAGGTCTTTCACATAATCTGTCCATACATGTAGAATCTGATCTTTTTCTATAATGATTTTGCCATCTTTAGATATATATATATCTTCTTCTTCAGCGTTCCGAGCCATTGAGGTTCTTTGCTGCAAATACAATCCGTCTCCATTCGTCTCTCTGGTGGACCTTCTCTTGCCAGTCGTTGATTCCAAGTGCTTGTAGGTCTGTACATGTATTATCTCTCCACCGCCTTCTTGGTCTACCTCGGGGTCTACGGTCATTTATTTCCTGAGTGTAAGCGAGTTTTGTTTCCCTATTATCTTCCATTCTTTCTATATGCCCCAGCCATTGTAGTCTATTAGCCTTCATCATACCAGTGATTAGCGGGGACTTAAACTTATTATATATATATATAATACTGGGTACACCCACAAGGAATTGAGAACACCTATTTTGATCACACTACCGAAGAAGTCAAGAGCTGTTGTTTGTGAGGATCACAGAACTATTAGCTTAATGAGCCACATAACTAAGATACTACTCAAGGTCATATTAGAAAAAATTCACAATAAAATAGATGGGGAAGTAGCTGAAGAACAATTTGGGTTCTGCAAAAACAGCGGCAACAGAGAAGCAATTATCTGTTTGAAGATGCTAATTGAAAAATATATAGAAGTTCAAAAAAAGTATATATGTTTGTTTTATAGACTACAAGAAAGCTTTTGCTAGAGTACAACATGAACGACTAATTACATGCCTTCAAGATATAGGAGTAGACGGAAAGGACATCAGACTTGTTAGTAACTTGTACTGGAACAAGTGGCGTCAGTTAGATGAGGAAATAATTATTCGTCGTCTACAGGTTATGGTCGTCACTAGGAAGAACGAAGTACTACAATGTAATATACAAGTAAATGGGAATATTCTTCAACAAGTGAATCAGTACAATTATTTCGGAACAGTCATAACATCCGATGGGAGATGCCTTGAAGTGATTAGAACAAGAATCGCTATGGCGAAAGTAGCCTTTAGCAAACATTCTGACCAATAAAAATATGTCAATTGAAACGAGAAAAAGAGTGTTGAGGGGATACATAGAGCCTGTTCTTTTGTATGGATGTGAAACTTGGACAGTGAGCAGTCAAGCTGAAAAATATCTGATGGCTGCAGAAATGTGGTTTCTGAGGAAAATGCAGAGAATAGCATGGACAGATAGAAAAACCAATGACCAAGTACTACAGAAGACAAATGAAAATTGTAAATTGATTTGAGAAATCAGACGAAGACAGTAAAAATTTTTTGGACATATTATGAGAAGAAATGGATTGGAGAACTTAGTGACAACTGGCAAGATCGAAGGGAACAGACCGAGAGGAAAATACCTGGACGGCTTGGCCACATGGCGTGGACGAGACAGGAACACTGAGCTGATCCACGACTCTGGTGATCAAGTGAAATGGCAAGTCATGACCGCCCACGCTTTCCGGCATAGCACATGATTGATTGATAGAGATAAAAAGAGGAGTACGGCAGGGATGTGCTGTCCCAAAGCCTCTTCAAACTATACACAGAAACAATTTTTAAACAAGTTGAGCAGTCTGGACTTAGCATCAATGGAAGAATCATAAACAATCTTAGGTATGCTAACGATACCGTGTTACTAGCAGAAAGTGAGCAAGAGTTACGAGACCTAGTGGAGCAAGTAAACAGGCATAGTGCAGAATGTGGCTTAGATATTAACATCCCCCCCCCCCCCAAAAAAAAAAAAAAATACTATGATAATTAGCAGTAAAAAGGAAAGGTTACCAATGAACATCACAGTAAACACGGAGATACTAGAACAAGTATATAATAACAGATGATGGCAGAAGTGAAATAGACATCAAAAAGAGAATAGGAATGGCCAAAAATGTTTTCAACGGCATGAAATCTGTATTAACATCTAAAGAGATTAACAACGCATTAAAAATGAGAATTGTCAATTGCTACCTATATTCAACGCTACTGTATGGCGCGGAAGCCTGGACATTGAACAAGCAACTAGAAAGTTGCATAGAAGCCCCGGAGATGTGGATATACAGACGAATATTTCGTATTTCATGGAAACAAATCAATCAAATGCAGAGGTTCTAGAAAAACTCGGAATGAAGAGAGAGTTGATGAAAGAAATAAAAAAAGATTCAAGTGAAATATTTCGGCCATGTTAAAAGACACGATACTCTTATAAAAACCACAGTGGAAGGCAAGGTTTAGGGCAAGCAAGCAAGAGGTAGGCAACTATACAAGTGGGAAGATAACATCGAGAGATGGACGAACATCAGCCTGAGTCAGGGCGAGAGACAGGCAGTGTTGGAGATCCATTGTAGCGAACCTTCATTGCGGAGACGGCACCTGACTGATTGGCTTTACTTTACCTTTCTTTACTTTGCTTTAGTCTAGTTTAGTTTAGTCGAGGCTGATCAACATCACGGCACACGGATGTAACCCATAATTACTTTACTTTACTTTACTTTACTTTACTTTACTTTACTTTACTTTACTTTACTTTACTTTACTTTACTTTTCTATGCGTATAGGTTAAGTTTTTTTTTTTTAAAATAGCAGTCAGCTTTGTAATGTTTTGCAAATTTTTCGGTGTGAGGCAGAGAATATAAGATTGTATTCATTGTTTGAGAGACAGGAACACTGAGCTGATCCACGACTCTGGTGATCGAATGAGATGGCAGAACATGACCGCCCACGCTTAACGGCATGGCACATGATGGATGGATGGATTCATTGTTTCTCTGTAGGGTCTGCTATCTTTGTTTCAGGTGCTATTTTCGTGTTTTTTCGTAGTAAAAATACTGTTTATTGATTCCACTAAACTGTACTCCTTGGTTGTTATGTATAGACGAGCAGTAAACAGCGACAATCACATTTATTGTGTTTGTAAAGACACAGAACCAACGAATCAGTAGAGAAATGACGGGGCCCGTTTCTATTGGATCGCAACAACATAAAAGAATGTATTGATGCTAACGATTGGATAAGGTCTTTTGGAGAGCCACGTTCACTTCAGGTTGTTCAAAAAGTATTATGTTGTCAAGTGGGTTCTCTAGTTTATAGATATACTGTGCCATTGTTGTTGCAATAATGAAATTGATCAACACCTATTCAAGTGGTTTAAAACATAAAGACTGATGTGTGAACGTATGTGGGTGTTGATAGACATGGAAACTTACGCCAGCTGGCAAGGCACATCATGCTGACATATACACCCACATTTCTCGCGATACATACATGCGAACTTCAATAAAACAACTAATAAATTAGATACATTAAATCTCATGACCGATCTAAATTCTATTCCCTTTCATATTATTACTTTTCGCTATCAACAGTGAAAAAATTAGAAAGCATTCGAGCCACATAAACTAAAGTAGTATAAATTGTCGTGTGTTAGTTGGCGTGGCAACCTGGGTTACGTCAGAACCGTGGACGTTTTGCTTGACTAGACTGGTTTGAATTTCTGTACTTATCAATCTTCTCTACTCTTCTTAGTTTAAATGTGCACTATCTTTGCATATTGATAAGTGTATATTTATTTATTACAACATGTTTAAACTCAGGTATTGAATAAACGTGTGTGCAATTATATTAATTTTTATAGTGTAAATTAAGATTTTGGGAAAGATAAGAAATTCTTATCATAAGACTTATGTTGTGAGATTATAATTTATGTAGCAAGGTATTATTGCATTTAGAGAGATAAGAATATATTTAATATGGTAATATCGTATATAGAGAGATAAAAATGTGTGAAGCAGGGTAATATTGAAAGTAGAGAGAAATGAATATATGTAACAGGGTAAGATTGCATATTAAAAAAAAAATGTTTGCATATCCTTTACAGGACATCGCTATCAACATCAGCATCTATCAGCTGATTGTTGATCTCTCTTTGGCAAGATTACGCTCAGTAGTTTGCCATTGCTTTCTGAAAGATTGCATATAGACAGCAAACAATAATTTTACTAAATAATTTTGCATTAATAAGGTAAACATGCATTAATTGGGTAATATTACATGTAGAAGATACGAATTATGTAGCAAATTAACATTACATGTAGAGAGATAAGCTTTATGTAAAGCTGTCCTGCAGTTCCACTAATTCCAGTTTTGATCATCGACCTCTCCCATATACTGCTGCTATCTGTTTCCTGTTTGGTCTTCGAAGATTGTAAAGTTGTTGTACATTTTTACAGTATGTTGATTATTGTTATTTTCTTTTTCAAATAGTGTTTTTCATTAGTTATGCCGTTGCCTTTTTGTTGTTTCTGTCCTGACAAAGGCTTTGGCCGCAATTTTCCATTACTTGTTAGCGTGTTCTGGTAAAACTTGCCGTCTATTTCTTGTTATTTTTGTGATTCGTTTGTGGGCATGTTATGATTGATTGATTGATTGATTGATTTAGGAATCGACATCACAGCATTCGGGGCATTCCCATAAGTGCTCCGACCCCATCCTCAGCAGCTAGCGAAGAGTTCCAACACTAATAGTACCAGTAGCAATCTGATTATATTTCCGTCTCGCCTTTCCTCTGAGCGTTGAGCGCCGGCCAGATCCCCTCGTCACTCCTCGCTGTCTCATTCTTGCCAGACCATGGTAATCCATTTGCTCCTCCGAGGTGTGCACGTGCTCCCACAAGGCCGCAACCACGTCTGCCTTGTCATGTATCAATACTCCACCAAGTTCTGCAGAGCCAGCGAATCTGTCAGCCTGTTCATTTCCCAGCACACCGGCATGCCCCGGAGAAAAGATCCAGGCGATACTTGTCACCCGTGACCTCCGAAGCGAAGCAAGCCACTCCGCACGAAGCCTGCCCGTCCTCACCCTCGTCAGCATGCTTTCTGAGTCAGTTACAATCACTATGTGTGTGTGTGTCGTATTCTCCATCCAGCGGAGAGCCACCATTCTTAAGCTGGATGTTGTGGTATCTCCTGGCTCTCCTGCCCCAAACGTCGACCATTGGCTTTGGCTATGAACCCCCAGCCACTTCTCTCACTTCTTGACACCGAACCATCTGTGTAGATAATCACATCACTCGAGTGAACATTATCCTGAATTAGTTGCTGGATTTCCACTTATGTGGCCCCTTCTGGCCACTCCCTGCACTCCCGGCTCAATGTGATTATAACTCTGCACAATTCTGACTGCTCCGCTGGCACTCTGACCCACTCCTCTCCTCGCCTAATGTTCTCCAAGGGGCACACCTGTCTGATCGTATCCTCCGCCTGAGCCATCCATGATTTCCCTCTTATCAGTCGCTGACCCTTAACTGCGTCCAGCGCCTCATGCAGTGGGTGGTCTGTGTCTGCAGCTACTCTGAGGTATGCCTTCGCCTGTATCACCTTGAGCCTACCAGCAACACTCGGCAGACCAAGGATGTAACGCATACACACTACTGGGGTGTCTCTAGTGCATCCCAGAATGATCCGTATAGCTTCGTTCTGTATGCGCTCTAACTTCACCAGCTGACTCTCTGAGACAGTGAGTAGACCTAATCCATAATCAATTACTGAGAGGATCAAGTGCTGGTATAGTGTGAAAAGCATTCTCTGCTCTGTGTCCATTGCAGCCATAGTTTTAAGTGCACTGAGTCCCTTTTGAGATCTTGTCACAACCGTCTCCACATGGTCCTTGAAGGATAGTCTCCTGTCAAATGTGATCCCCAGATACTTCAGTTTGTTCTCTCTACCATCTATCGCGAGGCTTGGGACATCCGCTCTCACAATCCTGTTGTCCAGAGAGCACCACAAAACAGCCGCCTTTTCCGGGTTGATGACAGCACTCATTTCAGTGCACCAGTCAATCACTTTGTCTACTGTCGCCTGTAGCTCCTGGGCTGTTTGCTCCCTATCTCTCCCCTGCCTATATGCAAGAATATCATCTGCAAATGTTAGTACTCTTCCAACTCCTGATGCTTCTAGGTTTGCAATTTTGCTCGTATACATGTTAAAGAGCACCGGTGAGACTGCAGATCCCTGTGTGGCAGTCCCGGGGTTAAAATATGTGGCTCTGAGGTCCATGCACCCAGACGGAGAGCAACCCGACGAGAGTGCAGGACGGTTGCTATCCAGTTCACCAACCAGGGATTGACCCCCTTCTCCATCAGTGCGGTCATCAAAATATCATATCGAACTCTATTGTATGCATCCTCGAGATCAAGCGCTACCGCCATCGTTTCCTGTCTACTCTGGAACCCCTCATAAACGTCAAAGGCAAAAGTGGCTGCATTTGACCAGGTATCTTTTCCTGGCCTGTTGCTCCCCAGGCCTCTTGGAAGAAGCTTCCCGCTTTCCAAAAACTCTTTCAGCTTGACAGCGACTATCTTCTCTAGAACCTTCCCAAATGTATTTTGAAGGGTGATGATTCTAAAGCCGCTAAGCTTTGACTGATCCTTGAATGGTTTTGGGGGAGGGATGAGATAGCTGTGCACCCAATCCTGCGGTACTGATGCTGTCCTAATGCTCTGGTTAAAGCAGTCGGTCATCTTCTCCAGGTCTGCATCGCTCAAACCCTTCATGAGGCCATACCTGACCCCATCGGGCCCTGGTGCCGTGTCTTTTGCCTTTTTCAAAATGTGTTTAACATCTTCACCCGTATGATGTCTTCATACTGCATATTCTTCGTGGTGCCAGATAACTCCTCTCTAACTGCATCCCTGGTGTCCGCATCATTATGATTGGTCTGCTCTAAAAATCTCTTGGAGAAATGCTTCCCCATTCTCTTTGTCTGTTGTCACAGGGCATGTTATGAGAAGAGATGAACTAGAGAACTCTGTGACAACTGGCACTATTGAGGGGAAAAGAACAAGGAGAAGGGAGCGAAGTAAATATCAGGCTGGCTTGACCACATGGTTTGTTCGAGACAAGAACACAGAGCTGATCCACGACTCTGGTGATCGTGTGAGATGTCGAAACATGACCGCCCACGCTTACCGGCATGGCTAATGATTATGCCATTAAAAGTCACAAGGGATTGTAAAGGACGTGTTGGCAAACGTGATTCCTGGAATAGGATGCATGGTCGAACAGCACGGAGACTGACACAGGGCAGTGTAGACACCTTGGGCATGACATCTTGTAGGAGGCGGGAGATGTGGTAGGGTTCGAGACAAATGTCGGCCGGCCGTATTGAGAGCGGCGATCTGCAAATAATATGGCACATGATGAAATGATTGTATGCATTAAGAAAAGGTTGCTTTGAAAAGGATACGTATATGTGTGTGTGTGTGTGTGTGTGTGTGTGTGTGTGTGTGTGTGTGTGTGTGTGTGTCGCTGCGTGTTTGTGTATGCGATTTGCAAGATAATAGTGTCTGCAATGGGAAAAGAGCATGCTAGTGAGATAATATTGCATGTTGTTGGATATATTCAGTTCAATTCAATTCAATTCAACTTTATTTTAAAAGCGTTACAAATTGGGCACGAAGCTCGTCTTACATTCGGCCCTTCAAATCACTCATCTTTCATTCATTAATAGTGCATGATACATTCACATAGGAAAATAATTGTCAAATGAATGTTGTAAACAT
Organism: Cepaea hortensis; assembly: GCA_963921405.1. Classification (NCBI taxonomy): domain Eukaryota; kingdom Metazoa; phylum Mollusca; class Gastropoda; order Stylommatophora; family Helicidae; genus Cepaea; species Cepaea hortensis. The sequence goes on along the minus strand of OY992883.1, from coordinate 30,491,926 downwards.
AAACAATGCATATTACAATGTTATGAGACACATCCCCCTCCCACCCACATAACCCCCACCCACCCACAAACACCCCCCACCCACCCACACACATGCCCATCCACCCACACACACCTCACCACCCACACATATCACCCACCCATACACACACACCCTGCATCCACCCACACACATCCCCACCCCACCCTCACACATACCCAACCCACCCACCCACCCACACCTTCACCCAGTAATACACATCCCCCACCCACCCAAGCACATTCCCCACAACCCACCCTTCCCTATTAACACACATCCCCCCATACACATCTCCCCACAAACACTCCCATCCCCCAGCCCACACCCACCCACCTACCCATATCCACACACCTCTAACCACCCAGCCAAATACACTCATCCCCCAACCACACATCACCCACCCACCCACACACACCCCATATATCAACACAAACCGCACCCACCCACCCACCCACATACACATTTCCCACTCACCAACCCACACAACCCCCCACCCACCAACACCCACACATTTCCTTCTATCCACCCAAATATCCAAACCAACACAAACATCCCCCAACAACACACATCCCACAACCACCATACATCCCTTCACCCACCCACACATCCCCCACACATCTCCCCACCCACCACCCACCCACCCATATCCACACACCTCTAAACACCCAGCCAAACACTCATCCCCCCAACCACACATCCCCCACCCACCCACACACACCCCATATATCAACACAACCCGCACCCACCCACCCACATACACATTTCCCACTCACCAACCCACACAACCCCCCACCCACTAACACCCACACACTTCCTACCATCCACTCAAATATCCAAAACAACACACACATCCCTCAACCACACACATCCCCCAACCACCACACATCCCTTAACCCACCCACACATCCCCATCACATCTCCCCACCCACCCACCCATATCCACACACCTCTAACCACCCAGCCATACATCTCCTACCTACCGGCACATCCCTCACTCACACCCGCATCCCCTACCCACAAACATCTCCCTACCCGCACATACATCCCCCACCCATACACACACCCCTACCCACCCATCCCCAAGCCTCAAATACATCCCCCTACACACACTCCCTTCACACATACATCCCTTACACACAAACCCCGCACACATTTCCTCACATCTCGACACATACATGATGCCTCACATAATCACTTAAACTAGTTTGAATAAACTCCCACACTTCACACACACACACATGCACTGACGATTGTCGTGAGCATTCCCAGAAAAATTGTAAAAAAAATAACTGAGAAAAAATTGTATATATACATGGTGTAACGTAAAAAAAAAAAAATTAGTGATGCAATTCAACTCTCTCTCTCTCTCTCTCTCTCTCTCTCTCTCTCTCTCTCTCTCCCTCTCTCTCTCTCTCTCTCACACACACACACACACTCTCTCACTCATACCCACTAACCGTGTCACTCACTCTACAGTAACGTACATGTGTTCATATTAAACATGATGCAATCAAGTGGCATTCAAAATGATAATTTGAAAAATTAGAAGTAGAGAGATGCGATTGTAAGGAGCAAGATAAAAATCTTCCTGGGGATAAAAGAGTGCATATATAGAGACTGCGATGCTACGGGCTGGAACTGTTTGTGTATGGTAGCGGGGTAGCGGGGTTCGTTCCCTGCACCAGCCAGTTGGGCTTCAACGTTGACCGCCCGTTCCGAAAGCAATGGCAAGCTACTGAATATAAACCTGCCAATAAGATCAACCTAGGGTTGGTGTTGATTGCAGTGTTCTGCAAGGACATACACCATTGACAAATATAATCATCATCATCATCAAGTGCCCTGCCAGCTGGCGTAGGCGTTCATGACTCTCCACATATCTAGCTCTTTGGTGTTCTGGATAAACTCTGCTGCTGATATTCCTCCATGCCACCGTCTCCATCCATCCAGCATCATTTCTCTTGGTCGGCCTCTGCCTCTCGTCCCCTCGATCTTTCCAGTTGTCTCGATGTTCCCCAATGCCTCTCTGCTCATCACATAACCAGCTGTTTTACAAATATATCATTATAGTATTATCATATTCAATGGCTCTTCTATTTTAAGCAGAAATACTATGGCCCTGATGATGTTCTATTTGTGTGCCGCCTGCTTCGTCACGTGCTTGGTGTGTGCCAACGGCAACAAGTTGGATGTTGTCAATTTTGCAGTTCTGCACAACGATGCTCGAAAGGAACAAGAGTCGCTGCAACCCATTGTAAGTAAGGAAGCACGAGTGGAAGTCACGGGTCATTACACACGCTTTTAGGCTGATCGGGTACTCATCATCATCATAAAGTGCCCTGCCAGCTGGTGTGGGCGTTCATGACACTCCACAGATCTCGGTCTTTGGTGTTCTGGATCTACTCTGCAGATGATATTCCTCCATGCCACCGTCTCAATCCATCCAGCATAATGCCTCTTGGTCTGCCTTTGCCTTTCTTCCTCTCAATCTTTCCAGTTGTCACGATGTTCTCTGATGCCTTTCTTCTCATCACATGACCAAAGAAAGCTGTTTGTCTCTTTCTTATTATCGTATATAGTATTCTAGTTTCATTAGCCTCTTTCAGGCAATCGTTTTTAGTTACTATGGCAGTCCAATGGAGTCTCAACATTAATCTCAGGAACCACATGGTGCAAGCCTAATATATTTATAGACCACCGAGAACTCGATGGGTGATACGGTGAAATGTATATCACAGGAACGCGTTTACATCCTGTTACATTTATTGGTTCTCATTTGAGGCCAGATCAATCTGTATCTATCCTGTGTGTGAGTGGGTGTGGAATTGCATGAGCTGTTAAATCATAACTTACTAGAGATGTACAACAATGGCTTTCACCTACTTCCCGTCGGTTTGTTTACTATTTGACTCCGCGAACCTGTGTCTTATTAGATGAACCTTACTTGAACATATCAACAGGGAGGAAGGATATTATTAAACCCTTACCTAAAATAGTAATATCACAGAGTTTTGAAGGTTTCTATGGAGTTTAATTGACCCATAATACTAACTGAATGACCACCTCTGTCTTAGTCCACAGATTTCAATGGATATTGACGGCCGATAACTACATCTTAAGTGTACTCCAGCATTCTGCACGCCGTGAACACATCTTGCAGTAGAACAAGCTTCGGATAGTAGGAATCCCCTTTGATGTTTATACGTGAAACCTGCATGATAAATAGAGAAGCTGAATGAACATTTATTGACATCAAGAAGCAGATAAAGACTGGAAATTAGCTATATACATTGCATGTAGCAAGTCAAGCTTATTAAACATGTTATAAGTAGAAATAAACGTGCAAATTAAGTGACAACTGGCAAACTTGAGGTTAAAAAAGCACAAGGGTGATAGACAAAGCGATAAAATTGTAGTTAGTGTCGCCAAATGGGATGATAAGGACAAGAACACAGAGATCATTGGAGACTGGTAATCGTATATGATGGAAAACTATCATCGCCCACATGGCACACGATTACGAATATGTATATACAGACCTAGATCGGTCTCTGTGGCTAAGGGCTTGCGAACGCGGTTTGTGAGCCCGTATACCCGGGTTCGAAATACAGCGGTGCTGTTTTTGTTTTCGAAAAAGATATAGGAGCCGGTCGTTCAGAAAGCAATGGCAAACTACTGAACGTAAAATTTGCCCACGAATCACGAACAGCGAAAATGCTGGGGCTGACTGCTACGTCCAGTGAAGGACATGCAACTTAATTATTATATACACACACACTCACATTTATATGCGGTCTTGTATGTGTGTGTGTGGGGGGGGGGGGGGGGTTGTGTCCATGCGTGTATGGGTAGCTGTGTTTGCATGTACCTTAAAAACAGAATTCAAACCTGGGAATAACTACCTAGGTGCATACAATTGAGAATCAAATGCTAGTCTGCGCTAGAAGCTGATGATTATGAATGTTTTCAGTCTTACATGGAACGTAAAGCACGGGGTATTACACTCCCTTTGATTATCGTTGAGTTTATTCCACGAGAAGTTGAGGGTCTATATGTTTATAGATGATGACTGCAGCACTGAGACTAACAGAAGAAGAAGAAGAAGAAGAAGAAGAAGAAGAAGAAGAAGAAGAAGAAGAAGAAGAAGAAGAAGAAGAAGAAGAAGAAGAAGAAGAAGAAGAAGAAGAAGAAGAAGGGGGACTAAGCTGGTCATAATACGTAATAACAATGATGATGATGATAATAATAATAATAATAATAATAATAATAATAGGAGAAGAGAAAAAAAAGGGGAGTGGGGGGGGGGGCAGGCGGGTAAGAAGGAGGAACAAAAGCAGAAGCAGAAGGAAAAAGAATAATATTATGAAGCGAAATAATGTGAATATGTTTTTGCTACGATTAACATTTTAAAAAGTCTTTGTTCTTTATGCTGTGATTTTCCTCCAATAATCTTTCCCTAGGCCTGGGACGAAGACCTGGCTAAAGCGGCACAGGAGCTTGTTGACGTATGTGTCTGGAAACAGATGTATTTTAGGTCTAAAAGAATGGGTAAGGTCAATGTTATTTTCTCTTTTCATATTACATTTAAAAGTTTCTTACTGTCCGTCCAGGTCAGTTTCTATCTCACTTTGTCTAAGATGGGCGTCTAAGACAGACTGGTCAGCGCGCTGACGTATCTGACAATGGTTCGACATCGGCCCAGCAGTGGCCGGATTATTTATCCCAGGCATCCGAATCTAAAGCCGTCACAGTTTCATAAAAGTGCACACAACTGCAGGAGACGCACAAATGAACTTTATTTTCAAAGGGAAAAGAATTAGGCCCACAGACCGGTCTGATATTCTGCCCTTCAGATCTCTCTGTTCTCATACATTATTTCGTGCATACATCACTTAGGAAGCTAATAATAGAAAAATAAGGACAAAAACAGAAATTGATTATGTGGTTGTTTCGGGATTTGAAATTTAAATATTGAGCACAACCCACTACTGGCAACGCCGATCGCATTCTGGTATGAACCTGATGCCTATCCACGTCAATATGGAAGCACTATACTCGAGTTTCGCCCTCATTTGAGCTCGTCAGTAGTGCATATCCCTGACCGGATCCGGAAACAGTCCCGGATCACGCGTGTGAAGCGGGTGTGTAACCACGCGGCACACACTGGACACACCAAATTATCACAACAGAACATCACAACGCTACCCATCGTAGGCTATGCTCAAGATTGCCCAATCGCCGCGACCGACGTCCGTCAATCGATGGGACCCGAACGATCAGGACTTCTCACTGGCAAGGAACACCAGGCCTCCTAAATCCAGTGAGCAATAATCAATTGATTATGTGGTTGTTTCGGGATTTGAAATTTAAATATTGAGCACAACCCACTACTGGCAACGCCGATCGCATTCTGGTATGAACCTGATGCCTATCCACGTCAATATGGAAGCACTATACTCGAGTTTCGCCCTCATTTGAGCTCGTCAGTAGTGCATATCCCTGACCGGATCCGGAAACAGTCCCGGATCACGCGTGTGAAGCGGGTGTATAACCACGCGGCACACACTGGACACACCAAATTATCACAACAGAACATCACAACGCTACCCATCATTGAGCATAGCCTACGATGGGTAGCGTTGTGATGTTCTGTTGTGATAATTTGGTGTGTCCAGTGTGTGCCGCGTGGTTACACACCCGCTTCACACGCGTGATCCGGGACTGTTTCCGGATCCGGTCAGGGATATGCACTACTGACGAGCTCAAATGAGGGCGAAACTCGAGTATAGTGCTTCCATATTGACGTGGATAGGCATCAGGTTCATACCAGAATGCGATCGGCGTTGCCAGTAGTGGGTTGTGCTCAATATTTAAATTTCAAATCCCGAAACAACCACATAATCAATTGATTATTGCTCACTGGATTTAGGAGGCCTGGTGTTCCTTGCCTGTGAGAAGTCCTGATCGTTCGGGTCCCATCGATTGACGGACGTCGGTCGCGGCGATTGGGCAATCTTGAGCATAGCCTACGATGGGTAGCGTTGTGATGTTCTATTGTGATAATTTGGTGTGTCCAGTGTGTGCCGCGTGGTTACACACCCGCTTCACACGCGTGATCCGGGACTGTTTCCGGATCCGGTCAGGGATATGCACTACTGACGAGCTCAAATGAGGGCGAAACTCGAGTATAGTGCTTCCATATTGACGTGGATAGGCATCAGGTTCATACCAGAATGCGATCGGCGTTGCCAGTAGTGGGTTGTGCTCAATATTTAAAAACAGAAATAATATATACACTACAAATGCATGGAAAATGTGCAATTATCAATAATACAATGAGGTGCTAAAACAAATTGATTACATGGCAATTATAATTAGATAAGGTAGATGTATGTTATATGGACAACACGCCACGTTGCGGGAGTGAGTTCGTGAAATCACAATTTAAATAATGCACCGGCATTAATCATAGCATCTGATGGAGAAGCATTGATGAGATTAGAACAAAAATCGCTATGGCAAAAGTAGCCTTTTTGCAAGATGTAAAACATACTAACCAATAAAAAGATGTCAGCTGCAAAGAGAAAAAAAATTGTTACATAGAACCTATACTTTTGTATGGATGTAAAACGTGAACAATGACCAAACACGCTGAAAAACACATAATCGCAATGAAAAGGTAGTTTCTGAGGACAATACATAGAATAACATGAACAGGCAGAAAAAAGGAATGAACAATCCCGCAAGAAGCAAGTAAAAACTGTAAACTGATTGGAGAAAATAGACACAGACAATCACAATGGTTTGGGCACATTATGAAAAGAAATAAACTAGAGAACTTAGTGACAATTGGCATGATTGAGGGGAAAAAGCAAAGGGAAGGCAGAGAAGTATATATATGCATGGCTTGACCACATGGCATGGCCGAGACAAGAACACGGAGGTGATCCAAAACTCTGGTGATCGTGTGAGATGGCGAAACATGACGATCCACGCTGATTGATCGACCGGCTGTGTGGCGAAGGTGTTGTGAACGCAATTCGTAATCCCGCATACCGCATCTGATATATTGGAAACAGACCGCCATGCGCTGTTTTTTTTATTGAGTAGTATGAGTGCCGGTCGTTCAAAAAGCAATGGCAAACTACTGAAAGTAAACTTACCAAGCAACCATAAATAGTCAAAAATGCTGGGGTTGACTGCGACGCCCTGTAACTGTCGACAAGTGTACAGACAGGACAATTAGCTTATGACAGAGATATATGTCAAAATGTTTTTATTGGGGGTGGGGGTGGGGGAAGTAGAACGTTCCACACACGGCAAACCATGGATGATTATTTATAGAATGAAACCTGCCAATTGGCGAAAGCATTCATGCATCTCCACATATCTCGGTCCCCTGGTGTTCTGGATGAGGTAACCGATACTATTCCTCAATATCACCGTTGCTGCCTGTCCAGCAACAGATTTCATGTATGTGTATATTTCAGCAACGTACATCGGAGACGCCACACAAAGTGGGACACCTAGTCATGCCATGGACTCGTGGATTAAGCAGAAGAAATTCGTCACCAACGGGCGAAATGGCGCATGCTGTGGCATCACTAATCATACTTGCTGTGAATACAACAAGGTAATGTGTGAGTAAATGTGATACACCCTCCTATAGTTTCCTCACAATAGAAACAATTAAGCGCTTGCTATCCTTGAATCAAGGGAGCAATACGCTTCTTGTTCTTCTTCATTTCCATTTTCTTCTTTTCCTTCTTTTCTTCACCTTTTCCTCATTTTAATCTTCACCTCCGTCTCTTTTTTCTCGTCCTCATTTTCCTCATTTTCGTCCTTTCCTGCTAATTTTCTTCCCTTTTCCCCCCTCCTCCTACCATTCTTATTCTCCTTTTTTTTCTTCTCTTCTTTTTCTTATTCTAATCGTTTTGTTAGTTTCTTCTTCCTCTTCTTCTTTTTATTCTATTGTTCTTCTCACACCCCCACCAAATCTTAATGTTAACTGCCTCCCCTTTATCTTCTTTTCCTCCTTTTCGCCTTCATTCCCATACCATATTTCTTGTGCAATATTTTGAGTATAACTGCCAAGCATGCTTATCTGTCAAAGAGTTAAATTGACATGGACTTTCAGGACGACCCTATCTGAAATTGGTACCAAGAAATGTTCTAGAAAGTAGAGGCGTCCGGCTTAATATTGACCACATCACCCATCTAGTGCTGATTGACTTATACAAATACGGAGCTAATATCATATACCCGATAATGGTAAAAACTCTGCCAGGGAGCAAGCACGATTTCCGATCATCAGAAGATGCCCCCTCTCGTTGAATCTTTCGGCCGCTAATTGACGACTCCTTGATGAAAGGCATATAAAGTGATCGTATGTACTCATCACACACCGATATAGCTAAAACAATTCCGCTTCCAGGTGCAGGGGTAGACAGTCTAACAGACAGTATACGTAGAATGAAAATTAACGCAAACGTTAAGATGATTACAATACACACAGGGATAAACGACACTATGAGAAACCAAAATATCACCATTTCTCAGTTAAGAAAACTATTAGACTTATTACGCTTTAATTTTCCCAATTCTAAAGTTTTTTTTCTCTTTCATCATACTACCAAGTTATGGCTCCCAGCGTCGACTAGCCGACATATACAACAACACCCTAGAGAAATTCTGTAATCAGTATAATGTACACTTCATCAACAACACACCATTCTTCACATCGCAGACAGGCGCGCCAAAAAACAAAACGAGTGTACAGAGACCAAATCCACACATCCACATTAGGTAGTAGTTTGCTGGCTAAAAATACCAAATACCAAGTAAGGGCACATAACACAATCAACACACATACACGACGGACATTGATTACTGAAGAAAAAGTCTACCAGGCCAGCCGAAATACCCCCATCACCCCAGATAAACGTCTGCTGGTGTCTGACCCCCGAACTCTTGCCATTCAAGGTGTACATATGCTACCATGAATAAATCAACCTCTCCTTCCTACCCCCATCCTCACACGTGAAGGAAATAACTACCAGAAAAATTTTCCTCACCTCACTTGTAAGGAACCCTCGTTGCAAACAGCGGCACACACGCACCACGGTAATACCACTTTAGCACACCACGCTCACGACAGCAATGGGCCCCATAGCAGCCAACAACAGGCTCCGCATACCAAGTTCACGCCAGCAATGCGCCACCTAGCAGACAAAAACAGGTTCCGCATCATTGGAATCCAGAACTTCTATACGTGATGCAATTTAGTCCTGCCGCACTGAATCAAGCCCTTATGATGTCCCTATAATACAGAAGAGATGGGATATGTAATAAAAACTGAACCCTATATGCATTGATATCTGCAACAGAGCTTCCTGCTTGAACTTTAATTGCTCACTTTTTAAAATTCTATTTCCGGTGCGGGATACCCAATTTTAAACAGAAACATTAACTTGTATAGCCATTTATTCATTCTTTTGGATAACAGCTGGTTAAATAGCTTGTGAAGTATTTCTTTCAATTTAATTAGTTGTTGTATATTCATACGTTTTAATTCGTTTTGTTCTGTGTTTGCATTATCTTTTTTGGTCTCATTAGTTGAACTGTTATAATATTGTCATTTGCATGTCGATTTACATTCCTGGAATTTTGTAACTTAATGTAAATGTGAATGTTTTATGATCTTACATGTTTGCTTAAGTTTGACTAATTTACACTCACTCCATGGGTGAAATGTCTGAGAAGTGGCAACACTGGCTAAGTAAGTCAGGAATACGCAATGGACACTTAAACATATGCCACTTATTTAATAAACTGCCAGAGCTATCTTTTATTCTTAATCAAAAATTTCATTTATTCGGAATTAGTGAAAGTAGAATAAATGAAACCATTTCAGATGAGGACATTTCTATCAAAGAGTATAAAGTGTTTAGAAGAGATTCCTGTAGGAAACAAGAGACAGACATAACAGCCTATGTTTCTAATGTACTAATTGTTCACCGTAGGCTAGACCTTGAAACTTTCGAAATAGAATGTATTTGGGTGGAACAAAACTTCAAAACCGCAGAGCTCTGATAATTTTCTATCTCTATCGAATTCCCATCGCGGGACATGTCTGGTATTAAAACTTCACTACCATGATGAATGTGGTTTTCGCTTCCGGGAAGGAAATTATACTACTCGGAGACTTTAACATTGACACCAACAAATCCAACATAATATGGGAAAATATAATTGCATCATACAATTTCCAACAAATAGTACAACAAACTACAAGAGTAACAAAATCATCTTTAACACTCATAGATCGCACCGTACCCAATTGTACAATGAGCGATCACTATCCAATATTCTGCACGTGGTCTAAAAATTGAATTAAAACTCCTAATCATAAACACATAAGTGTAAAATATAGAAGTTACAAAAATTTCAACCAAAACGCATTTTTACAGGACATGCTCAGTTCACCTCTAGACAATGTTTATCAACACCCTGACTCGGATGATGCTCTGGAATTCTGGATGAAGACCTTTATTGATGTGTTTGGTAGACATGTGACAATCAAGGAAGTACGAGTAAAACATCACGTCAAACCACCTTGGATCATCCAGGAAAATATTGAAATTAGGAGAGACAGAGATAAAGCACATAAAAAGCGAGATCTCAGTAAATACCGTATTCTTAGAACTAAAGTTCAATATACCATACTAAGGGAAAAGAAAAATTACTTCAAGAACTTAGTAATGGATAAAACAAATAGTAAGTATATATGGAAGGCAATTAACACCTTGACAAACAAGTATAACTTCCCAAATTCTTTGCCATCAAATCATATTACATGCGACCAATTCATTAATTTCTTCCAAACTGACATAGACCAGTTGAAGGCTTCAATACCAGATTTTCCTTGCAACTTATCTTTAAAGACATCCTTTTGCGAGAATAGATGCTCCCGGGATATTCTTTCTGACATACCGCTAATGACAATGACTGAAGTATTCACTTACCTCAGTAACCTAAATACACAATCTCATCTGGGTTAGATGGAATCAGCAACCGGATTCTCCGTTGTGCTTCAGTGATCTGTATATCACTAACCTATGAATATAATCGGTGTCTCACCAAAGGCCACTTTCCATCAGCTCTCAAAATCACTAACAGGTACCCTCTTCTTAGATCTAGTTCATTGGACAATGGTCTCCCGAACACGAACAATTGCAGACTCAGTTCCTTACTATCATCATTATCTAAACCATTAGAGAGAAAAATATCCATAAAGTAACATTACAGAATTTAGTTCGCAACAAGCTTATTCTTGACAGTCAATCAGGATTTCGACCACAATATTCTTGCCATACGGCCCTAACAAACATGATAGAAAATTGGCACCAGAATATAAACAACATTATTCTATGTGAAACTGTGTTTATTGATTTCAGGAAAGCATTTGATATGATAGACCATGTTATTTAAATGGGAAAAAAAACTTGAGACAATGAAAACTAGCCCTAATGTAGTAACTCTAATAACATATTTTCCATCAAACAGAAAGCAAGTAGTATCACACAATAAATCTCTGTCTCAAACCACTACCTTCAATATTGGAGTACCGCAAGGCTCTATTCTTGGCCCTCTATTATTTACCATATATGTTAACGATCTACCATTGCATCTTTCGTCGTCTTGCAATCTATTTGCAGACGACTGTACAGTGTATACAAACGCTGAAAACTGTAATTTGCTCTAGTAGTTTTTGCAACAAGAAATAAATAATGTAGTTGGGTGGAGTTATGCAAATAGTATGCAAATTAACGTCACTGAAACAAAATCAATGTTGTTAATAACCAGACAAAGACTTCAAAATCTACATTCACACACATAACTTCAACTTCACATCGATAACATGCCAGTAGAAAGTATAATTGAGCACAAAACATTAGGCCTAACCATTGACAGAAACCTAACTTTTAATTCCCACGTTCAAGCGCTCATTAAACAAACAGAGTAAAAAGTCTATCAACTCGCCAAAATTAAAAATGTCCTTGATGAGGACACAAGGACAATATTCTATGCTTCTCACATACAGACACATTTTGACTACTGCTCTACAATCTGGGACGGTTGTTATAATTCAAGCACCAAGCGACTTTACTCACCCAAGAAACGGGTCACGAGTTTAATTTATAGCAAAAATTTATCTGACAATCCTTGCCTGCATAAACGCATTCAATTACCACCGCAAATGCCCGCTTTTCACTAAGGCCAAACTAATTGACAAAATCCTACATCGGAATGCCCCAAATTACCTTTGGCTATTGTTTAAATATAATGCTAGACACAATAAACGATTAAATTTAGTACACATTCCGAAGCCTAGGATCGACTTTTACAAAACAAGCTTAACATACTCAGCAGCTCAGATGTAGAACAATCTTCCACAAGAAATCAAAGACATCACCAATCCCTATACATATAATCGCAAATTATTCGAATACTATCTCATTACGGATTACCTTCCCCCTTAATAATAGAAAAAATAATAATAACAAAACCCTAGTATAACAGCCATTCCCCTTTTGGTAGACCAGTATATTCCACATAGCTAATAACAAGTCGCTTAAAAAAGTCGCTTAAAAGTCGCCATATCTCATATGGCTCGGTCTCTTTCCGCAGCACGGAAAGCGTCGCACAAAGCACGAACTCCGTAGCTTTTAGCGACGACCCACAGGGGTCTCCGAAACATTTAACTCGTAAACCGAAGGACGCGGCCAGGAATCGAACCCACAATCTTCGGAGCACGAGTCAAACGGCTTGACCACTTCGCCACAGAGACTCCCAGCTAATAACAAGTGTCACACCATTATCTAATATTACTGTGTCGTGTAGTATTGATGTTCGCATTTTGCCCATGCCTTTATAATGCATATCTTTTATATTGTTGCTGTTCTCCGTTAGACTTGAATGATGTATGAATGAAATAATATATGGAAGAGAGTGATAGAAGGGCAGAATGTTAGACGGGCTTGCGTGCCCAAAACTAAAAATGAAAATAATATTTGTTCGTTCGTTCTTTCTTTCGTCCACGTCATGACTCCTGGATGACTTTCTCCTGTCGTAGGTATTTATTGACATGTTCCCTTGTCTCGTGAGGTTGTAATCTTCTGAAGAGATTTGTGTTGACGGTGCTTTTCTTGAGAGAGGGTGACTAACATTGCAGGCAAAGTTGAACCATTTACTGCATATCTGCGTCCCACTCCGCATTACGCTCGCTCCATAGCCAGCTCGATGCCTTCTGCGCTGCCTCGCCCAGCCTTTTAAGTGCTGAATTTTTGCTTGTCCATTTAGACCGAGTTGTTTCACCACGGTGTCTGCCGAGCTTATCTCAATGGCGAATAACCTGACGGTATATACTTGCTGTCTCAGGCTTGCGACCATGTCACTGTATTTCTCCATCTTATAAGTGTGCTGCTACTTGAATCTTGACTCGAACGCAACAGTCAGCTAGATTAGTACTAACTGTTGAGTCGACGGAGAGCATATTATAGTGTCTGGTCGCAACTTAAACTTCAGGATTTCCCCTGGGTATTCGAAATGGTTCTGCATGTCTTAAGCGCCCCTGAGGATGGATGGCAGGCTATCGTGGCAGTCGACTCTGTTGTTGGGCGTTTGTCCAGCTTTTACGAAGCGTATCCACCCGGCTTTGACAAGTCCCCTTGCTTGCCTAGAGTCTTGCTATATCCAATAAGTTGCCAGTTCGGTGAGAACCTCGTGACGCCACGTGCATCGACCTTGCCCAAGGGCCGCCCTGGATGCGGACAGTGCGTGTTGTATGGTCTGCGCCCGTTTGGTCTGCGTGTTGCTACACAAGGGACATGTCTTCGGATAAACCGCCATCTAAACAGGCTAACAGCTGATGGGAGGAGATCGTAAAGTGATCTGACAAGGAAGCTTATTCTCAACGTTGGCAAGTGCCATATGTCGTTCCACGAGATGGACTTCTGCAGAGTTCCCTAACATTACACACACTGCCCTTACTGCTGCTGCACCGCCTTCTGCACTCGCTTGTCGTCTTCGCCTTGACGGATCTCCTGGACCACCATGTCTCTGCGTTGCTGGTCGACGCCTTTGACCACCATTGCTTGTCGCTTTGATAGTCAAAGCCTTGTCTATTGGACAGGCTGTGGCCCATCACTTCCTTTATTCGGAGTGAATTTCACGCAGCTTTGACTCTCTCGTCAACTTTCCATTTCCTTCCCGGTCTGAGCACTGGCTGTGAGCAGCTCACTGTTTCATCTTGGGACTCACGCAGCATTATCGCCAGCCTGGCTTTTCCAACCTTGTATTCCTCGACAACTGATATTAACGGGAACACGAGTTTGGACTTCTTTGAGTGCAACGCGACTTCCCATCCGTCACACATGGTGGCACTCCCAGCCATTTCCTTGTGACCTTGCTCTCCTACTTCTCTAACGCCTCTATCGTACTCGTGCACACGTCATAGATGAGTATGAGCCATAGCAGAAGGCTTCACTATAACGTACTTTCTGACACTTGCAAACCTGCGACAATAAAGTTCGTTTGTTAGTTCGTTCGTTCACAATAGTCTTACTGTAACATACTTATTAGAAGATATCGCTGCTGCAGGTTTAATAAGGTTGTTTTTAAACCCCGGGGACGCTAAAGACAGGGTAGTGGGTTCAATCCCAACACCGGTCAGCTGGACTTCAACTGTGACTTCCCGTTCAGAAAGCAATGGTACACTAATGACCGTAAAGTAGCCTAGCAGATCAACCTCTGCTTAGGGTTGCTCGCAACGTCCTGTAAAGGTCTTGCACCATTGTAACACACTTACCGGCACTTCCACTGACAATACTCTTGAAACTTCCCCCTCAAACTTCCTCCAATATTATATCCTCCTTTAGCTAATGTCGGACAAGGTAAAATCAGTGGGCTGTGGACACAAAGTCTGTGAGCAACTAACAATGTCTACAGGAACTTTGACCAATGCTTATAGTGTCATCTGCCTATACAAAGCAGAGTATGTACACTGTGTGTTGAATGTGTAGTAACTTGATTTATATGTGTGTGCGTGTTTATGTGTTTGCGGCGTGCATGGATGTGTTTGTCTGTCTGTTTGTATGACGCCTCGGCTGCGACAATAGATAACATCCCTGGCATTTGTCTGGGTTAATAGATAACCCTTCCACATCTTCGTCTGCGTCAAGAAATAACCCTCCCCATGCGTGTCTGCGCTCATTAAATAATCTCTAAGTGTCTCAATTTCAATTCACGGGCCTATGTCTTGTTTTACGCTTTGACTTCTTGTTGATGTATCTTCCCTTATTGAAGTACGTTGTGATGTTAAAGGACTAGTTATTTAAATTATTTGTTTTAAAACACTATAATGAGTATATATTGATTATTATGCAGAATACATATCATACGTTTATGAAAAGAAAGCTATAACTGGAGGAAAACGAAGAGAGACTACTATTAGAAAGGTAATGACGCGGACGTTTGGAATATGAGACTGCTTTTATGTGGTTTCGAGTTTACGACACAAGCAATCCAGGAAAATATGTCGAAATATTCGAAACATAAATGCTTTGCATCTCAAAAGAGAGGATAAATTCTCGCACAATCGCTGTATTTTACAATTGACGATGCATTGGAAGGCTGCAGTAGATAGATTAAAGCCTTAGAGATTTGGGGAGCGAAAGAGATGGACAGACAGTCATTATGGCAGACAGGCCGACCGACAAAGACAGATAGACACACAGACAGACAGAATGAGCGAGTGAGACAGTAGAGATAATTCTAGGAGATAGATTGAGAGACAGTGGCCTAGTACTGTATTGTTTAATTACAGGATGTACCTTTAATGACTGGAGTTTTTGAAAATATTGCCGTTCCAAGTTTTGTATTTACCTTTTATGTTGCATGAACTCCGCAGAGGGTGAATACAAAACTTGGAACGACAATATTTTCAATAACTCCACAGTCATTAAAAATACACCCTATACGAGGGACGGTCAGAAAAGTAAAGCACTATAATGTATTTTTCGGAAACGTTTTGTTCAACATGAATGAACTTTGCAAACAATATACATGAACACTTTATCTTAACAACCTATATTTAGACATACTCTCCATCAACTTGTACGATCTTACGCCAGCATGAAACAAGCGCACGCACGCCATGACTATACCAGGGTTTGTTCTGCTTGAGTAGTTACTTCATCCTGCAAGAATCACACCCTAAGCATCATCAATTCCTGCTCCACGGAGCGCGTCTTTAAGTGGGCTAAACAGAGACAAATCAGATGGAGCCAGATCGGGGCTATAGGATTGATGACTGGAGTACAGACCAGACCAATTTGACAATTGCCACTCGTGTTTTATGAGCTGTGTGGGGCATGCTTTGCTGGATTCTTTTCAGGCCTAACTCTGCGGAACAACATATTTTAGGGATTCGCTGTAATCTTCAGAATTGATTATCTCAACTCTTGGCATCACTACCACAAAAATCACACCATCAATGTCCCAAAAGCCAGTGATCATATCCTTTCCTGCTAATGGAGTTATCCTGCACTGGTTTCTTTTTAGTGCTTGAGGATGATGTCATGCCAGTGAAGGCTAAAAATAAGGCGCATATATTTCGCAACCTCTAACCATCTATGACAAAATGTTATCTTAAGAAACAGATGTCATCAATATGTTGTTGTTGTTTTTTGTCCATCAAGAATGATGATGATCATCCAGTGGGGATGAAAGTATGGAGCCGTGAGTTCTAAGATGGCTGATAAGGCCTCTTTTGGCTCGAAATGTTCTTTGACAATGTGGACAAAGAATGCTTGACGTTCCAGGAGGAGGGTCGCCTGCAGTGGTTTTTCTATTGTCTCTTCTTCACAGCTTTGCAGTCCTGGTTGTTTCGCAAGTGACTGCACCCTTGCGTAATGAGATACGCCACGAATTTAGGTCTTTGGCAGCAGTCTACCAGGTGTCAAGCTGAATTCCAAAAGCTTTCAGGGAAATTTTCAGAGTGTCTTTAAAGCATTTCCTCTGGCCGTCTTGGAGTCGTTTACCACAACGCAGCTTACCGTAAATAAAATTAGTTTAGGGAGCTTGCGATCTGGCATGCGAGTTAAGTGACCAGCTCTGCGAATCTGATTCAACATTAGTAGAATGTGGATACTGGGCATGGACTCTCTTTCTAGAACTTCAGTGTCTGGGAGCTTGTCTTGCCATTTAGTCTTCAATAGCTTCATAGCTCTCTGGCGTAGGGGTTAACGTCTTTCTCCGTAATCCCATATATTCTTGTGAGTAATGCAGCTGAGAGGGATTCAGTAGCGGATCGTGCCGCGTAGGTTACTTATGATGGTATGTGAGCCGGTCGCTCAGAAAGCAATGGAAAACTACTGAGCATAATCTTGCCTGGTACATCAACATCAGCTGAAAGATGCTGTTGTTGACTGCATCGTCCTGTAAGGGATATGCAACATAAAAAAAGCTTCCTAAGGCAGACTGTGTGGAAGTGGTTTAATTTCCTAGCGTGTCACTGATAAACAGTCCAGGTTTCACAAACCTACAGTAGTGTGGATTGGATAATACAACTGCTTTATAGACTTTCAGCTTTATTTGCAGGCTTATTCCGTCCCCCATACATTCTTGTACAGTCTGCCAAAGGCCGCACTGGCCTTGGAGATTCTTGCATTCACTTCGTCATCAATTGTGGTAGCTTGTGACACAGTGCTGCCAAGATAGGTGAATTTGTCCACAACACTTAGTCTATGACCATTCACCTTGATGAAGTTGGGTGAAGAATGACTTGCGCGATGAATTGGATTAAAGTGAGGAAGAGTTGCGCAATTCGTCTACCTCACTCTCTCGCCTGAGTCCATCTGAGTCCAGTGCAAGACAAGACAAGAAGACTGGAGACGAATACAGGTGCAGTGGATGACCAGGGCGCTCTACGTGCCTTGCCGTGTTCATTACGTTCCGTAACGACTTGCAGGTAAACGCCGTCTTGCCCGTTGAATCAGGAATGATTTCTTCCGCGCAGTCTAACGAGTCCTGTCTTCACATGCTGGGTTGGCATACCCTTGTTCGCCGATTTGTTTGACACCAAATCGGGCTACCCACACCTGGTTTAGCCAGCCTGTCACAGCTGTTGCCCGGGGGGCGGGGGGTGGTCGCTGTCACATGCTCACAGCTACTAGGCGCCACAGGCGTGAGCTGGGTGTCAGGCTTGGACCAGTGGGGGGGGGGGAGGGGGGGTCCTAAAAAGAACGTGACAGCCATCCTTACTAAAGGTACTACCAATGTCATCAATAACATATTGCACGTATACTTGCCTAAAATATTTCGTTGCATCTTGTCAGGTGCCGGTCTCTCTGGCCGAGGGGTTACAATACTTTCTCCCCGTTTATCCATGCAGGCTCTCGCAGCGCGCGAGAATTGGTTGCGGTTATGCCCGCGCTCGTGACCTGCGGGATAATGAGCCGGCTGCTCAGAAAGCAATGGCAAACTACTGAGCGTAATCTTGCCAAAGAGATCAACAATCAGCTGAAAGATGCTGATGTTGACAGCGATGTCATGTAAAGGATATGCAAACTATTTTTTTTTTTATCTTGTCAGGTATCACCTTACCGATTGATATCATCTTATGCAAAACAATAAATGCCGGTCTCTCTGGCCGAGGGGTTACAACACTTTCTCTCCGTAATCCGGTTTATCACGTCTCGTAGCGGGCGAGAACTGGGAGCGGTTCGTCCCCCGCTGGTGACTTGCGGGATAACTGAGCCGGCCGCTCAGAAAGCAATGGGAAACTACTGAGCGTAATCTTGCCAAGAAATCAACAGACAGCTGAAAGATGCTGCTGTTGACAGCGATGTCCTGTAAAGGATATGCGAATTATTAAAAAACAAAAAAAAACAATACATGACACTTTAGCTGAAATATGCTGCACATCGTTGCTGATCTACAATGAATACCACCTTCTAGACATTTGTGCAAGGCCAGCGACGATTACATCATATATCAACCAACATAGCATTCATCGTTCCACATAAATGATATACCTCTGCAGTATGCACCTGATGAAATGCAACGAAATATGCCAAGCAAGAAATCATTCAATATTTTATTTATGGCGGGTGTGTTTAAATTCATTAAGGAAATACATTGTTTTGAAATTGCGGGATCTTTTTTCACTCCATCAGGAGTACATTGGTAAATGGTAAATAAGGTAATTGGCCCTTTACAACGCCTTAAAGACGTGTTGGCTATATGGTGCTAACCCCCATACTGGATAATGTGATGCTGATCACACCTGCCACGTCTCATTAAATTTTCTTCTACCCACGTTGGGTTAAGTCGATCGGAGAGCCTAGGTAAATTTGTTTTTAAAATCTTCTTTGGGATTCGAATAATTGACCATTGGGCCGGAAAGTAAGCCTGCTGGCCACTGAGCTACCGTAGCTACCACATAAACGAGGGCGAGTCAATAAGTAAGTCACACAATTCTGTGGGATGGCAGGTAAATGTAGTTGGTGTTTTCTGCAGGTTTCATTAAGTGACAGCAACATCGAACTTTATATTCCCTTCGTCAGGTGGCGCTAGGTGTCTCATACGCATGCACTGCGCATAAACAAAATAGCGACTCGTACTTACGGATTGTACAACCAAAGAGCAACGTGCTGTTGTGCGTGTGTGTGTGTGTGTGTGTGTGTGTGTGTGTGTGTGTGTGTGTGTGTGTGTGTGTGTGTGTGTGGGCAAAAGGACTGCCTGCAAAAGACATTCGTAAGGAAATGCTTCCTGTTTATGCTGACAAATGTTTGTCCCGTAAAGCGGCGTAAAGCTGGGTAGAAAATTTTCTCAAGGACTCTCTAACATTGTTGATGAAATCCGATCTGGTCGTCCTGATGAGATTGCAACAGAAGCATCCGTGCAGCGGGTGGAGGAGATGATTAGAGGTGACAGTCGAGTAACGTCAACCTTACAGCCCCGACTTAGCCCCTAGCGATTTCCACCTTCTTGGTCTACTGAAAACCCACCTTGGCGGGAGACATTTCGCGAATGACGCCGAAGTTGAATGGGAAGTGAAAACGTGGTTAGAAAACAGAGCACGCAGTTTTATGTAGCCGGTTTGGGAGGACTGATAAAACGATGGGATAAGTGCATCAATGTTGGTGGAAATTATGTTGAGAAATAAAAGGATGCATCAATGTTGGTGGAAATTATTTTGAGAAATAAAGGGACAAGTATGTACACAAATAAACTGGTTTCAAGTTGCTATCATATTTAGTTATTTTTCTACAGCCATATGTGACTTACTTATTGGCTTCCCCTCGTACACATAGTGGAACTGCCGTAAAGCTAATAGAAATGTAAATAATATAAAATAGCACGATGTAATGCTGTTTAACAGAACACAATTACAGAAAACGTCGCGGCCATTAGCCTTCAACAACAAACAAATACATACACAATACAACAACATATAATCACGGGGAAGGCTACAGTAGAAGACTACAGTTACTACATTAAGGCATAAGAACGGGGTGAGAAGAATGGAAAGATGAATAAATGAGAACAATAAAATTAAATGAAAAACATATTACTTATCTCAGAATGCCAGGCATGTGATACTCACCTATAACTGACTGGGCGCACCTTTCCGTCTTCACAGACGATAGTTTGTAAAATAGAGTTATACTTCTCCATAACACAAAGCCTGGGCTGAGTTTAGAGACCATGTGTTACCCATGCAGCATGATCCCTCTCTCGGCCTGCCTAATTTACCCCAGAGGAACAGTAATACTGATACATCCGGAACAAGATAAGCTGCAGAAGCAGTCGTATCAGCAAAGCAATGCTCTAACTCTCCGCTTATCAGAGCTTCCATCCTAGACCAGTTACTGACCTAGGCTTAGTGCCTGGTCTGCCCTGCCGTGAGATTTAGTCTTTAGGTTGCATGTCCAAGCAACTATTCCCACCTATAGGCGTATTGTAAAGGACATGTCTGAAGACATTATTTGGCCCCGTAGATTTCATAGACCGACGCTGTGGCGAAGAGCTCTTGCTCATTTGCCAACAAAATTCATAATTTTGGTTGTGTTTATTCAGAAGTTCTTGTCGAGTAAGACCATAGTCTGCTCTTGCAAAAGATAGGTGCTGAAGACGGAGGCAGCCAGCCAGGGGGCGCATCACAGAAATCAGGCTGCCACGCAACTACGCGTAATGAAATATGTCGACTACTGCTATATGTTATAGTGCTCGCCCTACTTTTGACCCCAGGCAGGTGCAGTGCCGGGCCCTATGCCTCTTAAGGGTCTAACCACAGCTACCGGAGGTCCTTCTCAGATGTCATGTGGAGCCAAGGGGTCTGACAATAGAGCGTCTGGCAGTACCAAACAAAGACTTAAATAATGCACTAGAATGCAGAGGGTGTGAACAAGAAAAGAATAGAACTAGAAAACCTCTTGGCCCAAGAAAATATAAGCGTATGTTGCTTGCAAGAAACACACCTCAACGAAAACATAGCCTTCAAAATCAGAGGCTACCAGTGTTACCGATCTGACCGAAACGACAGGCGAAAGGGTGGGATACTGACCCTTGTCAAAAATAACATCCCTGCTTCCCAAATTGAAGTTTACGTGGAAGGGGCTGAGTATCATACACTTAAACTTAAGACAGACAATACTGACTTTAACCTGATCAATTACTACTGTCCAAATGACAGCCCACAGGCACTGGACACACTACCATTAAAAGGAAAAATGATTGTGTGTGGCGATTTTAACAGCCACTCGCAGAGCTGGGGCTATGATCACATGGACCAGAGAGGAGAGAGACTGGAAGAGGGGCAATATGAGAATAGATTCATCTTGATTAACAAACCGTCTGACCCACATACCTTCTACTTGAGATCATGGCACACTACAACTACACCTGACCTGGCTTTTCATTCACCAGATCTGGAGTGGAACGTTACACAAATTGATGGGAAACATCTTAGTGGCAGTGACCATCGGCCAGTCTATCTAACTGTAGAAAATGAACTTGTAAGTGAAAGCAGCACCCTCTCGAGGTGGAACTACAAGAAAGCAGACTGGGCAATGTACAAGCTTCGCACCAGCATACTGGTTAGAAATCTGAACACTGAGAGGGACATAAAAAAAGTAGTTGAAGAGTTTGGGAAATGCATACTACAGGCAGCACGAGAAACAGTACCAAGAGGAGCCCGTAAACATTATAAACCCTACTGGAGTAGTGAACTGGAACAGTTGCATAATGATGTGGAAGTATGTAGAAAGCAAGCACAGGCCACACCCAGCCAAGAGCACCACAATAAATACCAGCATGCAAAAGCCAAATTTCAAAGGGCCCATCTGCAGGCTAGATGGAAAAGCTGGCAGGAGAAAACAGAGTCACTGAACTTTGAAAGAGACACAAGGAAGATGTGGAAGCTAATAAAACAGCTTAACGTTGAGGGTTCAGGGAGAAATACAAAAATTGCCCTACATAAAGGTGGAACCATCTTAACAGGAAATCAAGCAGTTGACCATTTTGCGGACTCATTCGCACAAGATAACAATATAGAAATTAGTCCAGATAAACAACAGGAAATTCGAGAGAAATGGTAACATACAGGACACAAGGAAATAGTACTTGAGGTTATGGAGGCACCTATCACAATCAGTGAACTGGAGCTAGCAATATCAAAACTGAAAATGAGAAAGTCACCAGGAGCTGATGGTATTTCCAATGAAATAATAAGAAACCTAGGAACTGAGGCCAAAGCAAAGCTGTTACAGATCTTCAAAAACACATGGAACTTAGGCAGTGTTCCACAAGCCTGGAGAGAAGCAATCATGATACCCCTCCTAAAATCTGGGAATGATAGTTCCATTGCCTCCAGCTACAGACAAGTTAGCCTCACCAGCTGTTTCTGCAAAACACTGGAACGCATCATCAATCACAGACTGCAGTGGTACATTGAAAGTGAAAACATCCTTGCGCCACAACAGGCTGGCTTTAGGCAGTGCTACTCTACGGAAGATCAGACAACCTATTTCTCTCAAGAAGTTGAGGATGCATTCCAGGAGAAGAAGCTGGTACTTGCGGCATGGATAGATCTGAAGAAAATGTTTGACAAAGTCTGGAAGGAAGGTCTTATGAAGAAACTGAGAAACTGTAAAGTCAATGGAAGAATGTAAAAATGGGTGAAAGAATACTTGCACAACAGAAGAGCCAGAGTACAGATAGACGGTCTCAAGAGCATGAAAGTACTATTGCGTCACGGTGTTCCCCAGGGCGGAGTCCTGTCCCCAACACTTTTTCTAATCTTCATCAATGATCTTGTAGCTAATCTACCCGATGGAATTAAAGCAGCAATGTACGCTGATGACCTGGTTTTGTGGAGCAAAAATGAACACGAACATGGCCACCATATTGCTACAGAAAGCTGTAGATATATTTTTTGCATGGGCGGATAGATGGTGTGTCATCATAAACACAAGTACAGCACCACTCTATTTACCCTCTCTCCAAAACAGAAGGCAGGGATCATACAGATAAATGGAACGCCCCTAAGAGAAGATAAAGAACCAATATACCTTGGTGTAACATTTGATGACAGGCTGACATGGAGAAAACACATAAAAAAAGCTGTAGCAAAAGCCAGAAGGAAAATAGCCATCCTGAGAAAGCTAAGTGGAACCACATGGGGAGCCATTGGGAAAATGCTTAGCAAAGTTTATCAACGGAGCATACGACCACACCTGGAATACGGGTCAACTGCGTGGTGTTCAGCATCAAAATCCACACTACAAGAGCTGGACAAGGTGCAAAATCAAGCTTTTAGAGTCATCGCAGGAGGGATGAGATCAACCCCTATAGTAGCAATGGAGAAAAATGGGGAGGACGCAAGCACCGAGAGAACGCAGAGATACAAAAACACTAATCCAGGCAGACAAGTTCCTCAGCTTGTTAGGCCACCCTATGAAGAATCGATTTGAAAACTTAGCTATGGGGCGGTTGAAAAGAAGTAGTTTTATCCACCAGGCCAAACGACTCTGCAGAGAAATCACCGATCTTCCCACAGTTGGTATCCCACTGACAACTATTCCAGAGCGAACTCCATGAAAAGATGAACATAGACTATCGCTACAAATCCAGGCAAAAGTGAGAGGAATATTTGACAAGGAAGAACAGAACAGTGTACAGCGCAGAACAGCCACTCTCAGCTTCCTTGATAACGAATACCCACAGGATCTCTGGATCCGAGTCTACACAGATGGTTCAGCGCAACATGCTGTTCGAAATGGAGGGGCGGGAGTGTATATAGAATACTGAAATAATACTAGGGACACGGCCAGAGTTCCAACAAGAAAGTACTGCCATAAATATGATGCTGAAACTGAGGCAATCAAGATAGCAATAGAGAAATTAAAAAAATACCAGCAATGGTAGACAACCTGTGGTGCTATAGACAGATGCAAAATCAGTAATAGAGGCACTCCTGTCTGGGAAAATACCAGTTCTTAGGACACTACTTTGTGAACTTAGCAGACAGCATAAGGTCACCATACAGTGGATACCATCTCACTGTGGAGTACCTGGAAACGACAGAGCTGATCGATTGGCTAAGGAAGGAGCAAAAGAAGAACAGCCTGATGTGCCCATTACATTCCACTAAAAGAAAAGAATGATCAAATCAGTCAGAAGGCCACCAAACCCTACTCAAGACGACTGTGTTGTTTGTCCATCAAGAATGATGATGACCATTCATTTCATCCAGTGGGGTTGAAGGTGTGGAGCCGTGGGTTCTAAGATGGCTGATAAGGCCTATTTTGGCTCGAAATGTTCTTTGACAATGTGGGCAAAGAATGCTTTACGTCTCTGGAGGAGGATTTCCTGCAGTGGTTTTTCTGTCCTGCCTTTTCTTCACAGCTCTTGCAGTCCTGGTTGCCTCACATATGACTGCACCTTTGCTCAATGATGCACGCCACGAATTTCGGTCTCTGGCTGCAGCTTCCCAGGTGTCATGATGAATTCCAAAAGCATTCATTGAAATTTTCAGAGTGTCTTTAAAACGTTTCCTCTGGCCACCTTGGGAGCGTTTACCACAACGCAGTTCGCTGTAAAAAAATTCGTTTAGGGAGCCTGTGATCTGGCATGCGAGTCAAGTGACCAGCCCAGCGAATCTGATTCTTCATCAGTAGAGTGTGGATACTGGGCATGGATGCTCTTTCTAGGACTTCAGTGTCTGGAATCTTGTCTTGCCATTTAATCTTCAGTAGCTTCCTTAGGCAGACTGTGTGGAAGTGGTTTAATTTCCTAGCGTGTCGCTGATAAACAGTCCAGGTTTCACAAGCATATAGCAGTGTGGATAATACAACTGCTTTGTAGACTTTTAGCTTTGTTTGCAGGCTTATTCCAGTTCTGTCCCATACATTCTTGTACAGTCTGCCAAAGGCTGCACTGGCCTTGGAGATTCTTGCATTCACTTCGTCATCGATTGTGGCAGCTTGTGACACGGTGCTGCCAAGATAGGTGAATTTGTCCACAACACTTAGTCTATGATCATTCACTTTGATATTCGGCACAGTGTGATTATTCCCTGGAGCTGGCTGGTACATAACTACAGTCTTCTCCAAGTTGATATTGAGCCCAAAGTTGGCACAGGCATGTGAGAAAGCTGAAACATTATGTTGCATGTCCGCCTCTGAATTGGCGTATAGAGCGCAATCATCAGCAAACAGGAGCTCTCTGACGGTGCCGCTGTTAATTTTTGTTTTAGCTTTCAGCCTTCTGAGATTGAATAACTTTCCATCCATACGGTAGTTGATGTCTATTCCAATGTCGTCGTTCTCGAAGGCATTCATCAACATGGCTGAAAACATGAGGCTGAACAGTGTTGGTGCCAGGACACATCCTTGCTTCACTCCATTGGTGACAGGAAAGGGTTCAGACAGTTCACCATTTTCCTGTACTCTTTTCTGCATGCCGTCATGAAATAGCCGACGACTACCACGTTATGGACAGACCAGAACAGGTCATTATTCTGCGCCTCAGAACAGGACACAATAGATTACGCAACAACACGTATACAAAATTCTAGATTGGTGACTCAGCCATGTGCACATGTGGTTTGGCGTCGCAGACAGCAGAGCACATACTCCAGGACTGCCCAAACTACAACATATCCAGGCGAACCTTCTGGCCTAGAGAGACAACAGTGGAAGATAAACTCTATGGACCGCTGTGTGAACTAAACAAGGCTGTTAGATTCATACAAGAAACAACATTGCAGTTATAGACATATTTCAAGCGAACGAAAGAAGAAGTAAAAGAATCCAACACATTTGCAAATTATTGTGGTATTTTTAGCATTGCCAAGGCAATTTTGATTAACATAATCTTGAATAACGCTTCTGCATTTACTGTAATATCACATGAATGAAATGTTGAACTGTTTATCAAGCCGTCAATGGTACACTTCTTCATTTACAGTAGTTCAGCCGCCAAGAAGAGACAAATCAGAAAACGTAGCTACGAAGTCTCAGAGAATAACAACGGGTGCAGTTGTTGCTCATTTTCTCGTGATCCGGTGTGCTGCGATATGTGCACCAGATACGTCAATCGATTTCAGACTACACCCGTAAGAGTTTATCGCTGTCCCAATGGATATTATAGCGAGAATTGTTAAAGTAAAGTCTATTTTGTCTATTGTCAATAATACAATTTGATTGACTTGTGACCGTGGTGTTGGATTTCTAATGGTTTGTTAGTTCGTTAGTTAGTTGGCTGTGAATTCTCTGCACGATTAATGTGTTTCAACCTTTAGTTCCGATGCAATTGCGTTAAAGTTTTCTGATCCCTGGAATAGATTTGTATACATTGGTGTGAGGTTACTATAAGGACTTTTATTCCCAAATGATACCAGAGTACTTTCTACACGGGTGATGAGCTGCAGAGGTCTCCTTTCCCTTCCCTCTTTAGACACGAACTGGGTGCCCAAGAATGGTGCTGGAGCTTCAGATATGCGGAGACGCGTTTTAGGTCATGTTTCACGATGGCATATATGGTCTGGCTGTGAATATACTTAAGTTGGTAATGCATAATCCATATATTTTCACTTCTCATGCTCAAGAGACACCATCAACGTCCAGATAAAATGGGAGTATACAAGCTAATCAATCTACCAGATGTAGAACCAGCAGGTTATTTTTAAGTAGATGTAAAGCATAGCACAACACAAATCTACGATAACCTGGAATTGTGGATCTGTGTAAATCAACGAAAACGATAGATTCATTTGGTAAACTCTCCTCATCATCAGGTGCCCTGCAAGGTGGCGTAGACGTTTTTGACTCTCCAAAGATCTCGGTCTTTGGTGTTCTGCATAAACTCTGCTACTGATATTCTTCCTTGAGACCGTATCAGATCATCCAGCATCTTTTCTCTTGGTCTGCCACTGCTTATCTACTCCTTGATGTTTCCAGTTGCCGCGATGTTCTGCAATGCCTCTCTTCTCATCAGTGTACTGGTACACTCTACTAGAACAAAATCACAACACAGAAAATGGAAGCTGCGGGTGAGGAATCAACATTTGTGTTGTAATTGTTAAACTGATCAACGCTTCACAGGCGGGTCACAGAGCTTTACGGCTGACGGATTCACATCGCTAAGTTTCCAATATTTGCATTATGCAGTTGGATTAATGAGGATTATTGCAGATCTACAAATTGATAGTAGTGACCTTAGACTTGTAAAATACATAAATTAGACACAATAAAAGATTGATAGTGAATTGGTCAATATCACATATTAAGTGAGGTGTGCGATAAGGATGTATAATGTCTCCAGATATTTTTCCGTATATAGTGAAACTATTTATAGGAATTTAGAAGATATGAGTGGAATCACCACAGTGGGACGTACCATTAATAACATTAGATATGAGGATGATACAGTATTGATTGCAGACAATAAACATGACCTGCACAATTTATTAGATGCGATTATTGTACACAGTGAACAACTATGGTTAGAATTAAATTGTAAGAAGTCACAGATTATGGTCGTCACTAGGAATAAAGAAATAACACAATGTAATATACCCTTAAATGGGAATATTCTTAAACACGTGAACAGCAGCAATTTTCTCGAAACAGTCATAACATCCGATAGAAGGTGCCTTGAAGATTTGAACAAGAATCGTTATGGTGAAAGTAACCTTTTGCAAGATGTAAAGCATACTGACCAATAAAAAAGGTGTCAAATGCATGGAGAAAAAGAGTGTCGAAGTGATACATAGAACCTTTACTTTTTATGGATGTGAGACGTGTACAATGATCAGATAAGCTGAAAAACATCTACTGACAGTGGAAATGTGGTTTCTGAGAAAAATGCAAAGGATATCATAGACAGACAGATAAGGCAGACTAATAAGCTATACATACAAGAAGCAAATGAAAACCGTAACCTGATTAAAGCACATTTTTGGTCACCTTGTGAGAAAAAATAAACTATAGAACGTGGTGACAACTGGCAAGATTGAGGGGAAAAGAACAAGGAGAAGGCAGAGAAGTAACTACCTGAATGGCTTGGCTACGTGGCATTGCCGAGGCATGATCACAGAGCTGATCAACGACACTGGTGATCGTGTGAGATAGCGAAAAATGATCGCTCATGCTTATCGGCATGGCACATAATAACGATGATACACTGTAGGGGTGTATTCTGCCACCCTATTTTTCAGCCACCAGTAGAGATATTTAAAGCTGAGAATGTCGATTTAATTGCATGGATTGTTGCCCCATTTGGCCAGGTCTCTTTCAGCAGATCGGTAGCAAAAAGTGTCGCACATCAATATCTCAGATGCTCCAACTATTATTCAACCGCCTCCATATTCTACTTATGAAGGTAGGATAGCACAACAGGCATATTATCCTCTGACAACTTTGAGCTAGACAAGGATATGTTTTTGTAACTTCAACTTTTCAACATTTAAAGTACAAAAAACTCAGAAACATAGAACATATTGACGGAGTTAGAGTTGAAAATCGAAAATGCACATATTCTAGGCCATGTTGATGACACAGTTTTAATAGAGATCCTGAAAGTAGTCTGCGAAAGAGTGTAAACATTTTCTTCTGTCACACACTGGAATGAAATAGGAACTCCTGGAGTATCTATTACTCAGCCACCTTATTTTTCAGAATTATTTATCCTACATTGTGTGTGCGTTTGGATATGTATGTGTGTGTGTGTGAGAGTCAAAATTATGTATGAATCAAAAGCAAAGTGAGTTGAGGTGAGTTAAATCAAGAACCAACGTCACAGCTCTCAGAACATTCCCATACACTCTCCAGCCTCATCCACAACAACCAAAGAGGAGTCACAATAGTAATGATGGTCATTCGTAGCGTATCCAGTTGCCCACAGTGACTTCCCCTCTCCAGGAAATGACGGCGTTGCCTTTATTATGCTACATATATGTATAAGGGGTGTTCATTTTAAATCCGTTTGTGCCGCACACCGCGTAATTGCGTACGTTGAACATGATCATGTCATAGTCATGTGATAAGTACTGACCAATGAATAAAACAGCACGTGCTTATCTTCCCATGATGCATAGGTTCTGTTTTCAACCGTTGAGAAAATGGCCGGGTTGATCCAAAATCCGTCCAAAGAAGCTCAAAGAGCGGTAATTCCGTTTCTTTCATTTGAAGGATGTTGACCAGTGGACATTAATCGAAGAATGCAGGCAGCATACCATAACAAATGTGTGTCTAAGACACCAGTGACAGACTGGGCACGACAGATCTTCGACGGCCGGGCCAAGCGCATGTTGTTGAAACAGAAAAACTTCTTCTTCTTCTTCAGCGTTCCGAGCCATTGAGGTTCTTTGCTGCAAATACAATCCGTCTCCATTCGTCTCTCTGGTGGACCTTCTCTTGCCAGTCGTTGATTCCAAGTGCTTGTAGGTCTGTACATGTATTATCTCTCCACCGCCTTCTTGGTCTACCTCGGGGTCTACGGTCATTTATTTCCTGAGTGTAAGCGAGTTTTGTTTCCCTATTATCTTCCATTCTTTCTATATGCCCCAGCCATTGTAGTCTATTAGCCTTCATGATACCAGTGATTAGCGGGGACTTAAACAGATCATAAATGTCTTTGTTACTTCTTCTTTTCCACTCTCCACTTTGTGTATCCCTAATGGGTCCAAAGATGCGTCTTAAAATTTTGTTCTCAAAGGTTTGTAACAAGGCTTCGTCTCCTTTCGTTGTACTCCAGGTTTCAGAGCCATACAGCACAACTGGTCTGATCAGTGTTTTGTATATTGTGATTTTGGTGTTACGAGATAGCGCCTTTGATTTTAGTAGATGTTGTAGTGCATAGTATATCTTATTTCCAGAGTTGATTCTAGTTTGTATTTCTTCCCTTATGATGTTGGAGCAGTTGAAGATCGTACCCAGGTATTTGTATGTTTCCGTTCTTTTAATGCAGCAATACAGATGAACCGTTGTCGAAGCATACGTTTGCTAGCGAAAGAATTTGATGTGTCAATTGGGACAATTCAAAAGGTCGTTCATAAGAAACTGCAATATCGGAAGGTGTGTTCACAGTGGGTACCACGGATGTTGACCGACCACCAAAAAGAGGAGCGCTTGGGATGGTGTTTGAACCACTTGCTGCGTTATAGAGTGGAGGGTGATGCATTTCTCTTCCGCATAGTGTCATGCTTTGAGCCGATCAGCAAACGAGAAAGCATGCAATGGAAGCATGCTGGATCACCAAAAGTCAAAAAATTAAAGTTACAGATTTCCACTGGTATGGTTATGCTGAGCGCATTTTATTTTTTAACCATGAAAGGCTATTATTGGCCGACTGTTAAGAGCCTGGTGTTAATATCAACTCTACCCACTACTTGCAAACACTAGATAAGCTGCAAAAAAGCCATCAAGAATAAACGTTCTTTCTCGCGGTGTGATTTTGTTGCACGATAATGTTCGTCCGCATGTCGCAAAGATTGTGAAGGAAGCATTAGCAAGGAAGAAGTGGGAAATTCTGCGACATCCAGCCTATAGTCCTGATGTGTCACCGTGTGATTTTCATTTGTTCGGACCTCTAAAAAAAGCTCTCAAGGGGCAACGATTTCACACAGATGCAGACGTAATGAACGAGGTAAAAACTTGGTTCAGTGACCAACCACAATTCTATTTTGTTGACGGCATTCGCCGCCTTCCTAAGCAATGGGATGCTTGCTGATTGATTGATTGATTGATTGATTGATTGATTGATTGATGGACACAGAGCAGAGAATGCTTTTCACACTATACCAGCACTTGATACTCTCAGTGATTGATTATGGACTAGGACTGCTCACTGTCTCAAAGAGTCAGCTGGTGAAATTAGAGAGCATACAGAACGAGGCTATGCGGGTCATTCTGGGATGCACCAGAGACACCCCAGTCGTGTGTATGCGGTACATCCTTGGTCTGCCGACTGTTGCTGGTAGACTCAAGATGATGCAGGCGAAGGCATACCTCAGAGTAGCCTGCAGACACAGATCATCCGTTGCATGAGGCGCTGGACGTCGTTAAGGATCAGCGACTGATAAGAGGGAAATCATGGATGGCTCAGGCGGAGGATACGATCAGACAGGTGTGCCACTTGGAGAACATTAGGCGAGGAGAGGAGTGGGTCAGAGTGCCAGCGGAGCAGTCAGACTTGTGCAGAGTTATAATCACATTGAGCCGGGAGTGCAGGGAGTGGCCTGCAGGGGCCACGGAAGTGGAAATCCAGCAACTAATTCAGGATTATCTACACAGATGGGTCGGTTTTGAGAGGTAGGAGAAATGCCTCGGGGTTCTTGGCGAAAGCTAATGGTCGACGTTTGGTGCAGGAGAACCTATCATATGATGCCACAACATCTAGTTTAAGAATGGAGGTGGACGCTGTCAGTGCAGCTTTCCGCTGGATGGAGAATACAATACACACACACACATCGTGAATGTAACCGACTCAGAAAGCATGCTGAGGATGGTGAGGACAGGAAAGCTTGGGGCAGAGTGGCTTGCTTCTCTTCGGAGGTCACGGGTGGCAGGTATCGCCTGGATCCTCTCTCCGGAGCATATCGGTGTACTGGGGAATGAACAGGCGGACATATTGGCTGGCTCTGCATAACTTGGTGGAGTATTGATGCATGACAAGGCAGACGCGGTTGCGGCCTTGTGGGAGCACGTGTACACCTCGGAGGAGCAAATGGATCACCATGGTCTGGCAAGAATGAGACAGCGAGTTGTGACGAGGGGATCTGGCCGACGCTCGGCGCTCAGAGGAAAGGTGAGACGGACATATAATCAGATTGCTACTTGTACTATTGGTGTTGGACTTCTTCGCTGGCTGCTGAGGATGGGGACGGAGCGCTTATGTGAATGCCCCGAATGCTGTGATGTCGGTTCCTAAATCAATCAATCAATCAATCAGGGGCCTGGACCACATCTTCCTTGTCCAGCACCATAGTGAACATAGGCATAAGAAATACACACGGACATAAAGTACAGAAAGAAAACAAAAATATAACACACACACACACACACACATCACACACACACACACACACACACACACACACACATATATATATATATATATATATATATATATATATATATATATATATATATATATATATATATATATATTAGGTCAGGTCTTAGTCAGATATGACTGAGCTACCGTATGACAGTAGACGGTACTACCTGCTTTCTCTTAGCGCCGAACACCCCACATTGTGCCAACGGCTGCGTGCGGAATAGCACAATTGGGAGGGTACAAGCCTGACCCTGGTGCTAGGAAATGCAACCTAAAGACAAAATGTCATGGAAGGGCAGACCAGGCCTTAAGCCTTGGTTGGCGGCTAGTCTAGGATCGAAGCTCCGACAGGCGGACAGTTAGAGCATTGCTTTGCTGATCCGGCAGCTTCTGCAGCTTGTCTTGTTCCAGATGTAGGGGTGTTGCCTTTCCTCTGGAGTGAACTAGGCAGGCCGAGAGAGGGATCATGCTGCATGGGCAACACATGATCTCTATATTTTAGCCCAGGCTTTCTGCTATGGGGAGGTAATAACTCCATCCCTGGTCGTAACCGGTCTCGGAATCAAAGCGGGAGGTAACTGTTACGGGTTATAAGTCTTTGTCAATTGGCGTAGACATGGGGCGGCACGCGTTACCTCTGAGGTGTGAGACACCTACAGGTGTCCTGACCAGCCACCGCCCGCCTCAAGCTGGGCAGCCCCCGGCCAATTGGGTGCTGATCCACCACAGCCTGCCTGCTTCAATGGGTGCTTGGGGCTAGGACAAAATCTGAATCGCAGACTATAAAACCAATGCACCAGGTACTATAGTATGTCCACATTTGGTTGCCTTCATTCACGATCAATTATGTTGAAAACTGTCTGTTGCACCGTTATGAAATTTTTCCAGCCGTCTTATATTTACCCCCACCCAAGGAATGTGTCTTTGAAAGGTCCAAAAACAACTTAAATCATTGAAAGCGGCGACATTCCTTTGATCTTTTGCTGAACAACAAGTGATTTCTCGCTAACGAAGTTATTATTACGGTAATGTGAGACATGTCAATTCTGTTGACACACAAAGGTGTATCCGGATTCGTATGAGAGTGGGTGCAATGAAAGAATTAGCTTAAAATCGACAGGGTAGGCTGCATTGCACCGGGTGTTTATCCCATATGGCTCAGTTTTTTTCCGCAGCGCGGAAAGCGTCGCACAAAGCACGAACTCCGTAGCTCCAGCGACGACCCTCTGGAGTCTCCGAAAAAATGCACTCGTGAAATGAAGGACGCGGCCCGGAATCGAACATACAACCTTCGGAGCCCGAGTCAGACGGCTTGACCACTTCACCACGGAGAATCCCGAGAGGGGTGCAATGTGTAATATTAGTAAAGACAGAGAATTTACAGAGGCACTGGGTAAATAATTTGTAAATTAACAGGAAAGTAGAAGGGATATATTTCTTACGTTATTTTTCATTTCCTTCTTGTTTCTTCAGTTATCAGTTATCAGTTGGGGTATCTTCATTGCACTCCGGACATGTCCATAGGTGCTCAGATCCTCTCCCCAGCATATGCATCAGCGTCCGGTGGCTAATAGTGCCAGTTCTGTGTTGGTTGACGAGGCGCCTTGTTTTCCCGATGTACCACTCGCATCTGGCCGTGCCGAATTCTTACTCCCAAGTCTTTCATCCTGGACAGCGATGTGGATTCACTGACGTCAAAGTCCTCTGTTCTCGCCATATCTTTAAGGACGTTAATAACATCGGCACGATCCATGGGCTGGCCATCTACAGGGGGTGCAGAGCCAGCCAGTTTATCAGCTCGTTCATTTCCCTCGACTCCCGCATGTCCCGGGGCGAAGATGAAGGTGACTTTACGAACAACAGACTTCCGCAGCGACTCAGTCCACCGTCTACGTTCAGATCCATCTTCAATCTTCTGAATCATGCGCATTGAGTCACTTAGTACACACACGTTGGTATTTTGCTGTGATTCTGGCCATATAAAAGCCTGTGTAACTGCCATCACCTCCATCGTCATGCTGCTCGAGGTCATAGAGTGGGCATCATTGGATTCTTGAACGGTTCGCCCGCTGAATGGGCTGTAAATGCCCACGCACTTCTGTGCTGCTTTACAACAGATCCATTTGTATAGATGAGCACTTTGGGGCTATATGGGTGTTCATAGATGAGCGCGTTGACTTCTGCATTGACAGCGACAGGGTTCTGCTCTCTTGGGTAGTAGTTAATATGCCTTTTTGAAGCACAAACTATCGTCTGTCAAGACGACAAGGTGTCAATGATATACAGAGAGGAGAGAGAGCACGGGGACATAGAAAGAGAAGATGAACAGCAGGTAAAAGACAGAATAATAATAACACTGATTTTAAAAAAATGAAGTGATTTGGGAGTGGAGAGTGGAGACACACCCACAATCTCATCCTTCCTTCCTCCCACCCATGAAGAGAGGGAGAGAGAGAGAGAGAGAGAGAGAGAGAGAGAGAGAGAGAGAGAGAGAGAGAGAGAGAGAGAGAGAGAGAGAGAGAAAACGAACGAACGAACGAACGAACGAATGGACTTTACTTTCAAAGTGTAACACATTGGGCACGCAGGCCCGTCTTACATTCGGCCCTTCCAATCACTCATCTTTCGTTCATCAGTGCATAGTACATTCACATAGGAAAAATAAACACATTGTCAAATGAATGTTGTAAACATAAACAATGGATGTTACCATGTTATGAGACAAATCATCCACCCACCCACCCATCCCCTATCCATCCTCGTGTCCCCCACTCACCCATCAAACATCCAACCACACACATACCCCCAGGCACATACATTCCCCCATCCATCCACCCATCACCCACCCACACATCCCACACACACACACCCACATACACCACACATACACACACATCTCACACCAACCACACATACCCCCACACACATGCCCCGCCCACCCACACACAAACTCAGGTACACATGCATGCTCTCACCAACGCATCACCCACCAACACATCTCCCCACCTCCACACATCTCCCCACCCACACGCACACATTCTCCACCCGTCCCATAACCTACCAACACTCACCCACCCACATATCATCCACCACTTACCCACACACCCCCAACCACTCAGCCAAACACACATCCCCCAACCACACATCCCCCACACACACACATATTCCCGCCAGCTGACACATCCCCCACTTACCCACACACGAAACCCGATCCCACCCACACATCCCCCACTTACACAATCCCCCACCAACACAATCTCCCCCATCCACACACCCCGCACCCACACACACATCCCTCACCCACCCCCAACTTGCAAACACCCACCCTCCCATAAGAGAGAGAGAGAGAGAGAGAGAGAGAGAGAGAGAGAGAGAGAGGGGAGAGGGTTTTTAAAGTAAAGATTTCAGACAATTATCTACAACCTAAACAATAAGCGGACAGTAAGCCAAATAGTGTGGAGACTACAATAGCAACAGAATACAACAACTACTACACATAATAAAGTAGACAAACTATACGAACCAAGTAAGGTACACAACATATAACCAATTGTTTTACCTTCATGCTGTCACGCATGAACTCCAATGGCCATACACTATAAGAACACATAAAGAATACTACAACACTACTGAACAAGATGGGATAATCCTTACTCTTAAAATATCAATATATCAGCACTAATTATATTACTGTATTACACAAATTAGTAGTTGTCGTAGTACAAGAAATACCTACCCTAAAACGCATTAGAAACCACAAAAAACTATACCTTATTCTATCTAAACCTACCTATCAAGGGTTGCGCCTTGACCTCTGTTTATCGTCGTAAGTAGGGGTCATTCTATCATCTGATTAGTATGATAACATTTTGTTAGCACATGATTACTGATTAGTAAGATATTATTATGGTTTAGTCTTAAGATCGTGTCAGAGGTTGGTAGGATCACTCTTGAGCTTTGCTTAATTAGTCGTTTGATTTGTTGACCTGCTATCTAACCCCTGGAGAACCCATCCCCCGACCTGCATTTTGCTTTCCAAGTTTATTCATTCGATGATGTCAAGGGTATTCTAGGCTCGTTATTATTGAATTTCCTTCCAATGGTTTGTTATAATGTAATTATGGCTATAGTAGTTTGTTTTAGTACTGCCCCAATGCTGTACGGTCATTTAACTTCTCCCACCTCATTCTAAAACCATTAAACCATGCTGAGATATGAAAACACTTCAGAGGAGACTGACACGTTTAACATCATGTAATTACAAATCAAATCAGGAATGCAATTCATAATCAGTAGAAATACAATGCACACTCATTAAAATAGTATTCTGAAATATTCCATCACACACAATTCGTGTGGCGCAATCTCTTGCCATCCTTGACGGTCTCCGCTTAAATGACCCTTTCAAGAGTATGTTCAACTCTTCCGTTCAGTCTTTGCCTGCCAACGCATGATGCACGCTTTGACGTGACATCACTAGGCTCCTTTTACTCCCATTGACACTAATCTAAAACACCACCTGACGCCAAACAGTACTATCAACAAAAGCCAATTAATACGACCATATACAGCTCAGGGAAGCACTGACGGTGCAAGTCTCCCTGGTAATAAAAACATAAACGTAGATTGTGTTCCAGCAAAACTGTCTTCACACACATCATAAACATAGCACACACATAATATCAATGTAAAGATCTAATATAATATTTCTCATTAGTATAAACACTGCAATCTGGCCCTTGTCTATTGGACTACCTATTCTATTCACCTTCTCTTGTCTGGAATTACAGATGAGGGAAATGTAGATATATAGATGTTATATGATGGGAGTAAAGTGATAAAGAGACCTGCCACGTATAGCCAGGGAATAATCATAGTGATTGATAATTCATTGAAGTAAACGAAGTATATGGTAATCGTGCAGAAGAGGAAAATATAGAAATCAGTTAAATATAGTTTTATCAGGAATTTATAGATGGAAGATTTATACTATTGAAGATAGTATACTTTGTCATCCAGGTTTAGCCCATGTGAAATATATTCTGTTCCGCTACATTTCATTGGCTGAGAAGCCCCGTGTTCGGGTAATGTAACACGAAGCCTTTCGGAAAATCAATCGACTGCAATGGCCAAACCTTCTTTATCGTCCCATACTACACGATATTAATATTATTTGTTCAATGGTCATCTTCGGTAACACACGGTCAAAACAAATAGATAAGAGAATGACAACGGATATTGCAGATGGAGAGACTAGGTTGATTTAATAATCGATGATATATGCCCTAACATAACATATTCCTTTTGCATGAACATTGAACACACATATATTTTACCCGGTGGCCTGTTTACACCTGGTAAGTCATTTTTACAATTCCATTCTAAAGTTCATATCTAATCTAATAAAAGCGAATAGTAATTACCCTAAGAAATCAATTGCCTGTTGTGGACCCATTAATTACGCTGTTAGTGTTCATTTTATCGGGGCTGTAGACAGCCACCAATGACCTCACATTGCCACCAACAATGGCTATGATGGCGTTGACAATCTTATTGTTGCTGACAATCGTACCTGCTGCCCTTTCCTGCTTCAATGTAAGTGTAGTTTTATATGGCGTTTCACTTTATTATAATTGCAAATAATTATTTGATTATCATTATGTACCGTGTAGATAAACTGGCAGTCTTATACGGTCATCAGAATGATCCTTTAGATTTCTGTTTTTGCCAGTGTTATGTCAAAGAAAAGTGTTCCGAGGATTGACCTCCGTTGGTCTTTCGTTTGCTCATTGTCGATGTAACACGTCAGCTTTTTTACTAAATCATCATGTGTGCATGTATAACGTCCACAAAATTGCTTGTGTCTAATTGATCTAATCAAATTAATGCTGTGTGTAGCGAGGTCTTAACATCTGATGGGAGATACCTTGAAGAGATTAGAACAATAATCACCATGTCGAATGTAGCCTTTTGCAAGATAACAACATACTGACCAATAAAAAGATGTCCATTGCTACGAGAAAAAAAGAGTGTTGAGGTGTTACACAGAGCCTGTATTTTTGTATGGGTGTGAAGCAGTGTGGGACAATAAGCAGTCAAGCTGAAAAATATCTGATGGTTGTGAACACGTGGTTTCTGAGAAGAATGCACAGTATAACATAAACAGAGAGAGAAACCAACGACCACGTCCTACAAGAAACAAATGGAAATCGTAAACCGATTAGAGAAATTAGACGTAGACAGTCAAATGTTTTGGACATGTCATGAGAAGAAATAAATTAGAGAACTTGGTGACAAGATCGAGGGGAAGAGAACAAGGGGAAGACAGAGAAGTAAATACCTGGTTGGCTTGACCACGCGGCATAGTCGAGAGAGAAGCTTGCGCTGATCTACGACTCTGTTGATCGAGTGAAATGGCTATTTATGACCGGCATAACACATGATGGATCGATGGAGACGAGGTCGGCGGGGTTGAGAGGTTTAACGCTTGTACACTGTCTCTTCTGGCAGCAGTGTACTGGGTTCATTCCGGACGCCAGTCAATTGTACAAATAAGAATATGTAAAGCCAAACATTTAGAACCAGTTAGATGTGGATATATAAAGGGGAGTCATCAGAGTTAAATAGTGGCATCTATAACGACATTGATTACCGCTGAATGGATGCATCTCAAAGATTACGTGATCGTCGATTTTGAGTCAAATTAAGCTGTTGCAGGTTAACTAGAGGAAAGTCGTGGATGGTTCAAGATGGAGACATTCTTCAACGGTGTGTTCATTTGAGGAATTAGAACCTGGCGAGGAGTGGGTACAAGTGCAGCATAATTATGTACGTTGTTGTCCATTTGTATCCAACTAGACAGAAAATACAGACAATAAAATCTTGCTACTATAGAAACGGAAGTACAGTATTTGATCTTCGAGAATTCTTTAGAGTGTGATGCTGTCATTTACACAGATGGGTCGGTCGTTCTACGCGTAAGAAGTTCATGGGCCTCACGGCTCAGGCTGGAGGGATAATTTTGGAGGAAGATGCTGGTGCATTTGCCTTGACTATAAGTAGCCTGACTATGGAAGTCATGGCAGTAACGTAAAGCAATAACATGGCTCGAGACACAGACCTTCACTCTGGCATGTTTCCTTAGTGACTTAATGAGTATGCTTAGAAACATAGAGATGGGGTAGGTCCGAAGATAGTGTTTGTTGTCTCTGGAGCGGTCATGACTGGCTAAGATTAGTTTCCTTTTTTGTGCCTGGGCATACAAGGAAATGAGCAGACTGACAAACTTGCAGGTAAGGCTACTGTGGAAGGCGGACGAGCCATGGACCAGGCTGGAATTCTGACTGTTCTACGAGAAGTAAGTCGTTTGCGAGAACCAAGTGGGAAAAGAGCAGATGGACAGATAGGCTGGGTCTGCATCGTTGAGTTGGGTATTGGTGCAAGATATGACATAACTGTTAGGGCCCTATGGGATCATGTTTATATTGTGGAGAAACGGATAAATCAATATAGCCACGAGAGTCAATGATTCGACAGCGAGTGTTCAGACACCCAGTACTACGGGGAAAGATCAGACGGACGCATAATCAGACTGCAAATGGGTTATGAAGCAGGTATGGGAATTTCCCGAGCTCAGTGATATCGGCTATTGACTCAACTCATCTCTGCTATAACACCCGTAGGACGGCAAGATTCATGGTGCCGATAGCTTCGGTGTTTACAACAGGCTCCATATATAGTACACTCACCCCCCCCCCCCCCCCCTTCCATACCAGCTGATCCTAGTGTAGCTGTTCGGAGATTTAGCTTTCTTGATGAAGACATAAAAACTAGGGACACTTCTTCGATAGTTGCGAATGTTGAAATTCCTTTGCAAATCACATAGAGCAGACAGAATATACTTTTTCTGAAGCCATATTATTAAAATGAAAAAAACCTGCCTACAAAATATGTTGGTATCAGTAGCTTGAGGAAGGTCTGGTGTCATCTGTGGCTCGAGACAGTCCCTAACAGACGTGGCTATTCGTAAACCGCCATTGATTTGATTTAGTGAGTAGTTCGTAAGTTACTAAGGATCATTATCATCATCAAACTTCAGACAGGTCCATGTCTCTTCCTTAATATGTCCGCCAGCGTATTTCGACGGATCGTACTTGCTGGTTAATCATATTTCTTGACATAAAGTTCAAGTCCGGCGGCTCCCCTCTTCACTCCCATCTGCCTCATTCTGATCAAGGGAGCAGATTCTCGGATAAATAACCTCTTTATATCGAAGTATGAGCCAGTGGTAGCAGGGTTCTTAGCACTCTTTAAGTTTGACTCCAGCGTATAATAATCTGTAAGACTCTTATACAAAGCACACTGACTATAAGAGTCGAAGGCAGGAGAGCAAGCGATAGGCAAATGTACGAGTAGGTCAGATAAAATTAACAGACCGACCAACGGAAGTCTGTCAGAGTATCATAAGAGCCTGTGGTAGAGACTACTGATGACCTAAGGCAGCCAAATAATGAAATAGGTGGATATCAGCCTATTAAGAGAGGCGTGCGACAGGGATGTTTGATGTCTCCATATCTTTTTTCCCTATACAGTGAAAATATTTTCAGAAATTTAGAAGATATAAGAGGAATCACCAGTTGGTGACGTAACATCAATACCATTACATATGCGGATGATACAGTATTGATTGCAGAAAATGAGCAGAATCTGCAATATTTAGTAAATGCGGTTGTTGCACACAGTGAACAACAGACTGGCATCATGCCGTCTTGACAGACGATAGTTTGTATAATGGAGTACTACCTCTCCATAACACAACGACTGGGCTGCGTTAAGAGACCATGTGTTGCCCAAGCAGCATGATTCCTCTCTCGGTCTTCCTAGTTTACTCCATAGGAAAAGTAACACCTATATGTCTGGAACAAGACAAGATGCAGAAGCTGCCGGATCAGCAAAGCAATGCTCTAACTATCAGCCTGTCAGAGCTTCCATCCTAGACCAGTTGCCGTCCAAGGCATAGGGCCGGGTCTGCCCTGCTATGACATTTAGTCTGTAGGTTGAATTGCCAGACACTAGGTTAAGGCTTGAACCCTCTCCCATGTGCACTCCTCCACCCGAAGCCGTTGGCACAATGTGGAGTGTCGGATTTGGTGAGCGCAGCCCAACATTCGGCGCTAAGGGAAAGCAGGTAGTACTTCTGCTGTCATACAATAGCTCAGTCATATTTGAGTAATACCTGACACTGAGCAACTAGGATTGGAATTAAATTGTAAGAATACATTGACTATGGTAGTTACTAGGAAGAATGGAATTACCAAATTGTAATATACAAGTAAATGGTAAAATTCTTAAACAGGTAAATTGGTACACTTATTTCGGAACTTACTGTTCTGATCTGATTAGAGATTCCTCAAAGAGACTAGAACAAGAATCTACATGGCTAAAGTAGCCTTCTGCAATATGGAAACTATACTGAACAATAAACAAATGTCATTTGCAACGTGAAAAAGAGTGCTGAAGTGCTACATAGAACCTTAACATTTGTATGCATGTGAAGCGTGGACAATGACCAAGCAAGCTGATAAAAAAAAAACATCCGATGACTGTGTAAATGTGGTTTCTGAAGAAAATGCAAAGAATACCATGGACATAAAGAAAAATCAATGACCAAGTCATACAAGAAACAAATGAGAACCGTGAACTGATTAGAGAAATTAGACGTAGACAGTCACAATATTTTGGACTTGTTATAAGAAGAAATGAGCTAGAGAACTTCGTGACAACTGGCACGCTTGAGGGTGAAAAGAACAAGAGAAAGGCAGAGAAGTAAATACTTGGATAGCTTGGCCATATGGTATGGTCAAGACAAGAACACAGAGCTGATTCACGACTCTGGTGATCGTGTGAGATGGCGAAAGATGATCGCCCTCGCTTATTGGCATGATACATGATGACGATGAATCATCAACAACATACCCTGCGAACTGGCGTTGGCGTCCATGTCTCCCAGCAGATATCGGCCATTGGTTCTCTAGATCAAATATATTGATGATATTCCTCCATACCACCGTCTCAGTCCTTCCAGCATAATTTCTATTGACATGCCTCTCCCTCATTTCTCGATGGTGTTACCAGTTGACACAATGTTCTACGTTGCCTCGGTTCTCATCACATAACGGAAGAATGCTGTTTGCAGTCAGAATTATCTCATGTAGTTGCTTACCTCATGTTCTTGCTTTAATGTAGGCTGGCAGATGCAAGATGAAAGGAGCCTTGTGTGCTTCCTCGGAAGACTGCTGTCCCGGTAGAGGAGTCTATTGTGCCGGGCCTATGTATAGTCCATTCAAGAAATGTGATGCAGCCTACGGCTAGTAAACATTAAAATCTAATTGTTGGAAACTGAATGTCTGCTTTATAATAATGTTGTTCCTGGTTTTGTGTTTTTGTTTAAAGCCACAAGAAAGCAGTTTAATAATCAACGTACCATACAATAATTTGTTCTAAAGGGGAGACATGTGAAAAAAGTGTAGGAATAATATTTGAGGAAAAAACAACCTAGTCAATTAATGGATACTGGTGAATTTCAAATAGAGTTGTTTTGGTCAAAATCACAGACAAGGCAATAGAAATAAATATTATACAAGTATATGCACCAACAACACTCAGTAGTGATGTAGAAATACAATACTTTTACTATGAAATAGAAAAGTGGTGGCTCAAAAAAAAAAAATAATACTTGGAGATTTTAATGCAAAAGTAGGACAGGGGAACATGGAGGATGTAGAGGGGAATTATGGTTTGGGCACAAGAAATCAAAGAGGAGAAAAATAATAGAATGGGCACATATCAATGATAAGTTAATTGGAAACACATGGATTAAACACCATAAAAGACTATACACATGGAAAAACTCTTATAATAGAATACGCAACCGGATTGAGTACATACTTATTAATAAATGATTTAGAAATGCTTTAATTAATTTAAAGACAAAGCCTGGTGCTGACTGTCATAGTGATCATGTACCACTATGTGGGCAAATAAAAGTAAGATTATCGAGAGGAGAAAAAATGGTTAAGAACGTGAGACTTTAAAAAAAAAGGTTCTGAAAATAGATAAAAAAAATTCAAGAAAAATACAGAGCGACTGTGAAAAAATGGATGCAATGCATTAGCTAAAATACGGAGTATAAATGAACAATGGGAAATGTTAATGGACTCGATTCATCATACTAGCAAAGAAATATTACCGCAGAGTCGCCAAAAAGCTAGGATAAAATGAATGAATGAATAAATTTTCATGCTATTGGACAAAAGCAAAAATAGAGTAAAAATGGCAAACAAGAATATGCTAAGAAAAATAAAGAAATGAGATATAAATGGGTGAAGGCAACAGAAATTTCGTTAAACGAGCAGTGCAAAACAATTGAAATAAATTTCATTAAAGATACAAACATATATGCACTGACAAATCAGTGAGCTCACTGGAATAAAAATAAAAATAAATACAGGGCTTTTGAAAACATTAGCAGGAAAGATATTATTGGAGAAATATGCTATAATGAGGAAGTGGAATAAGAGAATTATACTATGGAGAAAGGGAAGAATTAACATAAGGAAGTAAAGTAGAACGTACAACTATTCTAAAAGAAGAAGTCACTGCCGCTGTCAAACACACGAATAAATGTAAAACAGCTGGGCCAGATGAAATCACAGTAGAAGAATTAGAATTATTGGGATAATTCGGAGTAGATATATTAACCAACACGTGGAATAATATTTATAGCAGTGGATACCAACTGATATGCTGAAATCTGTATTTATAGCTGTACCAAAATGACCATGAGCAATTGAAAGAGAATATTTTCGTACAATTAACCTCATAAACCATAGCACTATGCTTCTACTCAGAATTATAATGAGAAGAGCAAGAAAGGATATAGGAAAAGGAACTTAGTAAAGAACAGTATGAATTTGTTGAAGGAAAGGGTAAAAAAAATGCAATATATACATTACAGACACTAATAGATAGGTCATTAGAGACACAGAAAGACATATATTTGTGCTTCATATATTATAATAAGGCGATTAATAAAGTAAAACATGATGAACTGATTAAAATGTTGGAAGATATCAACATTGATGGGAAACATTTAAGAATAATAAAGAATATTTACTGGGACCAAGTAGCAGCAATTAAAATGGGAAATCCGGAGACATCAGCGGAAATAATTTATTCTGGTCTGACCAAGGGGAATAACTCCCCTTATTATTATGTTATTTTTATATTTTAATCATTATTTTACAAAAGTTTATAATTATACTA
This sequence comes from Cepaea hortensis, assembly GCA_963921405.1. NCBI lineage: Eukaryota > Metazoa > Mollusca > Gastropoda > Stylommatophora > Helicidae > Cepaea > Cepaea hortensis. The sequence goes on along the minus strand of OY992883.1, from coordinate 30,446,956 downwards.
TTTCAGTTGACTATTTAAGTATTAGAGTAGTTTTTTTTTAAATTTTAGATTCTCTCGGAGTAAAGCAATTTTATATGTTACTAAGCTTATTTGTGTGTGTGTGTGTGTGTGTGTGTGTGTGTGTGTGTGTGTGTGTGTGTGTGTGTGTGTGTGTGTGTGTGTGTGTGTGTGGTATTCTACACTTTATAAATAATTTTAAAGCATACTGTCATCTCATTCTTATTTCTGACGTTGTAGACATCCACATTTAGATGCAAGAACACGGACAAATGAAGAAAAGTGATGTTGCTGAGACCCCCTCCCCCAGTACTTTACTTGGTTTGGTCGAAGTCCGGGATGATCAAAAATCTTCACAAATCTCATATTAGCTCTGGACCACAGTGGGCAAGCGCCCACACAAAATAATATGGGGACGGGGGGAACCAGCGTGTCGCTCTATCTTCTGGTGTAGCCGCTAACCCTAAAATATTACCAAGGGTGTAGGGAGGCCATGGAACAATATCGCTCCCACCAAGATCGAACTGGCGAACACCGGGAAGATTCGAAGCCAAGACGGCGAAATAGGAGGAAGACCAGAAGAAACGACAACTGGTAAAGCTCCCTGAAGGAAACAGCACCATATGGCGGGGTGGGATCACAATTAATCCAGGCCCCAACAAGTGCTCGACTCTGTCAAGACATCGAAAGCCTCATCAATAAAGTAACGAACAGAATCAACACTTCAGAAGCCGGGAAGCTACAACAAGCAGCACATAGGACGAAAGACAAACTACAAGCTACGCCATAAATACCCCAATTATAGCCAAGTCGAAAACTCGAAGGCTGAAAGGGGTTATTGGTAACGAAAATTGGATTGAATTGGATTTGTCATTACTATACAAGTCAATTACCCAATATGGACAGTAAGCACCTTCGGATTGATAGACCTCTGGAATATCATTCTGAGCCAGTGGAGACTTCTCCTTAAATGGTGTCGGGGTAATGGTGAAATTGAAAGATAGACCTCTATCATCGATCTGCCAATCGCATTGGGTTCGACCTCCACCCAGCTGACGCCCACCGGTTCGTGTGCCTCCGTCCGTGCCAAGTTCCAACTGTTCGCCTGCCTCGACACCTCAGACACCGGAAGTATCAAAGACAACCGGAAGTACAGAAAAACGAGGGAGATTCAATTAACTAGGTCAAATCAGGAGCCGCTTTTTGACGTCACGCCAAAAAGGATATACCTTTTATCTAGTAAAATATGTCGTCACCACGAAGGAGCGGTTCCTGAAATAATAATTAGTTAGGATCCCACGTACTACTACTATATTATGAAAAACAATCACTGCCGGAATTAAAATTCAATGGCTTTTGCTGAGAAGATTGATGATCTGGTCTTTTATGATAATGGTGCCCTCCTGCCATCCCCCCCCCCCCCACACACACACAGACACTATTATCCATGATAAACTAATAAACTAAATACACATGGTTGGAGCTCAGAACAGTTAGGTCTAACATTTCATTATTCCAATTTTACCGGGCTGATCTCCCTGGCCATGGAGGTTAACGACATTGTATGTAATACCGTATATCCACGTGGGGAAAAACAGCAGCTGTGAGATTCGGCTGCGGATCGCAACGCGCTGGTAAATTTCGGGGGTATGTGAGCCGGTCGTTCAGAAAGCAATGGCAAACTACTGAACGTAAAAAAACTTGCCTAGTACATCAACAGCAGCTGGAAAATGCTGACTGCAACGTCCTGTAAGGGATATGCAACATAACGAACCAAATAAATTTATATCTATAATTTTGGCTAAGACCCCGAACCCACACTGTGTTGTAACCCATGTTATCTCATGCTTCTCCGTCAAAATCTTTCCAAGAGCATTCCTTTCTGACTCTTCAACGTGTATTTTATCGTCTTGTATCTTATTTGCCCTATGTATTCCAGACAACGAACTATCAAAAAAGGCGATTTTCAGGTTTTCTCAATGTATGTCCTTTTTCATGCCAACCGTTTTGCCCTCACTCCATGATTCTTGCTTTCTACATATTTCCACATCATTATGCAGTGGTCCAGTTCACTATTCCAGTCAGGTTTATATTGCTTAAGAGTACCTCTTGGTATTGATTCTAGTACTGCCTGTAATATGCATTTTCATAACTCTTCAGGTACAGTGTTTATGTCTCTATGTTAAGATTTCTAACCAGTGTGTTGGTATGAGTTTTGTACACTGTCCTTTCTGCCTTCTTATAGTTCCACACGAACGGGTACTGATTTCACGCACAAGTTCATTTCTACAGTTTAGAGTTGAGTTGAACTAAGAACCGATATCACTGCACTCAAGACATTCCCATACGCGGTCCGTTCTCTCGTTCAACAGCCAGCGACGAGTCATACTACTAATCATTCCCATCGCTATCTGATTGAAAGTTCTCCTGGTCTTCCCTCTTAGTTTTGAGATTCTTCCAGAACGCCTGCCGACCCCCGGCAGTTAATATATAGTGGCCTATGGTCACTGCCACCGAGTTGTTTCCCAACAACTCCTGTGATGTTCTACTCCAGGTCTGGTCAACCAAAATCCAGGACAGATGTAGATGTGGTCTCTAGTAGTAGGTAAATTGGCTGGATGGTTTATTAGTCAAGATAAATCTATTCTCACCTTGCCAGTGCTCCAGTCCTTCTCCTCCCTAGTCCGCGTGATCACAACCCGAGCTCTGCGAGTGGCTATTAACATCTGCCCACACAATTCTGTTTTTAGTTTTGTATTGTTTTGTTTACACTGTATATTCTTCTATGGACAGTTGCAGTTGTTCAGATGTAGATACTTTGATTGGTTTCAAATATGTGGCGAGCACCATGTACCCAGGACGTCTCACATTGTGTAAAGGAGTCCTTGGAATATGTTTTCTTCATTAACTCCACAGTAGTGACTCTGTAACACCACATTTGTCTCTCTAGTATGTGCAGTCCCACATAATTGTTTGCGCTTTATTAGTCATGATTTTAGCTGTTGTATGTTTATGATTTAGGGTGTATGTTTAGGGTAGCGGGATAGGGGTATCCCCTATCAAAGGAGAAGTAAGGCGACTCCTTCCCTCCGCTAGCCTACGGGACACCCTTGGGCAAGGTGGAGTACCCGTTTAGCCCCCCGATCAGGGTTACGTGAAGCCATGGGTGCAGGTGGTGGATGAAGATGGAGAGCAGCCGACAGATAGTTGTAGGTTATGGTCTCCACCTTCACGACGGTAGGCAGAGGATCTCCTTTTTTGAGGAGACAATGGCTACGGTCACTGACCAGTATGGTCACTGCTGGGAAGGAAAGCAATGGCAAACTACCTTCTTTACACATGCCAAGAAAATCATGTTGTGTTCACTTATCGATAATCAGAGAAACGGCGTAAATGGGTGCTCCACAGGAGCAGTCTCGCCCGGTAGGGATAGTCATGCGCACCAGGTGACTCCAGACCGTCAACAGGCTACTAGGTGCAAAAGATTAATATCATTGAAAGTAGGAACTTGGAATGTTAGAACAATGAATGCAGATGGAAAGTTGGAGGACATCAAAAAAGAAATGGAGAGAGAGAAGATTAACATATTAGGAATATCGGAAACGAGATGGAGAGGAGCAGGGATAAGGACAGGAGAGGATTGTAAGATTATTTACTCGGGGGGAGAAGAACAGCAAAGAGGTGTAGCCATTATATTAGATAAGCAAACATCAAATTCTGTCAAAGGATATTGGGGCTGTGTCAGACAGAGTTCTATTAGTAAAATTAAACGGAAGACCTTTTAAAATAAATGTAATTCAACTATATGCCCCAACAAGTGAAAGCAGTGAAGAAAGTATAGAGGAATTTTATAATGACATGGAGTCTGCTTTGAAGAACTGTAAATAATCAGAAATAAATATCATAATGGGTGATTTCAACGCAAAAATAGGAAAGCAAAGCGATGGATGCAGTGTAGGCAACCATGGTTTGGGAGAGAGAAATAAAAGAGGTTACAGACTTGTAGAATGGGCAAAAGAACAAGAAATGGTTGTAGGAAACACCTGGTTTAAACAACATCCTAGAAGATTATGGACATGGAGGAGTTCAGACAGCAGGATTAAAAACCAGATAGATTACATCCTGATAAGCAAAAGGTTTCGAAATACATTAACAGTTGTAAAAACTGTTCCAAATGCAGACTGTTACAGTGATCACAGATTAATTACTGGCACATTGAGGGTAAAGTTAAAGACAGTCAAGTATACAGCAGGAAACCCTAAATATGACTTGTGCAAATTGAAAACTGACAAAGAAATACAAGATAATTTTAACATAGAAGTAAAGAACAAATTTGATTTATTGTCTGATCTAGAGATCCTATTTCAAGATGTAGATGATCAATGGGAAATACAGAAGAATTCAATCAGTTGTGCAGCAGAAAAAAACTATTCCAAAAGTAAAGAAAGTGGGCAGTAAGACATGGATGACTGAAGAAATTTTACAACTAATGGAAACAAGAAGACAGAACAAAAATAATCCTGCCAAATATGAAGAAATTCACAGAAAAGTCAGAACCTTATGTAAGGAGGCTAAAGAAACATGGCTTGAGGAAAATTGCAGAGAAATTGAAAAACAACACAACAGTAAAAATGCGAAACTAATGCACAAAAGAATTCAGGAGATTACTAATCAAAGAACACGTACATCAGCAGGCTGCCTAAAGACAAAAGATGGAAGAGTCATAATAGAAAAAGATCAGATTTTACATGTATGGTCAGATTACGTGAAAAACCTTTATGACGATAACAGAGACGAACAATATATTGTTCAAAATAACAATGAAGGGCCAGAAATTTTGAAGATGGAGGTTCAGAATGCTCTTAATCATATGAAATCTGGCAAAACCCCCGGTCCAGACAGCGTCACAACAGAAATGATTAATGCTTTAGAAGAATATGGAATAGATAAAGTTACCAGTCTGCTTAATACAATATATGATACTGGAAATATACCTCATAAGTTATGTAATTCTGTATTTATTGCAATCCCAAAGAAATCAGGAGCCTTGGAATGTAATCAACATCGAACAATTAGTATAATGAGTCACATCACGAAGATTTTGCTAAGAATTATCATGCAAAGAGTTAGGAGGAAAATACAACCTGAAATAGGAGAAGAACAATGTGGGTTTGTAGTAGGCAAGGGTACAGTAAATGCTGTGTATATACTGAGAACCGTAATCGAACGTTCTATAGAAGTAAACAAAGATCTACACCTTTGCTTTATTGACTACACAAAGGCTTTTGATAAAGTGAGACATGTCAACATGATAAGGATGCTTGAAGATCTACAAATTGATGGGAAGGACCTTAGACTTGTAAAAAACATATATTGGAAACAACAAGCTGCCATAAGAGTTGATAATGAAGTAAGCCAATATCAGCCTATTAAGAGAGGTGTGAGACAGGGATGTGTAATGTCTCCAGATCTGTTTTCCCTGTACAGTGAAAATATTTTCAGAAATATTGAAAATATGGAAGGAATCAGCATTGGGGGACGTTGCATCAATAACATTAGATATGCAGATGATACAGTCTTGATTGCAGACAATGAACAGGACCTGCAAAATTTAGTAGATGCGGTTGTTACACACAGTGAACAACAAGGGTTAGAATTAAATTGTAAAAAGACACAGATTATGGTCGTCACTAGGAAGAACGAAATACCACAGTGTAATATACAAGTAAATGGGAATATTCTTCAACAAGTGAATAGGTACAATTATCTCGGAACAGTAATAACATCTGATGGGAGATGCCTTGAAGAGATTAGAACAAGAATCGCCATGGCAAAAGTAGCCTTTAGCAAGATGAAAAACATACTGACCAATAAAAAGATGTCAATTGAAAGGAGAAAAGGAGTGTTGATATGCTACATAGAACCTGTACTTTTATATGGATGTGAAGCTTGGACAATGAGCAGCCAGGCTGAAAAACATCTGATATCTGTAGAAATGTGGTTTCTGAGGAAAATGCAAAGAATACCATGGACAGACAGAAAGACCAATGAACAAGTCCTTCAAGAAACAAATGAACATCGTAAACTGATCAGAGACATTAGACGTAGACAGTCACAATTTTTTGGGCATGTTATGAGAAGAAATGATTTGGAGAACTTGGTGACAACTGGTAAGATCGAGGGGAACAGACCAAGGGGAAGACCTAGAAACAAGTATCTGGATGGCTTGGCCTGGTGGCATGGTCGAGACAGAAACACGGAACTGATCCACGACTCTGTTGATCGAGTGAGATGGCAGAACATGACCGCCCACGCTTACCGGCATGGAACATGATGGATGGATGTTTATGATCCACGCGGCAATGATGATCTGACACGAGAGTTAAATATTGTAAGATTGATACTGCATTTAATTTCGATTGACTTTCACACATTTCCAAGTGATGTGAAGACCCTCTCATTATTTTTGTGATTGTATTTCAATATCTCTAGCTGGTACACCAGCTTTGTCTACATTGCTACGTAAATGAGGTTGCACACTGATAACTGATAACTGATAACTGATAACTGATAAATCGTGTTATTTTCTGTTAATTTTCGTTATCTGTGTTTTTATCCTATGCATCTTTCGACACAATTGTTGCAACCTCTTTTAAAGTGTGACAAATCGTGCATCGGATTTCCTGTCTGGTGGGAGGGAGAGAGAGAGAGAGAGAGAGAGAGAGAGAGAGAGAGAGAGAGAGAGAGAGAGAGAGAGAGAGAGAGAGAGAGAGAGAGAGAGAGAGAGAGTGGGGGGATGTCCTCAACAATCTCAAGATCGTCAAGTTAATCTGTCAGAGTCCACTGAGTTCTATTTATGGTGGTACTTATTGTAGATTTCATAACGTCATGGTATAAGATTAATAAAGGCCACAACAGTCACCCTTCATTCTCTCATGTTCTTTTTCCAAACGTTTTCATTGTTTTCTCTACATGACAAAATGAGACCACAAAAATAAAAGTTACAGTTTATGGTTCTTGGTTTGCCTTTATAAGTTATAGATTTATGTGGGGTTTCATAGTATAATAGCGCCAACTTGACTTATCTTGGTTTGGCCTGTTTTAAGACAAATCTGGGCAACTGCCGGAAATCAAAACTGGACAAATTTTCCCTTTGTCCCTAAAAAGACCCTTTGTGTAGGCTGAACAATGAAGGCGAACGCCGTGAGGAATTGTAAATAATCTTGTGGTCTGTCCGCTTGAGTGCTGGAGTCCTGCCCCGTTTTGAAGTATGCAGATGTGTGAAGCTTTCCCTGATGATGATCTGTGGGCACTCTTTAATGCACAAAGCCGAGTGGCTGACTAGTAGTGTTAGAGCTCTTCTGGATTGTACTAGTGTCTGGTATTGTCACAATTCTAAAGCTTATATTGCGTCTTAGATTTATGTTGTGTAACTTATGTTTTTGTAGGGGTTTTATTTTTGTAAGTGTCAAAGTTCTTCATTGTGTCGTTCTACTCAGCTATTGTTTGGAGCACCTGTATTGTGGTACTCGGTATACCATATTGCCTTAAGTTCTGTAGGCTACTCACTATTGTTGTTTGATATCTGCAGTTGTCTGTTGTATCTGTTATTGAACCTCATTGTGTTATCCAACATGTTCTGTTAGAAGTGATAAATAAAGAGCTTGTTTTATTGTTCTTGATTTGTTTGTTTAGTCTCTTTTAATTTCGATACTCACTATTTCTACAACAATCTAACATATTAATTCAACATAATAGTTCATGCCCGAATATCAGTAATAGTTGAAATCCCTGCCCAAGACTCTGGAAATATCTCCTTACTTTTAACAATCCCTTTTCTTGTAAGCAGGGGAGGTGTGGGGTTCTCTCTCTTTTTGCTCCTTTTCTTCTTAGGCCCTAACGCAGTCAGATTTGCGCTCTTCTCTCCCTAGCACAATAGCAAACGATACTGTGTCTTCCCTTATTTTCCTTCCCTCTGCTTCAATAGTATCTCACCAATTCTCAAATCATCACCATTAATTACTTTTCATAGTCCAATATAAAGTATTACCAAGCCGAGATTTCGACATCAGCCGAACAACTTGAGTTGATTTCGATGGCATGTCGTCGTTCGTTCTTTAAGCAGTGGCAAACTACTGAACGTAACATGTGACTAGTAATCCACAAACAGCCAAGTTTTGAGAGGTTGACAGCGACGTCCTGGAAAGGACCTACAGCTATGTTTTTAACATACAAATATGACAAAGTAGGCACAAAAAATCATCGTGGAGATTTTATTGTCAACTATTATGTCACTGGTAAACATTCCTTGAAGTAACCATGATTAGGTCTGGCACAGTTGAGATTAGAACAGCATTCAGTACTAGTGTAGCAGCGTTCTTTTTCCTTTAAGCAGTCGCTCTGCAACAAAACAAAACACCGAAGTTAATACAAACAATGCAATAAAATCAAAGCATACATTTGTCCCACATCAGTTTCCTGCTATGGATCAGTGATATGATGGGGAAGTGTATATTGTTAGTTTGAATGCATGCAGGAGTAGGTGGCCTGCTTTCGCGCACTCAGCTAGACGACGAATGCAGACTAAGAACCGTTGACCGAGAGCGTTCATTGCATTATTAGCCCGGTTCGTTATCAACCATGCTAAGGCGCTCGCTAATACAAACACCGTGAAGAAATTGTTTATTAATTACTGGAATATATTGTCTACAAATCAAGGATGGCTGTGATAGATCATCATCACTCTCTCAGTCTCGTCTCTGTCTGTCTGTCTGTCTGTCTGTCTGTCTGTCTGTCTGTCTGTCTGTCTGTCTGTCTGCCTGTCTCTCTCTCTCTCTCTTGGGTGTGTGGGTTAGGATGTGTATGTGGGTTGGTGTGGGATGTGTGGGTTGGTGGGGGATGTTTGTGTGGATTGTGAGCGTGTGTGGGTTGAGGTAACGGGCGAGGGCAGTGTGTGTGGGTGGGGGGTTATGGGAGGAGGATGGGTCGGTTGTTTGGGTATGTATGTGTCCCTGGGTGTGCGTGTGGGTGGGTGTGTATGTAGGTGGGTGGGAGATGTGCCTCATAACATGGTAATTTGCATTGTTTATGTTTACAACATTCATTGACAATATTGTTTTTTCTTCCTATGTAAATGTATAATGCACCATTGATAAACGAAAGATGAGTGATTGGAAGGGCCGAATGTAAGACGGGCCTGCATGCCCAATTTGTGACTCTTTTAAAATAAAGTTGATTTGATTTGATTTAATTTAATTTTTCACTCTCCCTGATCGTACTCTAGCAGACTGCATCTTATTGATCTCATGATGTTATCTTTTCGGTCCCGCTTTCGAGGAGGGTGCGCCATACCTAGTTATGCACCTCAGAAGGGAGTGTGTGCGACTTCGCACGCATTTCTGTCAGATTTGCCTCCTCTAGACAGATTCCATCCAAGGTCACAGTTCTGGCTACCACGGGATAGATTTATTATTAAAGTAACAATGTTGCCAGGGCTGCGGATTTACGGTCTAGTCCTTGTGATGTTCAATTCTCGTGAGATGTTTTATGTGCACAACTCGCAGGCGGGACTTCCTGTTTTTCGCCCCTATCCGAGACGTCTAGATATCTGATCTCACTACACAAGGAGCATAATTTATTAATCGACGTCTGTAACTTAGCGGATAATGAAACGACTCGAAACACCGAGTCCATAGTTCGACAACATCCGATGGCCATTTGGAAGCCGACCGCTTTGAGTTGTTTCCATGGCATGAGACGCCGACCATTGTTCAGGAAGCAATGGCGAACGACTTGATCTGACATTGCCCAGTAAATCACACCCAGCCAGCACATGATGGATTAACAATTTTCTTGTTTCGTTCATTCGCCATTTCATAATTTTGAACTCAAGAATAGTCGACACCGGATTGATGTTTGCGCGTTAGCTACCTTTCCCTATTACCAGTGTCTCTAGCCATCAAGCGAACCCACTCCGACTTCAGAGGTACTTATAATTTACGGACGCAAGCGAAGGACGAGAAGTCAACAATTTTATCCACCTGACTGATGCAGCGCTGAACTCGGTATCTTGCCATTAGACTACCGGAATTTAAAGAGCGAATGCTGTTATCCATTCGGCATGTTGATCTTCATAGTAGGGTTGATTGCAACGTCAAGTAAGCATATACAACTAATTATAACTCACCTTACCGCATGCGTGCAAAGAAAGTACTTGTGTTAGTAAAATCAACATAGTCAGTGCAACGATGTTCATCATGGTCGCTTTTGTGAGATAGTTAATGTCTGGCCAGATTTCACTGGGTATATATTTCTGCTGTCAACAACCGAGAGACCACTTTGTTTAAAGCGACAGAGAGGATGTAAGATTTATGACCACGGACATCAAGCAAGATTTAATTAGTCTTCATCTTTTACAACACAATATACCCAATATGGCGGATGTCATAAAAAGCAGTCATTTTCTAATGTGAGAATTTACTGTTCCTAAAATCACTATCTGCCACTGTCTGTAGCTAAGGGATTGTGAACGAGTTTTACAGTCCAGCTTAACTCGTCCCAAATCAGCCGCAGACGAAATGGACGCAGACTGCCTTGTGTTGATTTTTTTTTTAAACAATAGCATAAGCAGACAAGGTGGGAAATAAAACGTCTAATGGCTGTCGACGTATGGTTTCTGGGTAAATGCAAAGAATAGCATGCAGAGACAGAGAAACCGATGAGCAAGTCCTACACAAGGAAATGAAAACCGTAAACGTATTAGAGAAATTAAACGTAGACGGTCAGCATTTTTGGGCACGTTATGACAAAAAAAAAACCAAAAAAAAAAAAGGCGAGAACTTTGTGAAAGCTGGCAAATTTTAGAGGAAATGATTACGTGGAAGGTAGAGAAGTAAATATCTCGATGGCTTTTACACGTAGCATAGTCGAGACAAGAATATAGAGCTGATCCACTAATCTGGTGATTGCGAGGAATGGCGAAACATGACCGCCCAAGCTTGTCAGCTTGGTACAGGAAAATGGTAATGAGCGTTGGTCGTTCAGAAAGCAATGGCAAACTACTAAGCGTAAAATTACCAATAAAATCACTAGCAGCCAATACATGCTTGAGTTGAATGCGACGTCTTGTAAAGGACATGCAATAAACTTTGTATAATCAGTAAATCAATTAATTGAAAGGAATACTGCACATCGACGAGCAGGCGACAGAGGCAATGGCCAGGACAGAAGCTGGCTTCCGGTAGCCACAGGTGCCAGGATTTGTGTAATGACACGAAGCACCAGGTGCACAGGGCTCTCCTAGCCGAAGGAAGGTGGCTTGAGAGCTGACATTTCGCAGGCATGGAATATGGGACAATGCAAGACAGCGCAAGGACAACACTAAAGACCGACCGTCTCGAACGCACGGTAGGAGAAAGACACTTGGAGTCAGTGTTGCCATCTCCCTGTGATGAAAAAGCACCAACATCGACCAAAAAAAGCACTAAAAAGCACCAAAGAATTTTAGGAAACACCAAAAATAAAGCACCAACTGTTTTTATTAAAAATGTAACAAGGTAGCACAGTATAATTTATTAATATCACTTCATATTACAATGAAGTTTATTCCAGATCCGCCAAATCCCAATCAGAACTACTCTCGAGCCAAAAAAGCACCAAATTGCAATAATATATTTTTGGGAAATCACTAAAACAAGCCCTGGTGGTATTCATTCAAAATGTTATAAAGTAGCACATTATAATTTATTATCATCACTGAATATTAGAATGAAGTTTATTCCAGATCTGCCAAATCTCAGTAAAACAACTCCTCTTCAGTTTCTGTAGCTATTTCCTGCTGTGTTTGCTCCTGCGATGATGAGGATGAGGAGGATGATTGAAAGAAACATGTATATGCCTCCTGTGATCCAATTTTTCACAGAATATCCTTAGATAGTTTATAATCATGACAGCATTTGCCATATCTTTTCATTCCATATCTAATAGTCAAAACAGCTGTCAAACTCTTGATGCTTAGTCTGTTCCGCAATTTTGATTTTATAACTCCCACCTGACTGAAAATACGCTCCACGTCTGCATTAGAATGAGGTAAAATGAGCACAGTTAAAGCTAAATCTGTAAGATCTTGGAAAAGATTTTCATCGGTGGCATCCCTGTATGAGGCTATTTCTGCCCACAGTCCAAGTGTGTCAGAGGTCTGTGTCCACTGCATATGATGAAGTTTTCTCCACTGGAAATCGATGCGGGTGAGAGTAGCTGCATCTTCTACAAACATTTTAGCAAGATCCAATATACATGGCTTCATTGGCTGTTGACATTCACATCCACTAAGACATGACATGGACTGCAACACTCGAACGTTATCGGGCAAACGTAAACGCAGCTAGATCAATAGCTCTATTAAAAACTGGATGCACTTTCCACGAATTTCTTTCTCATCGGGAAACTTGTAGTCTGCTATTTGTTTCTCAAACTCATAACCTAGATTGGGATTAGGATCTAAATAATCTTGAATAGCATAACTTTCTGTTATTTTTTCCCCAGGAATAGCAATCTTTGAACTGATAGAATCAATGAGCTGGACAAGATCGCTGAGTAGTTTTGTTGGATCCTGTATATCTGCTTCGAATTTCTTATTCACACTTTGAACTTCTCCGAGAATATGCTTGAGAAATATGAGATACACATAGTTTTTCATGTCGCTAAACATAGACTGTAGACGTTCTGCTGTATAACAGCGCTCGTTGAGTCTTGCTACATCAAAATAAGTTCTGAGCTCGACCCACTGCTGCAATATTCTTACAATGGCAGATTGAATGGACATCCATCGTGTCTGGCTTAATTGAACAATCTTCAGCGGATGTTGTCCATCATTTATTGAAGCAAAAATCTCCTTGTACTTTGCTTGACGAAGACTTGAGTGAGAAAACTAGTTATATGTTTCTCTAATAATGAACTCTATGTTCCTGGGCAGACAAGCAGCTGCAGCCTGTGACACTGCCAGCTGAAGGTAATGACATACACACCTAATTAGTACCAGATGAGGAACTTCGGATTTTAATTTTGTATATACTCCATTGTTTACACCTGTCATGACAGACGCATTGTCAGTGCCGAGTGCAACTAGTCTTTGCAACTCAAGTCCATTCTTGTTTAAACAATATTTTAACGCATTGCATAGTGCCTGTGCGTTGCAGACACTCAGTTCAACTAAATCTAAGTAAGTAACCACAAACTGCTTTCTTGTCGGTGAATAGTACCTAATAGCTACTCCAAGTAGCTTAGTTTCAGAAATGTCATTGCTCTCATCAATCAGTAAACTGTATTTACTTTTGCCAATATCAGCTGTCAAGTCTGTTGTGAAATATGGTGCAAGTACATTTGAAATAACTGCTCTGCACTTAGTTCTCCTAAGCTTAAAGTTCTTGCAACCTTTGCTGTCACCAAAGTGTACCTTGCAGAGTTCACTTAAATGGTCAACAACGCGAAGCGAACAATGGCCAGCTATGAACAAAGACATGCATCCTTCTGTTTCTTTGACATCATCTTTCAGTTTGTCAAATGCAATTGTTGTTTACCTTTGTGTACTGAATGGTTGTTCGGATTTCTGATGTTTCATTGTATTCTTGTGCCTCTCAATATCATTTAACCTGGCTGCAATTGAACATTTGTAATATTTGCAAAAACACGTAGTATTATCCCCTTCTACTTTTAACAACCAATTTTGAAATCTCGTGTCACTGAGCCACTGTTCTCTGAAATGTTGACAATATTTATTGCTCATGGTGAAACACTAATAAGCTTAAATGAAAGGATAGTGTAGACACCACAAAATTATGAACTCGATTACAAGCTAATGTATTGACGTTTGGACTTGTCTGCAAGATGGCGTTTGCTTTCAGCTAAATCGTATTAAAGGTAGTTAAATTAGTTGAATATTGCGCGGTAACGTACTAACGCTGTTTTACTCCCTCGCTTTAGTTCAAATTCGGCTTTTTAGTGTTCCCAAAATGATTTTTTAAGTAATTTTTACCCACCCCCAAAAAGCACAATCGGCAAGATCGAAGGGAACAGACCAAGAGGAAGACCGAGAGGAAAATACCTGGATGGCTTGGCCACATGGCATGGACGAGACAGGAACACTGAGCTGATCCACGACACTGGTGATCGAGTGAAATGGCGAGTCATGACCGCCCACGCTTTCCGGCATGACACATGATTAATTGATTGAAAAAGCACAAAAAAATTTTGTGAAGCACTAAATTTACGCGGCCGCGCTAAAAGCAAATTTTTCGCACTAAATAACTTGAAAAATCACTAAATTTAGTGCGATAAGCACTAAAATGGCAACAATGCTCGGAGTCATAACCAGGGCAGGACCTCCCCCAGAGACTGTCAAGATGATAGAGGGCCGAAATATTATGGAAATGGTGACTCTTTCTATCAGAAGCCGCTTGTCATGCTTACTCCAAGGTGTTGTTTTTATCGATACACACATACAAACTTACTGTCACTTCATTTTACAGAAGACAATAAATATACGTTTAACACCCTTGGTAAGAGCGTGGTTATAACGTCATTAAGCTATGTTATGTTGTGTTATGTTATCTTGAACGATGTCACTGCACATCAAGCATTTCCTTATGTGTGCCCAAAACCAACATTCGTTTTCATACAATGGCATTTGGTACGGATGCCAGTTGTTCACAAAGCAATGTCAAACTACTGAACGTAAACATACCAAGAAAACACAAACAACCAAATAATGCTGGGGTTGAACCAGACGTCCTGTAAAAGATATAAAATTAACTTAGCACTCATGCTTACTCCAAGGTGTTGTTTTTATCGATATACACATACAAACTTACTGTCACTTCATTTTATAAAGCGCCACTGCCAACAGCCCAAACCGAAATCAGAAGTAACTACAGTACCTAAACTCAAAGTATTCATCCAGCTAACTTTCCGAGGAGATGACGTAATGCAACGTCTGCGGGACCGACTCACCACAGCAGTCGAGCAAACATTCTGTGCTGCAGCTGTAAAATCATCAGGTACAGCAACACACTGATCCCAGTCCCAGCAGTAAAAGAACCTGTAGCTTTGTACGCCAAATCAAATTGTATTTACCAATTTACATGCTGATGCGAGGCCATCTACATAGGCAGAACTGAGCGACAGTTACATTGCAGGGTTTCGGAACATATTCCGAATTGGGTGGACAAGATACTACACACAGAAGATGGTTGCCTAGGCAGGCCGACACACCGGAACAGTCCGGCTTCATCGGTCGGGAGACATGTGCTCGAGAGCGGTCACGTGGTTGAAAGAGACAGTGCCTTCCGTGTGTTGTTCAACACACAAAGTAGTCGATTGTTACAGTTTGCTGAAGCTATACTAATCAACCTTCGTAAGCTGTCCTTGTGCAAGCAGAAAGACATGCTAGTCAGTTTAAAATTACCGTGGTAGGCAATCGACATTACTGTGCGAACATGTGTATATTTCAGTTTGAAGGATTTATCTTATTAATTCACGTAAGTTGTATGATTTCTGCAGTATGTACCTGACGAGATGCAGCGAAATATGCCAGGCAATAAATTGTGCAATCTATTGTTTGTGTCTTCGTTATTCAAATTCATCACGGGAAAACATTGTTTTGAATAAAACTAACTGTTATTTGTTTATAGTCCTATCCAGCAGCAATCCCAAAGTATTTCTGCTCAATCTTCCCACCAGGAGCTGGTTATTTTTTAATGTTTTTTTTTGGGGTTTGTTTTTCGCTGTCCAAATCTCTCGATTTGGACTCAAGAGTAGTCCATATATGGGCTACTACTTCTAATGCACAGGTCTGATTTTACCTTGTGAATTAGCTCTCCCTATTAATATTATCAGTGTCTCTGGCCATCAGGCGAACCCTCTCCGATTTCTGAGGTAAAAGTAGTTTACGTCCCCAAGTCAGGGACGAGAAGTCAATATTTTAGTCCTACTGACCGGTTAAAAGTTGACCCAGTACCTCGGCATAAGCACACCGGAAGGCTGGGAACATACATTAGACATGGAAAGAAGTTCACTCGTAAAGTAGGAAAGGACATTTTCCACATCAGTTAGTTAGTTAGTTAATCTTTCCTCTTGAGCCTAAGTCGGCCCATAGGGCAGAAGTCATGGCTCTCCATGTCCGGCGGTTCGCTGCTACCTGTTGTGGATCCTGGATGTTCACTTGGCCGTTGAATGAGCCTTCTCTGATGATGGTTCTACGCAGGGTTTCTCTTGGTCTTCCCCGTTTTCTTTTACCTACTGGTGACCATATGGGGGATTGGTAGGGGAGCCGATGTAGTTCCAACGGCGTTTTCTTATAAAATTGGATACACTATCTTGCTTAGTCTCTTGTCTTATTTGCGCATTGGTTTTAAAATCTGTCCACTGGATGTTTAGAATTCTTCTAAGACATTTGTTCTCAAAATTGTCTAATTATTTTATGCAAAGCTACCGTTGATTTCCAATTCTCACATCCATACGTTAGCACTGAAATCACACAAAAATTGACGATTTTAAGTTTCGTATGTTGGCTGAGTGACTTTGACTTCCAGATGTTTAACAGATTATTGAAGGCACCAGATGCCAGTGAGATTCTAGATAATATTTCTGGTGTTGAGTCCCCCTGTAGATGTCATTTTGCTTCCTAGGTATGTGAAGCTGTTGACTTTTTTCAAGAACATGGTTGCTTAATTTGGTGTCGTTTGAACTGTTGGTAAGATTAATAGTTTTTGATTTTGTGGTGTTAATTTGGAGACCAATGTGTACTGAAACATTTTGGAGATGGTTTATTTTCTCTTAGGCATCTGGGTGTGCTGAACTCAAAAGCACTATGTCGTCGGCAAAGTCCAGGTCTTCTAGAATTTTGTCAACCCAATGGATACCCCTATTTGTGTTGTTTGTGCATTTGCGCATGACCCAATCGATAGCATATTAAGGTGAAAATGGTATATGGTAGGTAAAATCAGCAAAAGACTCATTTACACGCCTGTAGAAGCATTGAGCATATGGTGATAGACACACATTTTATAGACCGATGGTTATGTGACCGACCGCCTTTATCGATCGATTGTAATGTGATCAGTATCACACACACACCGCATTTATAGACCGATTGTGATGTGGTTAATATCACACCGACCGTATTTATAGACTGATGGTGATGTGACATGTATCACATAGATCGTATTTTATAGACCGATAGTAATGTGACTACTATCACACCGACAGCATTTATCGACTGATGGTGATGTGGCCAGTATCACACCGACCGCATTTATAGACGATGGTGATATGAAAAAATTACAACGACCGCATTTATAGACCGATGGTCATGTGACCAGCATCAAACCGATCGCATTTATAGACCGATAGTGATGTGACCAGTATCACACCGATAGCATTTATAGCCAGTTGATGATGTGGCGAGTATCATGCCAACCGCATTTATAGACCGGTGATAATATGACCAGCATCACATCGACCTGATTATAGACCGAAGGTGATGTGACCAATATCACACCGACCGCATTTATAGACCAATGGTGATGTAACCAGCATTACAACGATCGCATTTATAGACCGATGGTGATGTTAGTAGCATCAAACCGCTCGCATTTATAGACCGATGGTAATGTGACCAGTATCGCACCGACCGCATTTATAGACCTATGGTGATGTGACTATCATAATACCGACTGCATTTATAGACCGATGGTGATGCGACTAGCATAACACCGATCGCATTTATAGACCGATAGTGATGTGACCAGGATCCACCGACCGCATTTATAGACCAATAGTGATGTGACCAGCATTACAACGATCACATTTATAGACCGATGGTGATGTTACCAGCATCAAACTTATCGCATTTATAGACCGACAGTGATGTGACCAGTTCCAATTCCAATTCCAATTTTCAAAACAAAAATTACAAATTCAGTCTGGTTCAACCTGCGTCTTTAAGCTGTGGTTATTGTTGAGGTCCGTGGTTTTTGTGGGTTCATTCACCCTAACTAACAGTATCACACCTACCGCATTTATAGACCGACGGTGATGTGGCCAGAATCACACCGACTGCATTTATAGACCGATGGTGATGTCACTAGCATAACACTGATCGCATTTATAGACCGATGGTGATGTCACCAGTATTACAACGATCGCATTTGTAGATCGATGGTTATGTTACCAGCATCAAACCAATCGCATTTTTTGACCGATGGTTATGTTACCAGCATCAAACCTATCGCATTTTTAGACTGATGGTGTTGTGGCCAGTATCCAGGCTTGGCCATGGGAATGGTATTCCCATGGGATTCCCATGGGAAAGGCCCCATGGGATGAGATGGAATGGGACAGCACATATTTGTATTTCCCGTGAGACAGCATTGGACACTAGCCATGTTATAGCAATTTGATCTATGTCAGAGCTACCATTAATATTGTGTATTTTTAAAAACCTTTTTAAAGCCTTTTATCCTTCTTTTTTTTTTCTTTATATATTTGTATCTATTTTGTATCTTGTGGTGGGACACCGGATAAATAAATAAATACACATAACCATTTAGTATGTAAGATTACATTTTGGTGAGGTCACCAGCAAAACTAGAAGTCACGGTTATGTCAGTTGTTACTAAGAAGAAAGGGAATGTGGACACCAATAAATGACCCAATGATTGGATCGCTTTTTCTAAGTCTGTTGTTCCAACTGTTATTTCATTCAGCAAGGATTTAAATCTTTCTTCTGAATCATCTGCTGTATTTACAGTAGCAGGAGTTGTAGAACAAAAGCCGAAAAGTGATTCTGACTTTTTTTTTTTTATCCTCCACCAAACAAAACACTTAAGTTTGATGACACCAGAAACAAATGCCTTGAGGTAAAGTCACCATGTTTCAAAAATTACGGCAACCAACTTCCCAACCATTACATTATTGGGAAAATAAACATAGGTTTCCACTGCGAAAAAGTGCGAAGATTGGTTTGGCCATACCCGTTGGTTACTTACGGGGGTATGTGAGCCGGTCGCTCAGAAAGCAATGGCAAAGTACTCTGGTGCTTTTACTGAAACCACAAGTAGCCTGACCATGGAAGTCATGGCAGTAAGTAAATCAATAACATGGCTCGAGACACAGACATTCACTAGGGCTTGTTTCCTTAGCGACTCAATGAACATGATCAAGAGGATAGAGAAGGGGTCGATCCGAAGAGAATGGTTGCTGCCTCTGGAGCGGTCTCAACTGGCAAAGATTAGTTTCATCTTCGTGCCAGGGCATGCGGGAGTACAAGGAAATGAGCGGGCTGACAAGCTCGCAGGTGAGGCTACTATGGAGGGCGGACGCGCCATGGACCAGGCCGACATTCTGAATGCTCTACGAGAAGTAAGACTTTTGCGAGAACCAAGTGATGACTGTGAATCTACAACAATGGCCAGACTGCGAGAGCATCAAATTAAAAGAGGTGTGGCCAAACAAGAACACTACGCAGGAAGCCAAAGAAGATTGATAAACCAACACAGAACTGGCGTCGTTAGCCGCTACACGCTGCGGGATTTGCTGAGGAGGGGATCCGAGCACTTATGGACTGAATGGTTCGATGTGCAATGAGGATGATCTGTCGACTAACTAACTAACTAACTAACTGGGCGTAATCTTGCCAAGATATCATCAACAACATTGGTAAAATGCTGGTTTTGACAATGATGTCCTAAAAATAGGATATGCGGAAAAAAAAAGAAAGAAAAAAAAAAGTGTCATCAGCAGCAGTAGAGCGCTTATTTTGTGCAGCTGGATTGTTGTTGAGTAAGTTACGAAAACGATGTTACCAGCTCTCGTTATAAACTCTGTGTATATCAGATTTACATGTAAGATGAGAATTGTGGAAATGGTTTAGGGATTACCTGGATTAATTGAATTATTGGAAACAGTCGATCAGCAGCAGGAAATTAATAATGTGCTGAATGAGCAGAGTGACTCAGAAACAGAATGAGAGTGTCAGTCAGAATGACTCTGAATTGTCATATTTAGTTTAAATTCTTTTTTTTTTAATAAAATACTCTTGAATATTAAAATTAATACATTCTGTCATTTTAAATGTCTCTTTGTATATATAGCCCTATTTAGTTGACATTAAAATTAAACTTTCATAAATTTCATAATTTTATTCGAACTGTATTCCATATTAATATTATAATGGGAAACCCATGGGATGGGATGGGATGGGACAGGCATAAATTACAATTTGATGGGATGGGACAGATAAATATGTCCCATGGACAAGCCTGCCAATATCACACCGACCGCATTTATAGACTGATGGTGATGTGGTTAATATCATACCGACCGTATTTATAGACCGATGGTGATGTGACCTGTATCACACCGACCGCGTTTATAGCCCGATGGCGATGTGACCAATATCACACCGACCGCATTTATAGACTGATGGTGATGTGACCAGTATCACACCGACCGCGTTTACTTTCCAAGATATTATCTGGTACCCAGTTTAGGCTGGGTCGACACTGGGAGCCTAGGTTAGTGATAGAAATCAGCCTCCATCAGGATTCGAACCCATTGCCACTGAACTGGCAGATGGGCGTGTAGCCACTATCATGCTGCGGCTAATTGGGTATATGGTGCAAGTCCATACATTGGCACCTTGCCGTCTTGACAGACGATAGTTTGTGCTTCAAAAAGGCATAATAACCTTTACCTATGGTGGTAGCGAATGTGACTGATAAAGCCAATTCGCGCTGTAAATGTTCGTTCACAGTGGGTGCATGTGAACACGTGGTCATTTCCACCATCATGCACCATCTTACGTCTCACACGCTCAGTGTGTGACTTATCTGCAATAATTTTCTCCTTTGTCTTTATTCCATTTCTAATCTTTGCCCTCCATGCAAGTCCAATATTGGTGCAAGTCCAGTAATTGTTATAACCCTTATGAATTCCCTGAGTGACGTATTGAGATGGCGCAGGCCGTCGTTTTCTTCAGAAGACATTTTGGTACGCACTTTAGTGCTGGATCGAGATGGCAGGGGAAAACAACGAGATACATATCTGTTTGGTGTGATTATCTGACATAGATGAGATAAGAAAACCGACCTTACCCGTGGCTCAAGCTATCATGTGAGAAGGTGAATCATGATTTCTAATGTTTCTAGGCATAACACATGATGATACTGTTGATGAGCATACGTGGTTCCGTTTGTTATTTTTTTTTTTAACTCGCTCGCTTTGAACTCAAGCGTAGTCCATACACACAACTCCCAGTATTGCTGAACTGAATTTTGCTTGTGGATTAGCTTTCTCTTGTAACAGTGTCCCTCGACATCAGGCGATCTCATTCCGACTTCAGAGGTACTTGTAATTTACGTCCGCACGTTAAAGACGAGGTCAACATTTTAGTCCAACTGTCCGGTGTAGGTAGGGGTTGAACCCCTAACCTCGGAATCAGCAAACCGGATGTTTAAGAACACGCGTTCTTTATCCACTCGGCCATGCGGACCTGCTGTAGTTCTGTTATACTGGATTCTAGAGACAGTGTAGATTGTCCTTGTGCGATCTGTACGACGAAAGTATACCACAATGGTGACACAATGAAAGAAATTAAAAGACGAATATCGATTGCTCTTCAAAGAATAACACACCTAAATAAATTGTGGAATGGGACAGACAGAACTACAAAAATTAGATTTGTAAGAGCATGTATCTTTCTCATTGCAACATACGCCTGTGAGACCTGGACACTTACTAAATAAGCTGAACGGCGCATACATGCCTGTGAATATAAATGTTATAGACGGGTTTTAAGAATACCTTCGAAAATGAAACAAACAAATGCATTTATACATCAAGAGCTGAATATTGAAGAAGTTGGCTATTAAAGACAATATAACAAAGAACATTGAAATACTTTGGTCACTTGAAATGTCACGAAAGTGTGAAGAGAACAATAATGAAGGGGCATATGCCTGGGAAGAGAGGAAGAGGAAGGCCAAAGTGAAGATGTGTGCAGGATGTGGTGGATGATCTCCAGATGGGTGTATCGGACGCGAGACATCTTGCTTATGATCGAGAGGTCTTCAGGAAGGTTGTTATGGGAGCGAGGTTCTGCAAAGGACATGCTACAGAATGAATAAATGAAAGTACTTTAGTCATTGTTTTTGTCGTTGTATGTTTATGATCCACGCGACAATGCCGATTTGAAACCAAAGTTAAATGTTCTAAGTTTGACACTGCATTTAATTTTGATTGCCTTTCACATATTTCCGGGTGCTGTGAAGACCCCAACGTTGTGTTTGTAATTTCATTTCAATATCTCTAGCTGTTACACACCTACTTTGACTACATTGCTACGTACATTAGATTGCATAAACTTACATTGGATTATAGTTTCCTTGCTTTTGATTTTATAATTTGCGTTTTTATTCTATACATCTTTCGACATATTTGTTGCAACCTCTTATAAAGTGTGACTTATATACCTTGCATCGGATTTCCTGTATGGTGGGATATGAAGGAAATGTCATCAGCAAAATCAAGATCGTCAAGTTAATCAGTCACAGTCCATTAACTCCATTTATGGTGGTCCAGATTGATGACCTCATAACGTCATTTATAGTCTGTAAGATTAATAAAGGCGACAACAGTCATCCTTTAATCTCGCATGTTCTTTTCCCAAACGTATAAATTGCTTTATTACGTGGAAAAATGAAACGGTGAAAAAAAAAAATTACAGTTCATGGTTCATATTTTGTCTTTATTAAAGTTAAAGATTTCTGTGGAATTTCATAGTATCTCACCAGTTCGCAAAGCGTCTCCATCAATTACTTATAAATGCCTCTTCATAGTCCAATAAAAAGAAATATTACCGACCCGAGGTTTTGACATCGGCCGATCAACTTGAGTTGATTTCGATTGTATGGGCGTCGATCGTTCAGAAAGCAGTGGCACACTATTGAAAGTTAACTGTAACTATTAATTCACAAACAGCAAAGAAATGCCCAGGTAGACTGCGACGTTCTGGAAAATGCCTGCAGCTAAATATTTAACATAAAAATATGACATATTTGTCACAATCATTGTGGAGATTGTATTGTCAGCTACTATTTCTTTTGTAAACATTCCGTGAATAAACCATGATTAGGTTTGGCACAATAATTAGAACAGCATTCAGAGTTAGTGTAGCAGCGTTCTTTTCTCTTTAAGCACTTGCCCTACAATAAAACAAAACACCAGAGTTAATACAAACAATGAAATAAAAATAAAAACATACATTTACCTCGAATCAGTTTCCTGCTATGGGGCATTGATGTAATAGGGGTATGCTATTCTATGGGCCTTAATGCACGCAAGAGTAGTTGGCCTGCCTTCGCGTACTAAGATAGACGACGATGCGGACTTTGAATCCTTGACCGACAGTGTTTATGGCATTATCAGCGCGGCTCGTTATCAACCACACTAACGCGCGCCGACTTTTACAAACACCGTTAGAAATTATTTATTAATTATTGGAATTCCACGTCCACAACTAAAGGATGGCTGTGATAGATCATCATCATCATCATCATCATCATCATCATCATCATCATCATCATCATCATCATCATCATCATCATCAGCATCATCATCATCGTCATCGACGTCATCTCGTCGTCGTCGTCGTCGTCGTATTCATCATCATCATCATCATCTTCATCATCATCATCATCATCATCATCATCATCATCTTCATCATCATCATCATCATCATCATCATCATCATCATCATCATCATCATCATCATCATCATCTCTCTCTCTCTCTCTCTCTCTCTCTCTCTCTCTCTCTCTCTCTAATCGTCCTCTAGCAGATTACTTCTTATTGATCTGTTGATGTTATCTTCTGTGTCCTTTCGAGGAGAATGTGCCACTCCTGATCATGCACCTCAGAGCTCAATGTGTCCGACTGGGAATCATTGACAATTAATAAAAAAGCAAAAGGAAAAAAAAGCATCCCTTGCAGTTTTGTAGACATGGTTTCATAGAGCAATGCTGAAATTTTGTTGCACTGCCAACATTAACAATCTGTACATTCTGAGGTATGCTAAGTCCAAAAGATAACTTATCACAAACATCAGGAAGTGATAGTCTTCATTTTTAGCCACATAATGGGAAGGCATCAACTGGAACATGTGAAATTTTGAAAGATTTGTAGAAAAATTGAGGAAGCCAGCGAGAGAAAATTCTTGAGTGTTATGTCATGGCACTGAAGGGAGTAGGCACACGAATTGATATGTGTCGTTGGAAATCACAAGATATGGAGAATAATGATCACAAACGCCAGTCGACAAGGGGCTTGGTGAGGATTATAATGATGCTATTGTAATGCATTCAAATTTAACCTGTGATATTAGATAATATTAATAACTCTGTCAAAAATTTAAATTTCATGTCATATATGAGCAAATTTAAATTAAATGAATCGTGTATCAGATCTATATTTGTGTATGGACCATACCACGTGCCAAGCCATTTAGGCATGTACTTCTCTGCCTTCCCCTTGTTATTTTCCCCTCAATCTTGTTAGTTGTCACTATGTTCTCCAATTTATTTCTTTTATTAACCATGTCCAAAAATATGAATGCCTACGTCTAATTGCTCTATTCAGTTTACGGTTTTCATTTGTTTCTTGTAGGACTGTGTCTTTGGTTTTACTGTCTGTCCATAGTATTCTTTGCATTGTCCATCGAAACCACATTTTCACAGCCATTAGATGTTTTTCAGCTTGTTTGATAATTGCGTAGGCTCCGTATTCATACAAAATTATGGATTCTAGGTAGAACTTCAGCATTCTTTTTCTCGTTGCAACTGACATATGTTATTGGCCAGAATGTTTTCCATCTTGCAAAAGGCTACCTTTGCCATTGCAATTCTTGTTCTAATCTCTTCAAGGAACCTCCCATCAGATGTTATGACTATTCCGAGACAGTTGTACCGATACATTTGTTTAAGAATATTCCAGTTTACCTGAATATTACATTGTGGTATTTTATTCTCCCTAGTGACGACCATAATATGTGTCTTCTTATAGTTTAATTATAACCCTAGTTGTTCACAGTGTGCAACCTATTAAATGTTGCAGATCCTGTTCATCGTCTGCAATCAATAAAGTATAATCCGCATATCTAATATTATTTATCTTACGTTCCCTAAAGGAGATTCCAATCATATCTTATTATTTTCACTGTACATTGAAAAAAGATCTGGAGACATTGTTGTTTCTCCATCAAGAATGTTGATGACCATTCATTTCATCCAGTGGGGTTTAAAGTATGGAGCCGTGGGTTGTAAGATGGCTGCTAAGGCCTTGTTTGGCTCTAGATGTTCTTAGACAATGTGGGCAAAGAATGACGTTCTAGGGCGAGGATCTCCTGCAGTGGTGTCCAGCCTTTTCTTCACAGCTCTTGCAGTCCTGGTTGCTTCACAAGTGACTGCACCCTTGCGTAATGATGTACGCCACGAATGTAGGATTTTGGCAGCAGTCTCCCAAGTGTCATGATGAATTCTAAAAGCTTTCTGTGAGATTTTCAGAGTGTCTTTAAAGCGTTTCATCTGGCGGCCCTTGGAGCCTTTACCACAACGCAGCTCGCAGTAAAAAAATTTGTTTAGGGAGCCTGTGAAAGTCTTCATTAGTAGAGTGTGGATACTGGGCATGGACGCTCTTTCACAGGGAGGCTCTTTTCTTTGTCTCTAATGGAAACATTACACATCCCTATCACACACCTCTCTTAATTGGCTGATATTGATCTACTTCATTATAAATCTTTATGGAGCTTGTTGTTTCAAATATATGTTTTTATTTAAAAACAAGTCTAAGATCTTTCCCATCAATTTGTAGACCTGTAAGCATCTCCATCTTGTTGACATATTTTACTGAGAGGAAAAAAGCACTTGTCTGTGGCATTATTTTGAGTATTAGTTGTAGGGAACGAGAATATGAGTAATTATTATATGGGATAACAAGTCAAGTAAGTTGTGACAAATGTGAAAACATCAACATGTGTTATATCAATAGGAGATAAAATGCTTAACCAGGTAAAAAAAAAATGCAAATAGTTGGATGAATAGATATCAGTACAACTCGAGCTTAAACATGCACAGGTTATAGAGAAAGTTAACGAGAATAAATCAAGCAAATAATACCTGAATCTCACTAGATGATACCGAACTTAGAATCGGATAATACATCTTCTAGGTCAAAATGTGGACACACGTGGGATGGGGATGGTGTGGTGGCGCAGATGAAGATATTAAAATACGAATGTAAAGGGAAGAGAAGATTTTATAGCTCTGTGAAATATCTGACAGTCATAATAAATTACACTTAACACTGAGCTTAGAATATTCGATTCGAATGTTAAATCAGTGTTACTATATGGAGCAGAAACAGCTAGAACGACTACAACGATTACAAATAAACAGCAAACATTTAACTGGTGTCTGTATATACTTTTTTTTTTTTTTTTTGCATATCCTTTACAGGATATCGCTGTCAACACCAGCATCTTTCAGCTGTATGTTGATTTCTTGGCAAGATTACGCTCAGTAGTTTGCCATTGCTTTCTGAACGGCCGGCTCACATACACCGTAAGTTACCGATGCGATTCGAACCACTGCTGATTCTCACCGTCATCACGTTACCGACGAGAGTATACGAGATTACGGAGAAAAGTCATAACCTCTAAGCCACGAAGCCGGCTCTGTATATACTAGAAGGACTAAAATGGCATGACTTATAAGCACTAACCCTAACCCTAAATAATTACCAATGTCGAGCTCATGGAAAGAGCCAGACAAATACCTGGGAATCAAGAGGCTAAGAATAGGCGCAGGCGTTGGATAGGAGATACACTGAGAAGATTTGAAGATTGAATGACTTAAAAGGACTTTGAAATCCACAATGCAAAAATACACGAAGGCTCAAAATATGTCATTGTGAAGAGAAGTAGGGGCAGACATGAATAAGGAAAGGAGGATATGGACGGAGCTGCATGGGATGGCTAGGGATAAGGGGAGGTGGTGTGTGGGTCTGGGGTATGACTGGGTTGAGGGTCTATGCCCAAATACGGTATAAAGAACGAAAGAAGAAAACAAAATTGAAAATGCAATACGTAGATTATCAGCAGAAAAGGCAAAGCAAAAGCAGCGTATCAGATGATGAAACGTACAAGAAGAAATAATGATAATGATAATAATAATAATAATAATAATAATAATAATAATAATAATACACTCAATAATAATAATAATAATAATGATGATAATAATAATAATAATAATAATAATAATAATAATAATAATAATAATAATAATAATAATAATAATATTAATAATAATGGCGTGAGAGATCATGTATCTTCAAATCTTGCAATCTCCAACGGCATGTGTCAATTCGTGTGCTGGCTACCTTCCGTGCCATGACGCATGGAAGTCAAGCATTTTATCTAGCTGTCTTCTTACGTCTCTTCACAAATCTTTCCAGTTGTTACAACATCGCCTGTTTGTATTTTCTCATAATTTGGCGAAAATATAATAACGACAGCCTCTTTCTGATGTTTGTGATAAGATGTCTTTGCGACTTTCAAAGTCGCTTGACTGCTGAACTTGGCTGCCCAACGAATATTCAGCATTGTTCTATAAAAACACATCTACAAATAAACCTAGGACATTTTTCGCTTGTTTATTAATTATACTGGATTGCGAGACATATGTTAGAATTGGCTCAATGCAAAACGCAAGACTTCCTTCTCTTACTTCCAGTATCAAGGACTCATGGCATAAAATAATGATAACACTAATTGTAATAATAATAGATGGTATACAAATTAATTTGAATAATAACTACCAGAGGCTGAAGGATATATTGTGACACGGGTAGGGGGAAGGGGGTGGTATATACATAATTAACGTCACAACTAGTAGAGAACGAGTTCTTGTAAGTATTATTGAGTACTAATGAAATCGTTGAATACTTTTGTTTAAAACAGAGAAATAAATTTGCCATGTATTGCCATTGCGAAAGTAGCCTTTTGCAAGATGAAAAACATACTGACCAATAAAAAGATATCAATTGAAACGAGAACAAGAGTGTTGAGGTGCTACATAGAACCTGTGCTTTTGTATGGATGTGAAGCGTGAACAATAAGCAGTCATGCTGAAAAAATCTGATGGCTGTAGAAATTTGGTTTCTGAGGAAAATGCAAAGAATACCATGGACAGACGAAAAACCAATAAGCAGGACCTTCAGGAAACAATGAAGATCGTAAACTGATTAGAGTCATTAGACGTAGACAGTCAACATTTTGTGGGCATGTTATGAGAAGAAATGACTTGGAGAACTTGGTGACAACTGGCAAGATCGAAGGGAAGAGACCAAGGGGGAGACCGAGATGTAAATACCTGGATGGATTGGCCACATGGCATGGTCGAGACAGGAACACGGAGCTGATCCACGACTCTGGCGATCGAGTGAGATGGCAGAACATGACTGCCCACGCTTACCGGCATGACACATGATGGATGGATGGTACAGCAATAGCTAATTACACGTATTTATTTTCAGATGAGTATTGGACGGTCTCTCTAACTCTCTCTCTCTCTCTCTCTCTCTCTCTCTCTCTCTCTCTCTCTCTCTCTCTCTCTCTCTCCTTCTCTCCATCTATGTGTTTCTCTCTTTGTCTATACCTTCCATACTACCTTAACTCTTTAAATGTTAGTGTTTCTTATTTCGTTTATTGTTGTAACAACTGATGATATAATGGGTTTGTCATAATCTCAATCATCGTGATCGTCATCAGATTAGTCAGTTCGAAGAAATATGGTGTTGGGTTCGTCTTACCATGGCATTGCACTAATCATTAGTTTCAGGACTTCACTAGACCCTAAAGTATGCCTGATCCAAATATCCTTGCCTACTTATCTGCAGCATTAGTATCTTAGTATTTCACACCCCCCCCCCCCCCCCCCACCTCCTTCCCCATCCCCAATTTGGACAGTGGGATAAAGTTTCTTAACATTAAAAATCCTGAATTCCGTGGAGAAAATAGTAACGAAAAAAAAGTGCCGCAGCAGGAACCTGCTGTGACTATGCGACATGTTAGAGACATCACAGTTATCTGGTCTGAGTGCACGGATGAATAGGTGATAGGTCTTTCCTTCTATAGCCAGCGACGAGCCCAAGCATCGAACCCTATTCCGACCTCGTTCATGTCATTCCTAGCTCAACGTTCCTAACCATTCCGACGCCGACGCTCCGGCTAAATATTACCACCCTCAGCCTAATTCTTTCCATTGTAAATAAGATATTGGGAAAATGGAACACATGGGGTCAGGAGAGATGTAAATTGTGAACCAAACATTGCTCATAGTTATAGAAATGACACATGATAATAATACTAATAATAATAATAAATTTCATAATAATAATAGTAGAAATAATAATAATGATATTAATAATAATAATAATAATAATAATAATAATAATTATAATAATAATAATAACAATAATGAAACACTTTATTTCATGGAAGTATTTAATTTATTTTCTACGTATGTGGTTTAGCGGATAGTAAAACTGATTTTTGAACTCATGTTTGCTCCTGGGCTTGTTTTCCCTATTACCAGTGTCCCTCGTCATCAGGCGAACCGACTCCAACTTCAGAGTTACTTATAATTTACGTCCCCAAGTCAAGGACATGAAGTCAACATTTTAGATCAACTGACCGATGTTAGGGTTGAACCCATCAACTCACTATCAGCCAAACGGAAATTTAGGAGTGAATATTGTTATCCATCGGTCCATGCTGACCACGATGGTGGGGTTGATTGCAACGTGCTGTAAGAATTTGAAACTAACTGTAACTCACATTAGCGCATGCATGCACAGAAAGTACTTGTGCTAGCAAAATCACCATAGCCAGTGCAACGATATTCATCTTGGTCACTTTGGTGAAATTATTCCTGACCAGGATTTCACTAGGTATATATTTCTGCAGCTAACAAGCGAGAGACCAGGTGATTTAAAGCGAAAGAGAGAACGCACGATTTATGACCAGTAGCAACAAGACAGATGTAATGAATTCCTTAATGTGTTTACAGGTCAATATACCCAATATGGTGGATGGTGTACACAACAGTTCTTTTCTAATGCGTGTATATACTGCTAATAAAATCAATTAATGCCGCCGTCTGTTTGCTAAGAGCTGGCGAATGCGTTGTACAATCCAGCGTTGCTTGTTCGAAATCACCTGCAGGCGATATGGAAGCAAACCACTTGACATTGATTTAAAAACCAAAAAAATAATGGTATTATGAGCAGATAAGCTGTTAAACATCTAATTGTTGTTAAATGTGGTTTCTGAGGAAAATGCAAAATATATCATGGACAGAGAGAAAATATCCGATCAGTAAGTCCTACAAGAAGCAAAGGAAAATCCTAAACTGATTAGAGAAATTTGACTTAGAAAATCATCTTGAGCAGGTTTTAGTCACTTTATGATTGATTTGATCATTCTTTTCTTTTGGTGGTATGTAACGGGCACATCAGGCTGTTCTTCTTTGGCTCCTTCCTTAGCCAATTGATCAGCTCTGTCGTTTACGGGTACTCCACAGCGGGATGGTATC
Source organism: Cepaea hortensis (assembly GCA_963921405.1). Taxonomy (NCBI): domain Eukaryota; kingdom Metazoa; phylum Mollusca; class Gastropoda; order Stylommatophora; family Helicidae; genus Cepaea; species Cepaea hortensis. The sequence goes on along the minus strand of OY992883.1, from coordinate 30,416,255 downwards.
CACTGCATGGTGACCTTATGCTGCCTGCTAAGTTCAGAAAGTAGTGTCATTAGTACTGGCAATTTCCCAGAAAGAAGCGCCTCGAGTACTGATTTTGCATCTGTCAATAGCAACACAGGTTGTGTACCATTGCTGGTATTTAGTAATTTCTCTGTTGCTAACTTGATTGCCTCAGTTTCAGCATCATAGTTATGGCAGAACTTTCCTGTGGGTACTCTGGCTGTGTCCCTAGTATTATTTGGGTATTCTATGTACACTCTCGCTCCTCCATTTCGAACAGCATTTTGTGCTGACCCATCTGTGTAGATTTGGATCCAGAGGTCCTGTGGGTATTCTTCATCAAGGAAGCTGAGAGTGGCTGTTCTGCGCTGCACACTGTTCTGTTCTTCCTTATCAAATATTCCTCTCACTTTTGTCTAGATGTGTAATGATAGTCTATGTTCATATTTCCATGGAGTTCGCTCTGGAATAGTTGTTAGGGGGATACCAACTTTGGGCAGATCGGTGGTTTCTCTGCAGAGTTGTTTTTCCTGGCGGATAACCGAACCATAGCTGGGTTTCAAATCTGTTCTTCATAGGGTGGCCTGGCAAGTTGAGGAACTTTTCTGCTTGTATTCGTGTTTTCATATCTCTGCGCTCTTTCAGTGCTTGTGTCCTCCCCATCTTATCCATCTCCACTAAAGGGGTTGATCTCATCCCTCCTGTGGTGACTCTAAGTGCTTGATTTTGCACCTTGTCCAGCTATAGTAGTGTGGTTTTGATGCCTAACACCACGCAGTTGACCCGTATTCCAGGTGTGGTCGTATGCTTTGTTGATAAACTTTGCTAAGTATTTTTCCACTGGCTCCCCATGTGGTCCCACTTAACTTTCTCAGGATGGCTATTTTCCTTCTGGCTTTTGCTACTGCTTTGTTGATGTGCTTTCTCCATGTCAGCATGCCGTAAAATGTTACTCCAAGGTATTTTGGTTCTTTATCTTCTCTTAGGGGTGTTCCATTTATCTGGATGATCCCTGCCTTTTGTTTTGGAGAGATGGTAAATAGAGTGGTGCTGCACTTGTCAGTGCTTATGCGGACACGCCATCTATTTGCCCATGCAACAAATGTATCCACAGCTCTTTGTAGCAATCTGGTGGCCACCGATGCATGTTCATTTGTGCTCCATAGAACCAGATCATCGGCGTACATTGCCGCTTTAACTCCATGAGGTAGATTAGCAATAAGATCATTGATGAAGATTAGAAAAAGTGTGGGGGACAAAACTCCGCCCTGGAGAACACCGTGACGCAGTAGTACATTCTTGGTCTTGAGTCTGTCTATCTGTACTCTGGCTCTTCTGTTGTACAAGTGTGCTTTCACCCATTTGCACATTCTTCCATTGACTTTGCAGTTTCTCAGTTTCTTCATCAGACCTTCTTTCCAGACTTTGTCAAAGGCTTTCTTAAGTTCTATTCATGTCGCAAGCACCAGTTTCTTCTCTTGGAATGCATCCTCAATTTCTTGAGAGAGTTAGGTTGTCTGATCTTCCGTAGAGTAGCACTGCCTAAAGCCAGCTTGCTGTGGCACAAGGATGTTTTTACTTTCAATGTACCACTGCAGTCTGTGATTGATGATGCGCTCCAGTGTTTTGCAGAGACATTTGGTGAGGCTAATTGATCTGTAGCTAGAGGGAATGGAACTATCTTTCCCTGATTTTAGGAGGGGTATCATGATTGCTTCTCTCCAGGCTTGTGGAACACTGCCTAAGGTCCAGCTGTTATTGAAGATCTGCAACAGCTTTTCTTTGGCCTCTGTTCCTACATTCCTGATCATTTCATTGGAGATACCATCAGCTCCTGGTGACTTTCTCATTTTCAGTTTTGATATGGCTAGCTCCAGTTCGCTGATTGTGATGGGTGCCTCCAGAACCTCATGTAATATTTCCTTCTGTCTTGTATGTTGCCGTTTCTCTCGAATCTCTTGTTGTTTCTCTGGACTAATTTTGATACTGTTATCTTGTGCGAATGAGTCCAAAAAATAGTTAGCTTCTTGCTTTCTTGATAAGATGTTTCCATCCTTATGTAGTGAAATTTTTGAGTTTCTCCCTGTGCCCTCATCGTCATGTTGTTTTATTAGCTTCCACAATTTCCTTGTGTCTCTTTCAAAGTTCACAGACTCCGTTTTCTCTTGCCAGCTTATCCGTCTAGCCTGCAGCTTGGCTCTTTGAAATTTGGCTTTTGCGTGCTGGAATTTATTGTGGTGCTCTTGGCTGGGTGTGGCCTCTTATTGCTTTATACACACTTCCACATCATTATGCAACTGTTTCAGTTCACTACTCCAGTAGGGTTTATATTGTTTACGGGCTCCTCTTGGTACTGTTTCTCGCGCTGCCTGTAGTATGCATTTCTCAAACGCTTCAACTACTTTATTTATGTATTTCTCGGTGTTCAGCTTTCTAACCAATATGCTGGTGCGATGCTTGTACATTGCCCAATCTGCTTTCTTGCAGTTCCACCTCGAGAGGGTGCTGCTTTCACTTACAAGCTCATTTTCTACAGTTATAAAGACTTGCCGATGGTCGCTGCCACCAAGTTGTTTCCCAACAATTCGTGTAATGTTCCACTCCAGGTCTGGTGAATGAAAAGCCAGGTCAGGTGTAGTTGTAGTGTACCATGATCTCGAGTAGAAAGTATGTGGGTCGGACGGCTTGTTAATCAAGATGAATCTATTCTCCTCCTGCCAATCTTCCAGTCTCTCTCCTCTCTGGTCCATGTGATCATAGCCTCAGCTCTGCGAGTGGCTGTTGAAATAGCCACACACAATCATTTTTTTCTTTTAATGGTAGTATGTCCAGTACCCGTATGCGGTCACCTGGACAGTAGTAATTGATCAGATGTAGGTCTGTAATGCTTGTCTTAAGTTTAAGTGACTGATACTCAGCCCCTTCCATGTAGACTTCGACTTGGGAAGCAGTGACGTTATTTTTTATAAGGTCAGTATCCCACCTTTTCTCCTGTCATTTCGGTCATTTCTGATTTTGAAGGCTATATTTTCGTTGAGGTGAGTTTCTTGCAAGCAACATGCACTTACTTTTTCTTTGTCCAAGATGTTTTCTAATTCTATTTTTGTTGTTGCTGACTCCCTCCGCATTCCAGTGCATTATTTAACATATCTCATTATATTTTTGGCGTACAGGTTAAACAAATAGGAAGACAGCACACAGCCCTGACGGACACCTTGCTTTATGTCAAACCAATCTGATGTCTCGCAATCTATTCTAGCCGCTGCTTGTTGGTATAGAGCAATGGTTTTCAGACAGCGGGGAATCCCCCCCCCCTCCCCCACTGGGAGGGGGGATTTAGGGTTTCCAAGAGGGGGGGGGGAATTAAGATTATTTCAAGATCGCGTGACCACAAGAACCGATTACTCGATGTTGCTTTTCCCTCTATACTTAAGGGTTCTGTACTTCTCGCCCTTCTGAAATTTGTTTTATAATGTAAGTTGATCCTCAAATCACGTTTTTTTTGTAGACGTCAAGTCTTGTTATATTATTTGTTATTAAATTTAGCTTCCATTTTTACGTATACTGTATAGGCGCCGGGAGGGGGTCTTTAAAGGGAGGAAATATGAAACGAGGGGAATGACATTCTGAACATATGGTGACGGGGTGCATGGGCCAAAAAAGGTTGAGAACCACTGGTTTAGATAGAGCATTTTTATGAGTCGTATTACATGTGAAGGAAAGCCCATATTCCTCATGATTTCTCCAAGTTTCTGATTTTGTTAACAGTCAAATGCCTTTGAATAATCCACAAAACATGAGAATATGGTTACATTAAATTCTCTGCACTTCTCTGTTATTAAAGGCATGTTGAATATGAGATCTCTTGTTCCTCTTTCTTGTCTAAATCCAGCTTGAACCACATTAATTTCTTCTTCCAGTTTCTTACGAAGTCTTCCCATAATGATTTTTAGTAGAATTTTACTTGCTTGACTGATCAGATCTACAGTTCCATACTTGGTGCATAATTTCAGGTTGCCTTTTTTGTGTGTAATGGAATGAAGATAGTTCTCTTCCAATCTTTTGACCATATACCATATTTCCATATCTGTTTACATAATGCGTGATCGATTTGTATGCTTTATCCTCCTCCTTCCCCCCCCCCCAACCCCGCTTTAATTAGTTCATCTGATATTCCATCACATCCAGGAGATTTACCATTCTTCAAGTTATTTTTTTAAATGTTGCATATCCCTTACAGGGTCTCTGGTCAAGGGGTTAACGGCATTGTTCGTAATCCCGTATATCCATGAGGTGAAAACATCAGCTGCGGGAATCGCCAGCGGTTCGCTCCGAGATGGTAATTTACGGGGGTATGTGAGTCGGTCGTTCAGAAAGCAATGGCAAACCAATGAGCCTAATCTTGCCAAGTACATCAACAGCAGCTAAAAAATGTTGATGTTGTCTGCAAATTCCTGTGAGGTATATGCAAAAAAAAATCCTTTACAGGACGTTGCAGCTAACACTTGCTTACTACATCAACAGCAGCTGAAAAATGCTGGTGTTGACTGCAACGTCTATTTTCCCACAGCTGCTGTTTTCCCCTCGTGGATATACGGGAATACGAACAATGTCGTTTAAACCTTGGCCAGGGAGACCCTCTACCGGTCTCCCTGGCCTAGGAGTTAACGTCTTTCTCCGTAATCCCGTATATTCTCGTGAGTAACGTCACATGCGTGATAATCGGTAGCGGTTCTCGCCGCGTTGGTAACTTATGGGGTATGTGAGCCGGTCGCTCAGAAAGCAATGGCAAACCAATGAGCCTAATCTTGCCAAGTACATCAACAGCAGCTAAAAAATGCTGATGTTGTCTGCAAATTCCTGTGAGGTATATGCAAAAAAAAAATCCTTTACAGGACGTTGCAGCTAACACCAGCATTTTGCAGCTGCTGTTGATGCAATATGCAAGGTTTACGTTCAGTAGTTTGCCATTGCTTCTGAACGACCGGCTCACATACCCTAGTAAGTTACCAGACCGACGCGAACTGCTGCCGATTCTCGCAGCTGCTGTTTTCCCCTCGTGGATATACGGGATTACGAACAATGTCGTTAATACCTTGGCCAAGGAGACAAGTTCTTCATTACCCATGCAATTTCATCTAATGAGGGTTCAGGTTCTGTTTTTGCTGTCATTCGTTCATGTATCTCATTCATATCGTCACTGTTATTCTGTCATACCATTTTATTAAATTTATTCTGTGCATGAAGTTATTAATGAATGCTTGTAGTTTATTCGTAATTATATTAGTCGTTCTCCCTATATTTGCATAGATTTGAGGTTAGAATTCGATAATCTAAGATTGGTACTAGATTTCATTTTGTTTGACATCCACACATTCACTGGTGTTATGACGGCCACCCTTGCTGTTTTGTATTCTTATGTCAATAGCTCCATCTATTTCCCCACTGTCATGAACATTGAAGTAAGACCAAGGGAAATTGGTTTGTCGTTTCCTTGATGTGTTCTCATTATCTTTGTCTTTCCCTTGTGGATCGTTCCGTGTGTCTCATGACCTCTCATCATGTGTGATAAATGTATCTTATACATCATTTCATGCGTGGTGCAGGAGGACAAAGCCATCAGCGAAATCAAAATAATCAAACTAATGTGTCAGAGTGGATAGAATTCCATGTCTTGTGGCCTGTTTGTTGGTTTCATAATCTAGTTTATAACCGACAAGGTAAAAGAGGCGACAGCAGGCATCCTTGTCTATCTCAAATTCTTATTTTAAACGGATGCATTAATTTTGACATTTCATGTCTTAATACGATATCTGTTTCTGATGTAAGTATTTATGTGGGATCCCATGGTAGCTAATCAATTTCCAAAATATCCCTATCAGTATTGTCAAATGTCTACTCCAAGTCCATATATCGAAAAATAAAGTAACGATTTCATGTCGATGCTTTGCTGCACTATTATGCGTTATGTGGCTATCTGGTCTGTTATGCGTAATCTGGCTATCTAGTACATGATCTATTTAGTCTTAAATCTACATATTTAACCCTTATTTGTCTATCTATGGTATAATCTCTTCAGAATGATCCTGCTGAATTTATTTCCTAACATTGACAATATCATTATCCATACATAATTTCTCAAATATTGCAGCCGTTCATTGTTTCACAGAGTCACCAATTATCGGTCTCTTCAGTCTGCTGGTATTTCTGTTGTCTCCCAGACTGTTTAAACTAATATATGTGGATATGAATGTTGTGTTTTGATATTTGATTTAATAGTTGCTAATGTGATACGAATTAAAAGAAAAAAAAAAGATATAGAGACTTTACACATCCCTATCTCACACCTCTTTCAATAGGCTGGTATTGACCTACATCATATTGAATTCTGATGACAGCTTGTTGTTTCCAATATATGTTTTCTACAAGTCTAAGGTCTTTTCTATCAATTTGTATATATATACACACACACGCGCGCGCGCGCACACACACACACACACACAAATATATATATATCCACGCAAACATCCCGCACCCTATATATATATATAGGGTGCGGGATGTTTGCGTGGATGTGGAATGTGTGAGTGGGGGTGTGTGCGTGGATGTGGAATGTGCGGGTGGGGGAGTGTGAGTGCCTTAGGGATATGTAGGGGGTTGAGAATGTGTATGTGTCGGGGCGGGATGCGTGAGTGGATGGAGGATGTGTGTGGGTGTGGGTGTGTGTGTGTGTCCAGCATCCACACGCCCCACAAATATATATATATATATATATATATATATATATATATATATGTGTGTTGGTGTGTGTGGGTGCGTGTGTGCGCAAGTGTGTATATGTATGTATGCAATAAATAACTAATTAAAAATCTAAAGCTAATAAAAAATATATAAAATATAAACTTATGTACATTGCTGTATTTTGAGTCAGTGTGTGTGAATGAGAGGCAGAATGAGTATGCGTGAGAGTGAATGTGTGTGTGTATGTGTGTGAATGTCTCTGTTTGTATCTGTGTGTGTGTGTGTGAGCATAACAATTTTTTACGTCACACACTGTATATGTACACATTTTTCTCCATGTTTAACATGTTTATGAGACTGCTCACGACAATTGTCAGTGTATGTGTGTGAGTAAAGTGTGGGAGTTTGTTCATACTAGTTTCAGTTCTCACGTGAGGCATTATGTGTGTCTAGATGTGAGGATGTGTGTGTGTGTGTGCGTGTGTGTGTGGAGGATGTGTGTGAGTGTGGAGATGTGTGTGTGATGGAAGTAAGGGTGTGTGGGTGAGGGATGCGTTTGGATGGGTTGGGGTGTGTGGGTGTTGGTGGGATGTGTGGATTGATGTGTGGGAGTTAAAGTAGGGTTGTGGGAATGTGTATGGGGAATGTGTGTATGGGACGGGTGCGGAGAATGTGTGTGGGGGTGGGGGATGTGTGTGGGTCGGTGGAGATGTGTGGATGGTTTGGGGGAAGTATGTGTAAGTGGTGGGGTTGTGTGGGTAGGGAATGTGTGTGGGTGGATTGGGGATGTAAGGGCGGTTGAGGAGAAGTGTATGTTGTGTGGGTTTGGGATATGTGTGTGGTGTGTTGGTGGGGGATGTGTCCGTGGTGTATGGGTGGTGTATGTTTGTGGTGCGTGGGTGAGGATATGTGTTTGAGTGGGGGTAGTGTGTGGTGTGTGGGTGGGGGATGTGTGCGATGGGTGTGGGGATGTGTGTATGGGTGGGGGATATGTGTGGGTAGGTAGGGAATGTGTGATGTTTGGGGGAAGCTTGTGTGGTGGTGGGGTGTGTGGGTGTGGGATGTGTGCGTGGATGGGGAATGTGTGGATGGGGGTATGTGAGTGGCTTAGGGATGTGTAGGTGTTTGAAGGATGTGTATGTGTCGGGGCGGGATGCGTGAGTGGGTGGAGGATGTGTGTGGGTGGGGGTATGTGTGATCGAGAGATGTTTGGTTGTGGGTGGGTGGGTGGGGGTGTGTGGGTGCGTAGTGGAGGATGTGTGAGTGACTGTGTGTTAGAGGATGGGTGGGGAATGTGTGTGTGGGTGGAGAGACGTTTGTGGTGTGTTGGTTGGGGATATGTGTGTGGTGTGTGGGTGGGAGATGTGTGTGTGTGTGGGTGGGGGTATTGCGGGGTGGGTGGGTGGGTGAGGGTATCTGTGTGTGTGAGTGGGGATATTTTGTGGTATGTGGGTGGGGGATATGTGTGTGGTGTATAGGTGGGAATGTGTGGTGGTATGTTTGTGTGGGATGTGTGGGTGAGGGATATGTGTGTGTGTGGTGCGTGGGTTGGGAATATTGTGTGGTAAAGGATGTGTGTAATATGCGGGTGGGGGATGTGTGTGGTGGGGGATGTGGGTTAGGGCATGTGTGGGTGGGTGGATGATGTATATGTGGGTGGTGGGGTGTGTGTGCGTGGATTGGTGATGTATATATGGTTAGGGAGATGTGTGTGTGTGTAGGTAGGGAGATGTCAGTTGGTGAGGATGTCTGTGTATGGTTTGGGGATGGGTGAGTGGATGTGCGATGTGTAGGTTGGAGAGAGATGTGTGTGCGTTGGTGGAGAATATGTGGTCGATTGAGGTGTGGTTGGAGGATGGGTGGTTGGAGGTGTGGGTGGGGAGAGGATGTGTGGATGGGGGATGAGTGTGTGGGTTAGGATGTGTATGTGGGTGGGTACAGGACGAATGGGTTGGTGGGGGATGTTTGTGTGGGTGGCGAGTGTGTTTGAGTGGGGGAACAGGTGAAGGCAGTTTGTGTGGGTGGGGGATGTGCGGGAGGGGGATGGGTCGGTTGGTGGGGTATGTATGTGTCCCTGGGTGTGTGTGTGGTTAGGTGGGGGTGTGTGTGTGTGTGGGTGGGGTGATGTGTGGGTAGGTGGGAGATGAGCCTCATAACATGGTAATTTGTCTTATTTATGTTTACAACATTTATTTCACAATGTTTTTTTTCCCCTATGTGAATGTATAATGCTCTTTATGAACGAAAGATGAGTGATTGGAAGGGCCGAATGTAAGACGGGCCTGCGTGCCCAATTTGTGGCCCTTTTAAAATAAAGTTGATTTGATTTGATTTGATTTGCGAGAGATCAACAACAACGAGAGAAGCTAAGGGCCTTATACCCCTAGTATATTTATCATCCGTGCTGTCTCTCATTCATACCTATCTATCCTTTATCTCATACAATAAACAGCACCGAGAGAAGCTGTGGCAGACACATCCACAGTATATCCATTAACCGGGCTGTCTCTGGCACTCACACACAGCAAAAGAAAACATGTGGGTCACTCACAAGCACCACGCCAACAACAATAATCTTGCTTCTCTGTGCCTACCTACAGCACGTGTATGACTGGTGGTCTGATCTTATACAACCCCAATAACATAAACATGGGGTGATTTGATCATATATTACGTGGTATAACAATCAACCTTATTGATACTATTTCATAGGGAACAGTATGAGTGAAGCCCGTAATTTTAGACCGTCCTACTCCGCATATGTCATGTGGCATATCACAGGAACTATACTAACGTCTCTCTCTCTCTCTCTCTCTCTCTCTCTCTCTCTCTCTCTCTCTCTCTCTCTCTGTCTTTCTCTCTATCTCTCTGTGTCTCTCTGTCTCTCTCTGTCTCTCTCTGTCTCTCTCTATCTCTTTTTCTCTGTCTCTCTCTCTGTCTGTCTCTCTGTCTCTCTCTCTCTGTCTCTCTCTGTCTCTGTCTCTGTCTCTGTCTCTCTCTCTCTCTATCTCGAGCCATACTTCTTTTGCCTCCTTAGATAATATTATCTTTATTTCCTTGTGAATTTCATCATATTTTCCAGAATTAGTTTTGTCCTGTAATTCTGGAATAGTTTTTACTGCAACACATCTGATTGAATTCTTCTACATGTCCCACTCATCATCCACATCGTGAAATAGGATCTCTAGATCAGACAATATATCAAATTTGTTCTTTACTTCTATGTTAAAATTATCTTGTATTTCTTTGTCAGTTTTCAATTTGCACGAATCATAGTTAGAGTTGTATACTTGGCGTTAATTAACTTTATACTCAATATGCCTGTAATTAATCTGTGGTCACTGTAACAGTATGCATTGGGGACTGTTTTTACGACTGTTAACGCATTTCGAAAACTTCTGCTAATCAGGATGTAATCTACCTGGTTTTTACTCCTGCTGTCTGGACTCCTCCGTTTCCATAATCTTCTAGAAGGTTGTTTAAACCAGGTGTTTCCTACAATCATTTCTTGTTCTTTTGCCCATTCTACAAGTCTGCATCCTCCGTAATTTCGCACTACCAAACCATGGTTGCCCACACTGCATACATCGCCTTGATTTCCTATTTCTCCGATACAATCACCCATTATAATATTTATTTCCGATATTTTAAGGTTCTTCAAAGCAGACTCTATATCATTATAAAATTATTATATACTTTCTTCACTGCATTCATTTATTGAAGCACATACATGAATGGCATTTATATTAAAATGTCTTCCATTTAATATTACTAATAGAGCTCAATCTGACACGGCCCAATATCATTGAATAGAATTTAATGTTTGCCGATGCATTATAATGGTTACACCTCTTTGCCGTTCTTCTCCCCCAGAATAAGTAATCTTACAACCCTTTCCTGTCTTGATCCATGCTCCTTTCCACCTCGTTTCGCACATTCCTAAAATATTCATCTGTTCTCTTTCCATGTCTTGTGTGATATTTTCTAATTTTCCATCTGCAATCATTGTTCTAACATTCCAAGTTCCCACTTTCAATGATAGTAATCGTTCGCACCTGCTAGCCTGCTGGCAGTCTGGAGCCACCTGGTGCACATGACTATCCCTACCGGGCGAGGCTGCCCCTAAAGAGTACCCATTTACGCCGTTTCTCTGATTTTCGATGAGACTGCACAACATAATTTTCTTGGCATCTATAAAGAAATTAGTTTGTCATTGCTTTCCCTTTTAGCATTACATATAGGTGCGTTTTTCTGGTTAATTCTCTACGAAATTAGGACGATGTCCTATGATAACCCCACCTAATTGTAGGCTACATTGTTTATTTTGTTCGCTTTCCTTAAAGACCCATGTAACACTCAGGCGGGATTCCCTCATACCCATCTTAAGTGTTGTGCCTTTAATTTTCTATATTTGTGTCTATTGTTTGCCAAGCGTTCGTGTCCATTGAAAAATAAAGCAACAACTACTCGACAACAGCTAGCGTTGTGGCATAGGGTCAGTGAATGCGTTTCAAGATTCCTCGAGGGACGCAGAGGTGTTTCCAAGGCACCAGGGCCGGTTTATATACTGGCCAAGACCTATTGACGCGTCCTCGTCGAGCGTCCTGGGCAACAGGTCCCTTCGGGGTCCTGGCTAAAGTCAGTAGGATCGCCGATTCCTCCGAAGTCGGAGAGTGTCTGCCTGTACGGCGAGGAACCACCAGTCTGCACACCAATAAGCCAGACATGGGACAACGGATACTCACGCAAAACTCAGGTCCTGTATGACATCACACTGATGTTGGACAACAGGATGCCTTCATCCGACATACAGGACTTCGCGTTGGAGCTCAAGCCAACGAACACAAGCAAGCAAGCAAGCAAGATTCCTCGAAAAACTGAGCCGAGGTTTCCAAACCAGCCGAACAACTTGAGTTCATGTAATTGGTACGGGAAAGTGTTGAACGTAAAAATTGACTATTAAATCACACACAGGTAAGAAATGCCGAGGTTGACTGCGACTTCCTGGAAAGAACCTACCGCTAAGTGTTTAACAAAAAACATGTGACAAAGTGGACACCCAAAACCCATCGTGGAGATTTTATTGTCAACTATTAGTTCAGTGGTAAACATTCCTTGAAGATACCATACATAGGTACCCTACAATAAAGATCAGAACAGCAATCAGAGCTTCGGAAGCAGCGCTGTTTTTCCTTTATGCACCCCTACTGCAACATAACGAAACACAAGAGTTAATACAAACAATGAAGTAACAATAAAAGCATGCATTTGTCTCGAATCAGTTTCTTGCTATGGATCAGTAATGTAATCAATCAATCAATCAATCAGGTGCCGTCTCCACAATGAAGGCTGGCTGCAATGGATCTCCAACACTGTACATCTTTCGCCTTGACTGTATATTCTGCCAGACTGATGTTTGTCTATTTATAGATGTTATCTTGTCACTTGTATCGTTGTCTACCTCTTGATCACTTGCCCTCAACCTTTCCCCCCAGTATGGTTTTTATAAGAATGGTATATCTGTTATCGTGTTCGAAACGTGGTCTTGCAGCCTTTGTCACTTGCCTCTGTTTTGTTTCTTTCATAAACTCTTTTTTCTAGAACCTCCGTATTTGATTGTTTCTTCTTCCATGAAATACGACATATTATTCTGTGTATCCACATCTGCAGGGTGTCTATTCGACTTTCCAGTTGCTTGTTCAATGTCCAAGCTTCCGCGCTAACAATAGGTTTAATATGCGTACCATTTGACAATTTTCATTGTTAATGCCTTGTTAATCTCTCTAGATGTTATTACTGATTTCCCGCTGTTAAAAGCATGTTTGGCCATTCCTATTCTCTTTTTCATGTCTATTTCACTTCTGCCATCATCTGTTAATACATGTCCAAGATAGCAGTAACTTGTTACTTGTTCTAGTATCTCCCCGTTTACTGTGATGTTCATTGTTAATCGTTTCTTTCCATTGCTAATTATCATAGCTTTCTTTCTTAGGATGTTAATATCTAAGCCACATGCTGCACTATTCATGTTTACTTGTTCCACTAGGTTTTGTAACTCTTGCTCGATGTCTGATAATAACACGGTATCGTCAGCATACCTAAGATTGTTTATGATTCTTCCATTGATGTTAAGCCCAGGCATTTCTACTTGTTTAAAAATTATGTCTGTGTATAGGTTAAAGAGGCTTGGGGACAACACGTATCCCTGCAGTACGCCTATTTATATCTCTATGGGCGACGAATAATTATGTCCTCATCCAATTGACGCCACTTGTTCCCAGTACAAGTTACTAATAAGTCTGATTTCTATGTGTGTGTCAATTAACATCTTCAAACATATTACTGCTTTTCTGGTGCCGCTGTTGTTGCGAAAACCAAATTGTTCTTCAGCTACTTCCTCATCTATGTTATTTCGAATTCTCTCTTGTATGACCTTGTGTAGTATCTTAATTAAATGGCTCATTAAGCTAATAGATCTGCAATACTCATAATCAACAGCTCGTGGCTTCTTAGGTAGTGTGATGAAAATGAATGTTTTCAAATTCTTGGGAATGTACACAGTATTATATATATAATTACATAATTCTGTGATAGTATCAATGCCAAAGTTGGATAAGGATTTTATCATCTCTGTTGTTATCTTGTCAGGTCTTGCAGCCTTTCCTACTTTCATCTTTTTAATAGCCTTCTCTACTTCAGTCTTTGGAATGTTTGGTCATTCTTGAGTATTTTACATTGTCGGTTTATTGACCTTGCATTCCCAGAATAACTCTTCTGTGTATTCCGCCCATCTTTTAATTATGTCGGTATTATTAATTATAATGTCTCCAACTTTTCCTTTGATACAACCATTTAGTGATGTAATAGGGTCGTGCTATTGCGTAGGCCTGGATGCACGGAGGAGTAGTTGACCTGCTTTCGCTCACTTAGCGAGACGATGAATGCAGTAGTAATACAAGATTTAGACCTGCGTTCGTTAATGTTAAGACATTGACTGGTGCTGCTGACTGTGATCATGTACCACTATGTGGATAAATGAAAATACGGTTGAAAAAGCGGTGGAAATGTCGTCAAGGATATGAGACTTAATAAATATGTTCTGAAGAAAATGAGAAATTCAAGAACTATACAAAGTGCCTGTGAAAAATAGATACAATCATCATCATTATCCAGTGCAGGTTGGCGTGGGCGATCATGCCTCTCCAAAACGTCATGGATCAATTCGCGTGTTGACTCTCTTCCGTGCCATGACTCAAGAATTTTCTCACACTGTCTTCCTCCATCTCCCTTTCCGCAAATCTGTCCGGTTGTCACAACATGTTCCAGTTTTTGTCTTCTCGTAACCGGGCCATAAAACGATGACAGCCTCTTTCTTATGTTTTTGATAAGTTGTCTTCGCAACTCAGTGTCCCCTATAACGTCCTGATTGCTCTTTTTGACTGTCCAACTAATTATTAACATTTTCCCATAAAATTACATCTCCAAGACTTCCATGGATTTTTTCGCCCGTTTATTAATTGTCCAGGATTCACAGGCGTATGTCAAAACTGGTTCTATTTAACATGCAAAAATTATTTTTCTGACTTTCAAGAACACAGACTTATTGCACAAAACGTTCTTCATTTGATAGAATGCAGTTTTTGCTTGTCCTATTATGCTCTTTATCTCAGTGAAGCTTCGTCCATCTAATGTTATCCAAGTGCTTAGATATCTGAATTCTTGCACTTGCTCCAAAATATAGGTACAATGCAATAGCTATAGTACACAGTATAAATGAACAATGGGAAATGTTAAGGGACTCCATTAATCAAACAGGCAAAGAATTACTACCGGAGAGAAGCCAAAAAGCTAAGAAAAAAAATGGATCATTGAAGAAATCTTAAGGATGATGGACAAGAGAAAACAGAGTGAAATGACAAACAAGAGTATGATAAGATAAATAAAGAAATAAGAGACAAAAGTGTGAAGGCAACAGAAAATTGGTTAAACGAGATTGGCAAGGAAATTCAATAAAATTATATTAAAGATACAGAAAAAAAAATGTGCAAAGACAAATCAGTTAGCTCACAGGAAGAAATATAAGAGTAAATACAGGATGTTTGAAATCAAAAACAGGAACTACATTATTGGAGGAAGAGGTCATAATGAAGAGGTGGAGAGGGTATAAGTAGTGTAAGTGGGGCTCCATCCAGTGCTTTTTTGTGGAGGTGGAGGTGGAGTTTTATAGATACCTCCACAAAGGGCGATAACTCTTTTTTCCCCAAAAAGGTAGGCGTGGTCTAGTGACTCATCATAGGTGGCGTGGTCTAGTGACTCATCATAGGTGGCGTGCGTGGTCAAGTAATTGTAGGTACGACATAAAAAATACGACATAAAACATCAATAAAGAAAACAAACAAAAAGGTAACATTTTTCACACATATTTTATTGGTAGACAACATCTATTCGGTTACAACAGCTAAAGCTTGCGTCGTTTACGTCCCAAAGGGATCAGCGGGATATGATTACTGTAGAAAGCTGTCTGGTCATTCAGTGGCATGTCTTGACTGTAGTCATAGGTAATCGGTTCAGGTACGTCTGGGTTGTAGGTAGACGGGTCTTGATAAAACATCACGGGGTCTTGGTTGTGGGTAGACTGGTCTTTACTAGACACCTCGGGTGGTTGGTAAGTTAGTTTATCGAAATCCGCTAGAATGTCATCCTTCATTGATAGGAGAGACTCAAACTCTGCTCTCGTGAGTGTAATTCCCACCTTGGTCGGGTACTTGAGCTCAGAGACACCGAAATACTTGCGTAAATGTAGCGTCGTAGTGCCTCGGTATTGAGAAACTGTCGCCGCTTTCAAACCGTTGGCTAGTGGTCTGGGCATTTCATCAGTTCTTGACATGAATATCCAGGTAGCTGTAGACATCTTGAGCGTGGCGGGCACGAAACACGAATGTGGCCAGTTCGTCTCGTTTTATAGGACATAGTTTATCGATTGATTTTAAACGTGTCTGGACTTGTCTTTTTCAACCACGGGCTAACCAATCGAAACACGAGGCGGTCATTCACGTGTTGTCTGTGACCAAACGGCTGCAGGATACGCGACAGGCTCGCGCCGCGGCATTTCATCACCAGAAAATACAGGGCGTACAGCCCACAAGTGGCGTTATTGATGTCTTGTAACATACGGGTATTGTACATAGGTGATTGGTCCGAGTTACGTCGTATAAAGCGGATAATGTCGGCGTGTAATGGCGGCAAACCAAACGAATCGAAATATTCAAACTGACCTAGGCCATCGAAATATAGGGCGATCCAATGTGACCCAGAGTAAGAACTGGTGTCGGTGTTGACGATAAAAGCGTGTTCTATCAATGTGTCTAGGCAATTGATCTCTAGCACATACGTTGACTAGCGGAAGGCGTCGAACAAACGGATCAGACATGAGTAACTGTCTTAGGTGTTGGGTATCCATTATGCTACGTAATCGGTTAGCACTTGCCTCGTCTTGGAAATTTCTAGAACCGAGTCGAGTTCCGCGTATATGATGACTTGTAGAGGTGCATCCGTTATAACGGCAAACTTAAGTTCCAGTGACAGTGGACCGGATTTGGCCAGTTCAAACTGCTCTCCGTCTAATATACTGGGAGTCAGATCAAAAGCGTAGAGAGCGAACCCTTGACTGAAACTCTCAAAATTGATACCATTCCCGACATCCTTACCGGTCAGACCGAGGGCCAAATTGGTACCATGGAAAGCTCGCGCATACTGACCTGTAGTATAATTCATGGTTAAGGGTTTGCCTGTGACACTACGCCCATCTACCATCAAACTCAAATAGTTTAACTGATAATGATTGAATATGAAGGGGTTAGTGTTTAGCTCGCCGTTGAAACACGACGCATTCACTAAGCCGATCACCACCCGGGTCGGCGTCTGGCTGAGGAAGAGGTTATCTTGCGTGTGCGAAAACATACCTTTCGGGATAGAAAAGGTTTTTACCACTACCCTTTTAATGGGATACTTGGCATTGGCTCTCAATAAGGCTTTTTCATGAGCCAGAGCGATAGCTGGATTTAACTTAGCTTTCCTCACCAAGAGGGTGGCATGAGTAATGACACTTTTGTAACCACCGTTTACATCCGTGGCAATCAAATTAAAGACAGATTTTGAGGGGGTTAGTTTGATTTTGATATCGACCCCATTCAGCATGTACCTGTCCTGATTGAAAATATCGGAATGTAGACGGCCCATCATATCCATCGCCACACTATTGCTGGCTAAAGATCGTCTTTTGGCTAGACCTTTTTTGGTTTCACCCTTCGTGTCTGTCATATACAAAGGAGTATCTGGGTAGTATAGTGCTGACGTCAGATGACTCTTTTTGGCCTCTTCACCATAATTCAGAAGAGCTTCCAAGTAGGCCCGGTACGGATACGAATTTTCACTCGGTGAAATAAGAGTGTCATTCAAAGACACGTCTACTTGAGAAAACAAACTATGCAAATAATAATTTATGGGACCGACTTCGGCGGTGCTCGGTAGGTCGTCACCGTTGGGAAGTGTAACTTTGGCCCTCACGTGCAGAAAAGTATTAAACAAATCTATATAATCCTCTCCCACGCCAGAGATGGAGAACTCGATGGGTGCCCCATAGGCTAACGTGGCCAACGGATGAATCTCCACAAACTGTCCTTCTTCCACGGCCGTCTGGGTAGGTGGCACGCTAAACAAATCCAGACCAGAATGTAGGCACTCACACGACTTGGGATGTATTAACGCCATTACGAGAAAATATCCGAATGTCCCCGCTGGTGTTGGTGGTTCTTATGAGCCGATCGCTTTCTGCCGGCTGGTTTTATTCTTTTACTGGGCTGACCGGGCGGGGCGGCTCGTTTTCGTTTCCTGACGCCGCTACCTGATTGGCTGATATGTTGAGCAGCGCCCTGGAGCAGTCGTTGACCGGCGTCCCTGGCGTGTTCTTTGAAGGACTCGCCGACATTCCGACCGGCTAGGGCGTCTTGAGCCACCTGCAAACCCGTACCCAACCCTTCCCGCAAAAGGGCTTTGCCACCAGTCTTCAACCAAGGAAGAATTGTTCGACCAAGACCACTAAAGAAACTACCAATTCCATGACCTCGCTGACTCCGACCACCCACAAAAACGGGTAGACCGCTGCCGGCTTGATTACAGAAATATTCCTCGTATAGTTTGGGATTGCGTCGGATTGGCACGTGTCTAACCATGGTTAAACCACCTCAAAACGTTTGTTGGTTCGAAAATGCAGCGTCACTACCGATGTCCCACCTGTGAATGGGATAGGTTTCCCCCGTTCGTCGATTATAAGAGGCTCAATCGTGTCAAAGGAGAACCGACAGAGTGGAACGTAATGTGGTTTATCGTACATCCTAAATACAGAGGTGGTGGGTCTGTCTAGGACAGGTAGAGTCCGTAGTAATGGTACCATCACAGCGCCACCACACGCGAGGTGACAATGTCGGAATAGATATTTTGCGTATCCTGGTCCAAATCTACTTCACCCAGGCCGGAAAGAACGGACTCAGTCTCGCTGACGCGGGGTCGAGGGGACTTGTAAAATATCCGCCAACTAAGTCTAATTTCAGCACCCTGTTCGTATATTTGGAAACGAGTCGAGGGGCACATAAAAACACATTTTAGTCTATTCGAGCTCTGAGAGTTTCCGGACTCGAAAATGTAAAGTTAGCACTGAAGTCCCATCGTTGAGTGGTATCGTTTTTCCCGTCTCGGTAGTTAAAAGTATTTCCACCGTGTCGAAGGAGAATCGACTTAACTGGACGTAGTGTGGTTTATCGTAGACACGATACACTGACGGCAACAATCGATCCAATATAGGGACAGTCCTTAGTAAAGGAACCATGGCGTCTCCGACTGGTCTGGCAGCTACGAGATCAGAATAGACGTAGATATTTTTAACGACGCTATCCATCTCCAATTCCACATTACCGTATAATAAGGCATTGTCGTCTGATAGAGTTGAGGTTGGAAAACCCAACATTTTTTTCAATCTCTCACTAATTTTAACGTGGGCGCCTTTTTCAAGTAGTTTCATTGCGACTTTGTTCCAAGGTGTACGTAGCGTGAATTTGATGTTTGCTTTCTCGTCTACTTGGGTTTCGACACACAACTTATTCAGCTCCTCGATGAAAGCTTCTGGGGTGCTGAACGGACCCGGTGGACATTCAAGGGTTACAGGTTCCAGACCACTACCTTTGGGCGGAAAGTACTGGATCCAAATTTCCCCCGCCAAACCGTTAAAATACGTATTGGGGAATTGAATTTCGGCCAGGCCCACTTCGTATTGTTGACTCACCTCAATAGTCTGCGGCAACTTGACGAAAAAGTGACCTGGGTGGTTGTTCGGGAACACGTCCGGGGCCGTATTACTCGGTAACACCAAATAAAAACTCATTGTTTTTCTAATTTAGGATTAGGTAGCATATAACCCAAACAACTACTCATTAGTGCGACCCACAGTTTGCCTTCTGCTGCGTCTGCGCTGCCTTGAGTCAGATTGAATAGTGACACAGCAATCACGCTATATATAACGAGGGTTTGGCAGATGAATACAATCTCTGGCCGCGGCACTCGTTGTCCAAAAAACGACCAGAACGAAGTTCTTTCCCCGTCCCTAGTCTGTGGTCGCAACACCATATTTTCCAGGTTGTCTTCGGCCATACCACTAGTCTCCATAGCTGGCTAGTTGCGTGTCGGCTATCCAGCTGTTGAATGAATTGGGATAACCAAACCACTTGACTAAATACTCTTTACCACTACCTTTCCTCCACCTTTCTTGTAAGATTGTTTCGATACGATAAATTTCTTTATCACTCACCAATTGTATTTCTTCTCGGTAGAATGACCCTTTAAGTTCCTCCCCTGAATCGTCTTTTAGCACATACGTCACCGGACTAGTCTGGTTTATACGACTAACGGTAAACAGTTCTTCTGTCCAACCCGACATATAACCTTTTTTAAAAGGTTGTTGGCTTTGAGCTAACCTGACACGGTCGCCGGCTGTGAAATACACTTTTCTTGATACGTCTGTTTGACGGTATAAATTATTCCACACTTCTTCTTGATTAGTGTTGTTAACTTGCACAGGGGCCATGCGAATACTCCGGTGATACGAACCATTATAGTTCTGGATCAGTTTATCTATCACGTCGACATACCGCAGTGTATTGGTCTTGGTGAAATAACGCCACATTTTTTCTTTAAGAGTTCGGTTGAATCTTTCTACCACGGCGGCTTTCACATCTTCGTTCTCAGTGGTAAAGAAATGCACGCCTCGGTCAGTCAGAAATTTTAAGAAAGTTCGATTGACGAATTCTGAACCTTTATCGGTCTGAAAGTTTATCGGTTGGCCCTCCTCAAATATTTTACTCACGACCGCCACTAGCTCTTTCCCCGTTTTCTTCTGGATCGGGATGGCCCAGGCATATTTACTAAACACATCGATACACGTCACTAGGTAGGCCATACCGTCATTGTACCTTCGTAATTTTTGCATATCTATCAAGTCGGCTTGAAACTGTTGATTTATACCCCCGGTTATGGTCTGACGTCTCTGAAATCGGCGACGGATCGGTTTATGTAACGTGTAGGTATCCTGATGACGTAACCATTTCTGAATGGTTTTAGCTGGAAGTTTGCTATTTCGATGTAAAGCGACAGCTCCACCATAGGCCCCCGGTTTCTCTGGGTCATAGTAATATTTTCTTAATTGCGCGGCCATTTTTCCCATCGGGGTGTAGGTATCCGACTCTTCTTCTTCCGCAGTTTATAACCCGGTGTAGCCACAGCTGTCTCTGCTGGGGCTTTGGGTTCGTCTACCTTCGGTGTTAGCTGAGCAGGCGGTGTCTCGACTACTGGTGCCGGTAAGGCGCTGACTTCGGGTTTTTGTTCCTTGATATCCACCAGACCTAATGGTTTGTGCCTATGCTGCTCGAGGCGATTCAGATACCGCTGTAAGGTTTGTTGATATAGTCTGGCTTTGTCACGGGGTGGTAGATCTTCTGTTGCCAAGACTTGTTGCATCTGATTATCCAAATCTTGTAGGCTATCATTTAGTGTGTCGGGTGGTACGTAGGGTTTTTCCAACACCCGAGGATCGACCAGGATCATTTTCTTCATTATAAACCCACAATACCTTTCAATACGTTAAGGATGGGTCCGAGCAGGGCGCCGATGAATCCACCCTTTTGCAAGATCTGTTTCCGTTTCTTGAGCGATAGTTTCTTACGAGTGAGCGCTCTCAGACTGTTTTTGTGACGTTGCAGACGCTTCTTCTGAGCTGGTGTCAGGGGAACATTACCTTTTAATACATTGTGACAGCATTCGCAAATTGATTGGACGAGGTCTGGGGAAGCTGTTTTAATAACAGCTTTTACGGCGGGTGGCTTGGCTTCACCCAAGTATCGCAACATGGATTCGTTGCGTTTAAGTTGACTAGACATGTTATTTAGGTACGTAGACGACTTGTCTTTGGTCGGGAAATATACGACTTCGTAAGCGGAGCTGATCCGGTGTTTCCTGGCGAAGGTCGAATAACAAATACCCGTGTGGAACCGATGTAGCGTCCTTAAAACTCTCTTGGACATATGACACCCGCCCTGGAAAAATTTGTTTTCCTAAATTATTAACTTGTGCACCGTCTCGAGGATTCTTAAATACTACTAGGTAATGCGAATTCAAACTGATGGTTCTTTGTTCTTTATTCTTCCCAAAGAGGTTCTGTACAATATACATGACGCTGAGGTTGCGATGATGACTGCCTTTAGTGAATAGTTTAGTTACCCTATCATCTGTCTCGGACATTAGGTCATCTATGACCACTAACCGACGTCTATCCCCAGTCCACTGTTCCATATCAGGCAGCCCTTCATTAAACTGCACTCCTTTCATATTCTCGTACATGGGTTGCCATTCCCCATAGCACCATATAACCTCCTCTGGAATCGGGTCTACCATGGCGGGAAGATGGGTCAGGAAGCGCTGGACAAAGACGGTTTTACCGCTCGATGTCGGTCCAGCAATTAAACAAGTAAAAGGATGTTTCCAGCGAGGATCCATGGCCACTAAATGACGCGATATGACTCGCACGCCCGTCTATATATTCCAACGATTAGTGACCCGACAACTCTTGCTGCTAATGTTTAACCAGGGCGCCACCTGATAGTGATTACCTACGCCGATGTTTAAAGAATTACTCCCCTACGGTTCTGGTAGATAACGACCGCTTATGGGCGCGGCACACGCTGACAGATGCCTATGCCATTTCCACACACAGCGGCCGCTTATCGCCGCTAAAACGTCTTTTTACCATAGCCTTGACAGAACTTAGCTGTATGTTGATCGCTTGGGAAGATTACGCTCAGTAGTTTGTCATTGCTTTCTGAGCGACCGGCTCAGTATCCCGCAAGTCACGAGCGGGGGTCGAACCGCCTCAGCTCTCACTCCGCTACGAGACTCTGTGTGATAAACGGGATTACAGAGAGAAAGTGTTGTAACCCCACAGCCACAGAGACCGGTATATACAAAGAACACAATTGTGTTAACCTACGCGGTTTTGATGTAAAGTCTGTGACACTATATTTCTCGTGTCTGGTGAATTAATTACAAATATTCTTCTGTTAAATTTTTTTTCCCCACTCGCTAGACAAAAAAGTACCAAACACACAGACAAATCAATACGTCGTGATTCATTGTTCGGTGTAATGTAATTTCAATCGATGAAAACAAGGCGTTGTTCGCATTGCTTTAGAAAAGGTTGTGAATGGCGGGTATCTTCTGTTGTGAATGAACGTTGTGCGTGTATGAGAATCTAATATTTGCATGCAGTCGTGTTTGTTGACAATTGTAATGTTGACGTTTGGTAAAACCTGGCGGTTCTTTTTAAAAAACGCGCGTCTTTTTTGTACTAATGTCTTTGTAAATGTGTGTTGTTTTATTAAATAATGTCTTTCCGTATAATGTATTTTGCGGGTTTGTAGCAATGTTTTTATATTAAATAATGTCTTTCCGTATAGTGTATGTTGTGTTATTAAATAAGGCGTTTGTAACAATGTTTTGTGGGTTTGTAGTAATGTTTTTGTCTGACGCAAACAGGCAGTGATATTTTCTGTTAAACAAAGATATATGACTCACACAAATTGACACTAAGCTGAAGACGTTAAATTATCGTGCCTCGGGTACACAATAATCATGTTTCTAGGAAATTACCGTTATGTTTCGAGAGAGAGAGACATTTTTATAATTTCTGTGTCAGAGAAATTAACATCTTACCGGGCAATTACGCCGGCAGCAAAAACTGTTTGAAGTAAGGACAGAATACTTACAGAACTGTCTCTGGTTAGGTGCACTCCCGTCAAACCCAATTATCTTTCCTCCCGGAGATAGAAAAAACGTACGAAAGAGATGCAATTACGATTTGACACAAAGTACCTAGGTACGTAATTATGGTGGCAGACAATGACAAAGAGTGTAGTAGATAATGTATAGTCGATGAAAAGTCGTGGTTCTTTCTGCGTGATTATGAATCTATACTCGAGTGAGATGTACCAGCCACAACCCGCCTTTTGACAGTTCGCCCGCCCCCGTGTGACAGTAGCAGTGTCGGTCAAGCGATGTGACAGTGGTTACTTATTTTCCCGACATCTGATTGGTTGATTCAAATGACACTTCTCTCGCAACTTGCTCGTTTCAAATATACGACAAACACGCACGACAAGTAATTCATGAAACGCATGTGAAGTCATTTGAGTTCTGGCAGTTAACGAGGAAGGATGTTTTTTATTCAACGGATAATAATTTCAACATATTTTCTAATTCCTCGGATTTTAACAGTCGTGTCTTCTGATACAGAAAGCTACTTGTCTTCTGCGCGAAACTGGTGACAATTTTCTCGACATCAGTGTCAGAATTATACAACGAATCAACGAGTTTTTGATTCATATATCTGCTCAAAGACATTAAAATTATTATCCGGCCGGCGTTTATGCGGGCATCTGAAAACACTTCGTCTGCGATATTCTCAAAGGTATGATATGCTTGATCACTTGGCATATTGGTTACAACAGAGTCAAACAACGTCGCGTGATTACGAATCAACACATCTAATAATTGCGTCATCTTACAAACTTCATCCGGCTGGATAACAGAAACAAATAGTTCGGCCATTTTATCAGAGAATGTCAGCTACGCAGAAGCACGGATGTACTCTGTGTAATAAAACCTTCACACGTCTTGACAATTTGTTACGACATCGTACAACTACTCATTCTACACAACAGTTTACTTGTGATTTTTGCGATTGTATGTATACCCGAAAAGACGCCTTACGGAGACACATAAAGTCTGAACATGAACTACTAGCTAGTGGTGTGTCGACCACTCAACCAGCATCTACTGCTGCTAATAATCAACAATCCACAAGTCGCAAGCGGGGACGAGAACCGAATACAGACGAACACTCTACTGGTAAACGCCGGAAGTCAACCAAACAACAAACATCGAATGACACAGCGTCGTCAGTTACAGAAACTGATATACCGCCAACTAGCACATCAACACAAGCAGCAGCATCCGCCCGTTCTGCCGCCAGCCGTAGCGGGCAGGATTTATCAACATCCGGTGGCTTGTCGGGCGATCAAGCTTCGCCGACCACCGATGAACAGTTACTAACAACACGTACCTTGTCGGCCGAGCACGTGTCACCGACTAATAATAAACAACAATCATCTGGTGCCTTACCGAGTGACGCAGCAGTATCAACAACAAGCGTGTTGCCAACAGAAGAGCAACTATCACCTAGTACCACGGCGAGTGACGGATCAACAGGTGCCGTGTCGGCTGGCAACGAATCGGCGGGAACCTCTGGTGTTAACACAACTACTGAATATTTGTCATTACAAAAATTACCCCCGGATGTTCGAGCAGTGTATTATGAGCATTGGGGCACTGTTAAATCACACATACGACACGGTCGGTATCTGTGTGAATGGACATTTTTTAATCGACCAGATACTGACATGCCGACAGATTGGAGTTCTCGTTTATTCCGGCTTTTTAATGTTCAAAACTCCCGCTTCAAAATAATCGCCAGTCTGCACACAATGCTAAGACATCGAGAGACACAAGCCCTACGGCTCTACCATGCCAGTTCCAATAACTCTTCCTTGTTCCCTACACCCTTTTTAGTCTCCAATAGGTCTGATTTCGAGGTGTTTGTGACCAAGGTGAATGCTGTAGATTTGGTCAATTCAGCAACACTAACCCGACCAGATACCAAATACTTTGTTGAAACAATTCCCAGTATAACTTTTTACGTTTACAAGTTGGTGGAATTCCCTGTTGGTTGTTGTATTACTAAAATTCCAAACCATATTACACAAAACAAATTTATTAATACTCTTCAAAACGACTCACGCGGTAAGCCGTACACAGATAACTTGTGTATATTCCGCTGTATATCTGTGTTTAAATCACGGGGAAAAGATGTCAGGTATCTTAGAAAAGATACACGGACACTATTCAAAGAATGGGTGCGGTATAAAGGGTTGAAATCAATCAAAGCCTTTCCGGGTGTTAGTTTAGTTGATTTACCTGCCGTGGAAGAATGCTTTAAATTACAAATCAATGTGTTTGCCTTTACAGAGGAGGAATATCTGGTTCCGAAAATTAGAAGTACTAGTACACATCCAGATATAGTGAATCTTCTTCTGCATGAAAACCATTTCATGTATATTGTTGATGTGGCCAAGGCCGCTCGGTGTTTTTCTTGTGGGAAATGCGGTAAGCTATTTAAGATGTACAAGCGACTGACACCCCACGAACTTAGGTGTAAAGGTGTAGCCACTATCGAAACGTATAAAGGTGGGGTTTATCGGCCGACCGAATCGATCTTGGAATTGCTCCGTGACCACGGGTTTGACGTGGACGAAAATTTTATTTTCCCCTTCAGAGCGTGCTACGATATGGAATCTTTCTTCTCCAATGAAAATTTACCGGCTGATTCAAAGTCGACGACCTTCATGGCCAGACACGTCCCTCTCTCCTGTGCGGTCGCCTCTAATGTCCCTGGGTTCGACACCCCTAAATGTTTCATCACCACCGGTGATCCACAGGTCCTCGTAAATGAAATGTTGGACTATCTCCATGAAATAGCTGCTAAGTCGTATGAGCTTTTACTCAAAAAGTTCGAGTCAGTCTTTGCTAAATTAGGTGACCACCCAAAATTAAGTGAAAGGCTCGAAAGTTTGCTGATGGAACTCCCCCTTTTTGGACTGAATAGCGGTAAGTATGACATTAACCTTCTGAAACCTTATTTGGTACGGTATTTCCTTGATCGGGAGGCTAACCCGTTCAAGTTTATAGTCAAAAGAAATAATAATTTTATGTGTATAGCGACAGAAAGACTGAAATTCCTCGACGTCTCCAACTTTCTGGTCCCGGGAGTAAGCTACGCGAAATATTTGGCCTCTTTTGGTATTGAAGAGACAAAGGGATTTTTTGCATATGAGTATCTGACCGACCTCAGTAAGTTAAATGAGACAGCCCTACCACCACACGAAGCCTTTTTCTCAAAGCTTAAAAACCGTAACATTTCCGAAGCAGAATACGCCGTTTGTCAGAAAGCGTGGACCGATAATAACATGACTACCTTGCGGGACTTTCTAATTTGGTACAACATCAAAGACGTGTCTCCTTTTCTACAAGCCCTGGAAAAACAAGTAGCCTTTTATGCGAAGTTAAATATAGACATGTGCAAGCAGGCCATCTCCGTCCCCGGCATTACTCTACAGTACCTATTCAACACCATGAATAAAGATGTTTCTTTTATTTTGTTTTCGAAGAAGGAGGAGAAGGTGCACAAGTTGTTACGAGATAACGTGGTGGGTGGACCGAGTATCATTTTTCATCGTTACCACCAAGTCAATGAGACCCGTATCAGGGGTAATAAGCTGGTAAAAAGCATTAAAGGGTTTGATGCGAATGCGTTATACCTTTGGTCTCTTATGAAAGAGATGCCATCAGACTTCCCCATATATCGAAGCCGCGAGGATGGGTTTAGAGCACACAGATTACACAAGTACACACGTCAGAGTCGAGAGTGGTTAACCTGGGTGTCACACAACAACAACATAGAGTTAAAAACCCAATTCAATAGTCACGAGATGCAGCTCGGCGACCGACGTATTCGCGTAGATGGGTGGGATAAAAAGAATACGACAGCTTACCAATTCCATGGGTGTTTGTTCCACGGGCACCCATCTTGCCGTCTAACTGCTGGGAAAACGATTAATCCCGTCAATAAAAAACCGTTAGTCGAACTATACCAGAACACGTGCGAGATCCACGAGTATCTAGAAAAAACTGTTGGGGTGACCGTTAAGGTTATTTGGGAATGTGAGTGGCAGAGATTAAAGAGGTCAAACACAACCATCAAGTGTTTCTTGCGGGAAACATTTCCACCATCAGAACTTCCTTGGGGATCGTTGAGTGAAAACCAGATCATCGAGGCTGTAAAAAGTGACACATTTTTCGGGTTGGTTGAGTGCGATATAGAGACCCCGACTGATTTAAAAGAGTCATTTGCCGAAATGCCTCCTATTTTCAAGAACACGGAGGTGTCGAGAGACGATATTGGGGAGTTTATGCAAGAATATGCCATAAAAAATAAACTATTGAGTACCCCACGACGGACATTGATCGGTAGTTATTTCGGGAAGAAAATTTTATTAGCCACCCCTCTTTTAAAGTGGTATCTAGCGCATGGGTTGGTCGTTACCCACATCTACCAGACAATAGAATATCGACCGGTTAGTTGTTTTAAACAATTCGGGGAAGCAGTCTCTAACGCCCGTCGCCAAGGGGACAAAAATCCGGCCGAGTCTATTACAGCCGACACAATGAAGTTGTTAGGTAACGCCGCTTACGGGAAAACACTTACCAATAAGGCCAAACATACTGATGTCTCCTACTGTCAGGGAAAAGACACTACCAAACTAATCAATAACCCCAGGTTCAAAAGCATGACTGCTGTTACAGACGATCTCTTCGAAGTAGAAACCCTAAAAAAGAAAACTGTCTGGGATCTACCTCTACAGATTGGGTTCTTTGTCTACCAGTATGCCAAGTTGCGCATGCTAGCTTTCTATTACGACTTTCTCGACAAATTTATCGCTAAAGAAGACTACCAACTCACTGAAATGGACACTGACTCTCTCTATTTGGCCCTTAGCGCTGACTCACTCTCTGAAGTAGTTAGACCACACCTACGACAAGAATATGAAAGAGTCTATAATCACTGGTTCCCATCTGAAACCTGCCCTGTTCATAGAATTACCCCTAGTACTGATACCTGTAAGGATTGCCAGACTATCAAGGCCTATGAAAAGAGAACCCCCGGGCTTTTCAAACTAGAGTACGAAGGGAAGGGGATGGTCTCATTGTGTAGTAAGACGTATATTTGTGTCGGTGATTATGATAAAATCAGTACCAAAGGTCTGACCAAAAACCACAACACGCATCTAAACAAGGACACATTTTTGGAAGTATTAAACACCCAAACACCGAGTGGGGGAACCAATATAGGCTTCAAAACACAAGACTCTTCTGTATATACATACACACAACATCGTAATTCACTGTCATATCTCTATATAAAAAGAAAGGTTGACAGTGATAATATCTCGACTATGCCATTACTTATTTAATATGTATTGTTTGTGTATATATGATTTAATAAAATTATTATGTACCTTACTTGAGTCGTTTGTTTTTTATTTTAAATGTTTTATGTCGTATTTTTATGTCGTACCTACAATTACTTGACCACGCACGCCACCTATGATGAGTCACTAGACCACGCCACCTATGATGAGTCACTAGACCACGCCTACCTTTTTGGGGAAAAAAGAGTTATCGCCCTTTGTGGAGGTATCTATAAAACTCCACCTCCACCTCCACAAAAAAGCACTGGATGGAGCCCCACTTACACTACTGGTATATAAGAGAACTATCTGATGGAGAATAGGAATAGAAGAAAGCAAGTTAGATGGTCCACCTATTCTAAAAGAAGAAGTAGCTGACGCTGTCAAACATATAAAGAAAGCAAAAACCGCTGAGCCACAATAGAAGAATTAGAAGTAAGGGGATGGAGTAGACATATTAATTAAAATGTTGAAGGATATTTACAGCAGTGAATATTTACCAAGCGATATACTGAAATCTGTATTTATAGCTATATCAAAAAGACCAGGAGCAACTGAAAGCGAAGACTTTCGTAAAATTAGCCTCATAAACCACGTCACTAAGTTCTACTCATAATTATAATGAGAATAATGGTGAAGAACAGTATGGACAGTATGGATTTGTGGAAGGAAAAGGTACAAACAATGCAATATATACACTAAAAAATAAATGTTTGCATATCCTTTACAGGACATCGCTGTCAACATCAGCATCTTTCAGCTGATTGTTGATTTCTTGGCAAGATTACGCTCATTAGTTTGCCATTGCTTTCTGAGCAGCCGGCTCACATACCCCGTAAGTTACCGACGCGATTCGAACCACTGCTTATTCTCACCGTCGTCACGTTACTTACGAGAGTATACGAGATTACGGAGAAAAGTTGCTAACCTCTAGGCCAGGAAGCCGGCACAATATATACATTACGTAACCAATAGAAAAGTAAAGAAATACAATACAAGAAATAAAAATATAGGTAAAGAAATAGAAACCAATAGAAAAACCAACAGAAAACCAAAGTAATAGTGAGAGAGATCAAAGAGATGCCAGGAATACTAGTTGGAGGTTATAATATAAATAATATACGCTATGCAGATGACACAGTATTGGTGGCAGATAATTCAACAGACCTACAACAATTATTAGACGTTGTAGTAACAGAGTGTGCAAGGAAAGGACTCTCCTTGAA
This sequence comes from Cepaea hortensis, assembly GCA_963921405.1. NCBI lineage: Eukaryota > Metazoa > Mollusca > Gastropoda > Stylommatophora > Helicidae > Cepaea > Cepaea hortensis. The sequence goes on along the minus strand of OY992883.1, from coordinate 30,386,548 downwards.
TATCAAGAAAACAGTAACAATGGTAATATCAAAGAAAATTGTGACACCAAAATGTGACATAAAAATAGAAGGGAAAATCCTTAACCAAGTTGATAATTTTAGATACCTAGGGGCATTTATAACATCAGATGGAAGATGTACAACAACAACAACAACAACAACAACAACAACAACAACAACAACAACAACAACAACAACAACAACAACAACAACAACAACAACAACAACAACAACAACAAAACTTTATTTTGAAAGGGTTAAGAATTGGGCACGCAGGCCGTCTAACATTCTGCCCTTTTATCACTCTCTTTCATACATTATACCATTCACACATCATTCAAGACTAACTGAAAACAGCAACAATATAAAATATATGCATTATAAAGGCATTTGGAAAATTTAAAAATAAATACTACAGGACTCAGTAATAGTAATAACTGGTGTGGCATTTATTAGCTATGTGGAATATACTGGCCTACCAAAAGGGGACTGGCTGTTATACTAGGGTTTTATTATATTATTACTTCTATTATTAAGGGGGAAGGTAATCCGTACTGAGATAGTGTTCAAATAATTTGCGATTATATGTATAGGGATTGATGATGTCTTTTATTTCATGTGAAAGATTGTCCCACAGCTGAGCTGCAGAGTACGTTAAGCTTGATTTGTATAAGTCTATCCTAGGCTTCGGAAGGTGTAAGAAATTTAATCGTTTACTGTGTCTAGCATTATATTCAAACAATGGCCAAAGGTAGTTTGGGGCATTCCGATGTAGGATTTTGTGAATTAGTTTGGCCTTATTGAAAAGCAGACGTTTGCGGAGTGGTAGTAACTGAAGGCGTTTATGCAGGCTAGGATTGTCAGTTAAATGTTTGCTATAAATTAATCTCATGGCCCGTTTCTGAAGTGAGTAAAGTCGCTTGGTGCTTGAATTGGAACAACCGTCCCAGATTGTAGAGCAGTAGTCAAAATGTGTCTGTATGTGTGACGTATAGAATATTTTCCTTGTGTCCTCATCAAGGAAATTTTTAAATTTGGCGAGTTGGTAGACTTTTTTCGCTGATTGTTTAGTGAGCGCTTGAACGTGAGGATTAAAGATTAGGTTTCTATCAATGATGAGGCCTAATGTTTTGTGCTCAATTACACTTTCTACTGGCATGTTAACGATGTGAAGTTGAAGTGATCTGTGTGAATTTAGAGTCTGAAGTCTTTGTCTGGTTGTTAATAACATAGATTTTGTTTTATTGATGTTAATTTGCATACGGTTCGCATAGCTCCACCTAACTATATTATTTAATTCTTGTTGCAAAGACGACTCCAGCAAATTACTGCTTTCAGCGTTTGTATACACTGTACAGTCGTCTGCAAATAGATCGCAGGACGACGAAATATGCAAAGGTAGATCATTAATATATATGGCGAATAATAGAGGGGCAAGAATAGAGCCTTGCGGTACTCCAGCATTGAAGGTAGTGGTTTGGGACAGAGATTTATTGTATGATACTACTTGCTTTCTGTTTGACAGAAAATATGTTATTTGCGTCACAACATTAGGGCCAATTTTCATTGTCTCTAGTTTTTTAATTAAAATGGCATGGTCTATCATATCAAATGCTTTTCTGAAATCGATAAACACAGCTCCACATAGATTGTTGTTATTTATATTATGGTGCAAATTTTCTTTCATGTTTGTTAAGGCCGTATGGCAAGAATATTTTGGTCGAAATCCTGATTGACTGTCAACTATAAGCTTGTTACGATCTAAATACTGTAATGTTACCTTATGGATGTGTTTTTCTAGTGGTTTAGATAGTGATGATAGTAAAGAAATGGGTCTATAATTGTTCGGGAGACTATTGTCCAATGAACCAGATTTAAGGAGAGGATACACTTTAGCGATTTTGAGAGCTGATGGAAAGTGACCTTTGGTGATACACTGATTATATACATAGGTTAGTGATACACAGATCACTGGCGCAGCACAGCGGAGAATCCGACTGCTGCTTCCATCTATCCCAGATGAGTTTGTGTTTTTTAGTTTACTGAGGTAAGTGAGTACTTCAGTGACTGTCATTAGCGGTATGTCAGAAAGGATATCTCGGGGGCATCTAGTCTGGCAAAACGATGACAGTAAAGATAAGTTGCAAGGAGAATTTGGTATTGTAGCCTTCAACTGATCTATGTCATTCTGAAAAAAATTTACTGAAATGGTCGCATGAAATAGGATTTGATGGTAATGAATTTGAGTAGTTATGCTTGTTTGTCAAGGTGTTAATTGCCTTCCATATGTCCTTACTATTTGTTTTAGGAGCAGAATAGGGCAGGCAAAAGCCGCATTTCAGAAAATGAAGAGTATCTTATGCAATAAGTCACTATCACTTAATGTAAGAAAGAGAGTGCTGAAATGCTATGTAGAACCAGTTTTGCTGTATGGCAGTGAATCTTGGAATGTAAATGAACAAATTAAGAAGAAATTAGAAGCAACAGAGATGTGGTTCCTGAGACGAATGTTGCGAATTCCTTGGACTGCCAGAGTAACTAACGACGACTGCCTGAAACAGGCTAACGAAACTAGAACATTATATACACCAATAAGACAGAGACAAACAGCTTTCCTCGGTCATGTGATGAGAAGAGAGGCATTAGAGAACATCGTAACAACTGGAAAGATCGAGGGGAAGAGAGGCAGAGGTAGACCACGAGAAGTGATGCTGGATGGATTGAGACGGTGGCATGGAGGAATATCAGCAGCAGAGTTGATCCAGAAAACCAAAGACCGAGATCTATGGAGAGCCATGAACGCCTACGCCAGCCGGCATGGCACTTGATGATGATGAATCAATAGAAAGATCATTAGGGATGCAGAAAGACATACATTTGTGATCCATAGATTGTACCAAGGCATAAAGAAAAACATGATGAACTAATTAAAATGTTGGAAGATATCAACATTGATGGGAAAGATCTCAAAATAATAAACAATATTTACTGGAACCAAGTAACAGCAATTAAAATGTGAAATAAATAGGGCAATTATGAAGAAACAAAGTAGGACAGCGACAGGGCTGTGTTTTGTCACCGTATCCCTTCTCCCTCTATAGGGAAGTAATAATGAGAGAGATGAAAAAGAAGCCTTGAATACTAATCGGAGTTTATAATATAAACAATATACGCCATGCAGATAACACAGTATTGGTGGCGGATAATAAAAAAAAATCTACAATAATTGTTGGACATTTTAGTAACGGAGAGTGCAAAAAAGGCCTCTCCTTGAATATCCAGAAAACAGTAACAATGGATATATCAAATAAACATTTGACACAAACATGTGAAATGGAAATAAAAGCGCAAATTCTTAACCATGTAGATGATTTTAAATACCTAAGGGCATTTATAACATTAAGCGGAATATGGACAACAGAGATTAAGAGCATAATAGGTGTCACAATATGCGCCTGGAGAATGCGACCAGGAGATGCGGGATTGAACAGACACACGAGATCTCACGGCCTACGACAAAGTTAACGATTTATAGCACCGTTTGTGGTCAAAGGGAGATAATCCAAGTAATTGTACCCCTAAGGAAGTGGAGGATTACGGCCCATGGATTCTTGATGATGACACCGGAAGTAGTGTCTTAACTGCGCAATCGCAATAACCGGACTAGAACTGATGGTTGTTCTAGCCGGCTGGCAAGAACTTCTGTGTGGCTGCAGTTTGTCAGAAGGAAGAAATGGTTCCCAATGTCAACATATCGTTTAAAGACTTTTGACAGTATGTCCCTAAGTTGGACTGAGGTTCCATGCTTCTAACTGCATGCCAAACGAAAAGGTAAGAATGCTACAATTCTTGAATCGAAATACACAATGTTGCTTAGTGCATGCAGCCGTGTTCACACGTAGGTCAAGGGCGAGCCTGTAAATTGCTCCAGCAGGCGGGCCTTTTGATTTGACCCCATTTTCATCAGGCCTGTTTATTTGACCCAGTTATGTCCTGTCTTAAAGAGTGTACTGCTGTAAAGAAAAAAGCAGGGTCCTGCCTGCCAGAAGTTGTTTTTTTTTTTGGGGGGGGTGGGGGGGGGTGGGGGGGGGAGTGGCCTAAATGTTGGTGATTTGATGGCACTACTGGGCCGCCTTGGAACTCAGGCGTAGTCGACAAAACCGGAAGTCGGTGATGGCGTAACGAAAAGCTATCGTGTAAGATGTCCTCCGACTCGGCCGGTCAAGACGAATCTCATAGGAATGTCCACAGTTAGATCGACGGGCATTTGAGCGATCCAGCGTTTGTCGAAGTTCGCGTCTTTTGGCAGGGCGACTGTTGGTTTATTCTTTGCCTTCCTCATACACTTTATGTTCAAGGTCTCCTTAATGGACTACCAACCTAATCTGCACTGGGTTCCTGTGAGGGGAACAACTGGAAGAGGAAGGAAGGAGAAGTGATGCTACAGACATGTCTGATGGTTGAAGGGGGGATGAACTGGGGAAAGCATGATCACCTGGGAATGGATGGAAGGGGGTTTTGCCAACGGCCCTCCTTCAGAGCCATCTTGCCTATGGGTACTGTAGACCCTGTAACCTTGTATGTCATTAGAAGACTTCCTTTGGGGAACTGGGGCACAGACACTCAAGACCAATTACCGTGGGTTCACTCTATCCCCATTCCAGGGAAATATGTTCTGTTCAGCTGCTTTTCAGACCCCAGACCTTATTCTTTCTCTGACCCTGAGGCATGTCCTGTAATTGAACCACCACCCATCTTAGGGATGTGATTCCCTCTCTGAGTACCATGAGGATGTCTATTCCCATATGGTGGGTCATGATCATGTGATTCTCACAGAAGGTTGCCTGTGTCATTTTGTTCCAGATTCTACCCTCCGGAGAGGAGTGATGGATAGTCAGTAAAACCATCATTCTGGGCCAGCATCAGCAGTCTGGACAAACCAGTCAACTTGAGGTGATCATGCTGCCCACTACCCAGTCAGTCGTCCATACCCTCATAGTAGGTCCAGGATGACTAAACAACCAGTTTAAGATAGAAACAACGTCTGGGTAAGTATACTGTTCGTGTGATTGTCCGGATGTGCCACTCATGACCTATTCGACCACCACTCAACTATCGATGATATAAATCCACACTTATTTCAAACGGATTATGGTTCCGATCATAAATATAGCCAAAGACTTTAGGCCTTGTGACTTTAACCAGGAACAATGTTCTAAGGGAAATTTAGCACTGAACATTTTGCTTGGATAAACTGTAATTCATAAACTGTGCTACTAAAATTGTGCACATATGAGTGAGGTATATACCTGATGGGATGTGAATGGAAATTCAGTGTTTCATTTGGACACACACTCAGATTCCCAGTGACATTATCCTAACGGGTTACAATTGGGAGGGGGTGCTGTCTGGTCAAAGACTGAGGTCCTACACTAAGAAGATAAGTGACATTACCGTCTTATGTGGAATTCTGACATTAGCGTTGTACCATGATGACCTTCTTCATGTGGCTGCCTCAGCTGACTGTCGTGTAGCAATTGGCACACCAGACAGATCTGCACTACATCCACATTATCTTCACTTTCCTTTGTACAATACACTTTTATCGTTGAGTTTGTAGATACAGGAGTTGCATCATTTATCCAGGATGATATTTGAAAGGGTAACATCCCTTGGTTGGTTGTGAGAGAGATAGGTATCTGAAGACTGGTGGGGTCGCAGACTGAAAGTGTCCCAGTCCCAGATCCGAAGGCATCCCGAGAGGTATATATATATAGCTATATATAAATAAATATAGATATATATGTAATGTGTAAATATTCATAAATAAGTGCGATAGCCTGTTCCCTTCACCCCAGGGAAGCTATATGACAATAGGGCAAGTAAAAGCTGCATTTCAGAAAATTAAAGCATCTTATGCAATAAGTCATTATCATTAAATGTAAGATAGAGAGTGCTGAAGTGCTATATACAACCTGTTTTTCTGTATGACAGTGAATCTTACAATGTAAATGAACAAATTAGAAAGAACTTGGTAGCAAATGAGATGTGGTTTCTAAGACAAATGTTGCGAATTCCTTGGACTGTCAGAGTAACTAACGACGACTGCTTGATTGAGGTTAATAAAACTAGAACAGCATTTTCAACAATAAGAAAGAGACAAACAGCTTTCTCTGGTCATGCGAAGAGAAGGGAGGCATTGCAGAACATCGTGACGGCTAGAAAGATAAAGGGAAAGAGAGGCAGATGACGTCAATGAGAAACGATGCTTGATGGATTGAGACGGCGGCGTGGAGGGATATCAGAAGCAGAGTTGATCCAGAACACCAAAGAGATCTGTGAAGAGATATGAACGCCTACACCAGTTGTCAAGGACGAGACGTCATCATTTTAGTTCAACTGGCCGATGTAGAGATTGAACCCGCTACCTCGACATCAGCTCAACGGAAGATTAAGAGCGAAAGCTCTTCCATTCTGCCATGCTGACCTCAATAAAGGTTTTGATTGCAACGTCATGTAAGAATATGAAACTCACTTTTAACTCACCTTACCGCATGCATGCACAGGAAGTACTTGTGCTAGCAAAATCACCAGAGTCAGTGCTACAATATTCATAGTGGTAGTTTTTGTGAGATACATAATGCCTGGCCATAATTTCACTCGGTATTTATTTATGCAGTCAACATTCGAGAGACCACGTGATTTACAGCAAAGAAGCACGATTTATGACCAGGGACATCACGCACGATTTATGACCAGGGACATCACGCACGATTTATGACCAGGGACATCAACGCACGATTTATGACCAGGGACATCACGCACGATTTATGACAAGGGACATCACGCACGATTTATGACCAGGGACATCACGAATGATGTAATTAAAGTTTTCATCAGTTTACATCATCTTATACTGAATATGGCTGATGGCGTTAAAAGCTGTACTGTTTAAAAAAAATAAAAACTGTCATTTTACTGCCAATAGTACCATGCAGTGTAGGGCATTTTTTTTTGGTTTGTTTGTCCTTAAAATTTATTGTAACTTGTATTTCTTCCTGTGCGTCTCCGTTGCGTATTTACTGTACTAAAATCACTTCATGACACAGTCTGTGACTAAGGGGTTGCGAACAATCAAATTCTATACGTTATTTTAAAATATAATAGACATTTATTTACTGTCAAGCAACATATTCATTCATTCAGTAGCATGTCCTTTGCAGAACCTCGCTCCCATAACAACCTTCCTTAAACCTATCGATCATAAGCAAGATGTCCCGCATCCGATACACTTATCTGGAGATCATCCGCCACATCCTGCACCCATCTTCTCTTTAGCCTACCTCTTCCTCTCTCCCTAGGCATATACCCATCTATTATTGCTCTCTCCAAATTTTCGTGGCGTTTCCCACTGAAGGCATATACCTCCACACAAGATCTGATGGCAAACATTTTAACCCATCAAGACTCAAAGCAAAGACCAAAATAAGATCAAGATGCGTAAGAGAACTACTTTTTGCAGATGATGCAACACTGACTACTCATACAGCAGAAGATCTCCAAAGGCTCATAGATCGTTTTGCAGCTGCCTGCAAAGACTTTGGGCTCACCATTAGCCTAAATAAAACACAGGTAATGGAACAAGATGCTGGTGCGCCTCCGTCAATCAGAATTTCTAATTACGAATTGAAGGTCGTCCACGAGTTTGTATATTTGGGGTCGACAATATCAGATAATCTTTCATTAGAGACAGAAATCGACAGACGCTTTGGGAAGGCAGCCACAACATTTTCCAGGCTAGCTAAAAGAGTTTGGGAGAATAATAGACTAACAGAGCATACAAAAGCTCAAGTCTATAAAGCTTGTGTTGTTAGCACACTACTCTGTGGGTCTGAATCCTGGACCCTGTACTCAAGACAGGAAAGGAAGTTGAATTCCTTGCACATGAGATGTCTGAGACGTATCCTGGGCATAACATGGAAAGACCACATAACAAACAAACAGGTGCTTGAAAGAGCAGATATTACCACAGTGCACACCCTCCTCAAGCAGAGACGTCTCCGGTGGCTGCGCCACGTATCTCGAATGGAGGATGAACGTATTCCCAAAGTTCTCCTTTACGGAGAACTAGCCACTGGAAAGAGGCCAACCGGAAGACCTCAAATGCGATATAGGGATGTGTGTAAACAAGATATGAAAACCATTGGAATAGATACAGAGACGTGGGAGAGAGTTGCAACAGACAGATGCTCCTGGAGAAGAGATGTACTGGTGCTCTTTGAGCGCAATCTGATCCAACAAACTGAGGATAGGCGGCACAGGCTCAAAGCGCAGTCACTTACTGCGGGACCAGCCTCGTCTTACAGATATGGAAACTGTGACAGGGATTGTCACTCTCGAATTGGACTATACAGTCACCAGCGGTGCTGCCAGGCACCTCCCAAGCGGCACAACTCTATAGTCCTTCAGGGCTGAAAGAGGCCTACTACTACTACTGTCTAGAACTTTGAAATCCGTTCAGTAGGACAAGAGCAGGCCGAGACGATAGGTCTGTCTGGGTTGTTAGGCAGCATATAAAAGGTAGATTTGCCCAAGCAACTATTGTGGATGAACAGTGAGCTGGCAGAGCTGGGCAAAAGACCTTGCTTCATGATGGTGTTCGTCACGCTTTTGACCTGCGTGTTGTTATGATGCATTTGTTCTTTTCTTTATCCAAGATATTCTTAGAACTCGTCTTTAACATATACTCATCATAAATACTAAAGTCGACATATGTTATTATTCATATGTTATTTATATATTTATATGTTATTATTGCTTCCTTGCAATTCTTTTCGCGCAGTTTTAAATTTCCTTTCTTCGGGAGAAGTATGTAAATTGTTCTCTTCCCTGCTTTGGCTAAATAGATATATTTCAGATCTTCACACAAAGTGCATCATGTACATGTCACATAGGACAATATATGTCATTAAGTCTAATTTTACAAATCTTCAATGCACATGCATAACTCAAGATGTACGTTGTTATCCTCCCATAGAACATACCACGACGATGTAAACACAGTTTATATGATCCAGATACTGGTATAACAAAGTCAAGCATGCTCATCATCATCTTCACCACCACCACCACCACCATCATCATCGTCATCATCATCATCATCATCATCATCATCATCATCATCATCGTCATCGTCATCATCATCATCGTCATCATCATCATCATCATCATCATCATCATCATCATCATCATCATCATCATCATCATCATCATCATCATCATCATATTATCATTATCATCATAATGTGCTATGCCGATAAGCTTGGGTAATCATGTTTCGTTATGTCACAAGACTAGCAATCTCGGACTAGGTATGTGTTTTTGTCCCTATTAGGCCATTTGATAAACGATACAGGCATGTTTTTCTTTGTCTTCTTTTCCCTCATGCCACATCAAGTTTATTTTTCCCCATAATTTGTAAAATTACGTGACTACTTATTTCTCTAATCAATTAACGATGTCAAACTTTTCTGAAAAGACTGTCTCATTCCTATACCTCTATGTCCATGGTTTTCATTGTATCACACTCTGTTTCTTATTTCCACAGTAGTGTGTATGGGCTATGCTTGAGTTCAAGGCGAGCGAGAGCAAATTAAAAATATTTGAGGCCATATATGAAGTGGGGGTTGCCTGTTCCCTTCCTCGTCGATTTTGCTTCCATATAATTCGATGAAAATTGCTTGGTACCAGTATTCATGAGACAGAGTTGGTCCCATAGTCGAACTGAACGGGATAATAATACTGCCTGTGCTGAGGATTGATCCACAATCGCTATTTTGATAGGCAAACGCACTAACTACTACGCCACAATGCATTATAAATGCATGGCATACATATGATTTACGTGGGGTATTCAAATGACAACCACTAGAAGAGTGATAGAAATTAAAATAACCATGCTTTGTCTTGTAACCTGTCAATACTGTTGTTAAGGATGCTAATAGTGTTAAACACGTGACATAACGGTGCAGACAAGCATGGTGACGTCATTTTGACAGTTTGAAGATTGTGAGGTTTACAGTAATTAGACTAGGATATTGATGAGGGTATCCCTGTTGGGATAGGTTCATATCCTTTGTGGTCTTATTTAGGAAGCCTGGAAATTGGCTCGTTACCCCCACGTGAGAACTACTGTAACTGAAGAAAGTATCCTACACGAAATTTCAGAAATATATGCTTCTTTGGAAGGCGTGGAGACAACGGAAGATTACCACTATTCCTAAAAAAGATGACATCCTCAATAATGGGAAAGGACTAGTGTGAGTTTTTCCACCATCATGGGGTCTCCACTAGTTTATATTCATATAATGTATGTACTGAACATATAATGTGTGAACTGAATATACACTGTAGCACAAGACATCCAATGTGTGAACAGAACAGACAATGTTATCACAGAACATTCACTGTGTGAGCAGAACAAACACTTTTTTTTTAAAGAAGCTTAAACATCACATTGACACCATTATTCACACAAACACGGTGTTACCTTAACATCGTGGATCATGTTAGCACATATTTAGGGTCAAATTTACCTGAGGGAGCCCATAACACCGGACCTTTCAGACAATGCTAGTGGCCATGACTAGGGTTTTGCACGGAATAACTTGTCTTTCACCGCCAATTCTGCTTCAGTGGTTCTGGCGGGTTTCTTATGTTGTTCTAACCAAGCATTTCTCTTCTTTTCAAATCGCCCACTTGTCTCCACTTTGTTTTCAAATGGCTGATGAAATTAGCTCATATATGAAGTTCCATTCGGGTTAGTGTGAAAAATATCGGAAAATGTGAGGTGACTGAGAAATATATCACAAAGATGGCCACCCCTTCTGACATGACCCAAAGAGGTGCAGCGTTCTGTTATCCGTGTTTTTGATAGGTGAAGGGGTCAAACCTAAAGAAATTCATCGACGAATAAAGGTCCAGTATGGTGATGCATGCCGGTGCAACGGTTGAAACCATCAAAGTCCTCCATTGTCAGTACTCGCCAGACCTACTTTCAAGTGATTTCCACCTGTTTTGACAACTCTGAGAGTCGTTGCGAGGAAATTACTTTTCGATCTGATGAAAAGATACAGCATGTGGTGCATGAGTGGTTACACACGCGATCAAGAGAATTTTGTCTTCAGAAATCCAAGCACTTTATTGGCGCTAGAGGATTTGCATTGAACGGAGTGGTGACTACATCGAAAAATGATACATTTGTTCTTTAATTTTTCAGAATAAATTCCATCAAATAAAACAAAACTTGTACGGTTTTGATTTAAAGCATCCTCGTAAGTAGCGAACGCAATAAACAGACAAGACGACATGTGATAGAATATTTCGATTTTACAAGTCAATTCACACAAAGCTTTGAAGTGTTATTCTATACCCTACACACGGTCGTAGTCTTGCGTGCAGGCCTGGTAGACATGTGTTCAAATCCCTAAACACTTCAGATTTTTAAGAAATGATATAGGCTCTTGGTTCGACCCAGCCTAAAACTGGTGCGCACTTTTCCCGGGGACCTAACCCTGTTAATCTGTCTGATGTTATTTTGTTGTTTTTGTCCATCAAGGATAATGATGACCATTCATTTCTTCCCGTGGGGTTGAAAGTATGGACAGTGAGTTCTAAGATGGCTGGTAAGACCTCTTTTGGCTAGAAATTTTCTTTGACAATGTGGGCAAAGAATGCTTGACGTTCCAGATGGAGGATCTCCTGCAGTGGTTTTTCTGTCCAGCCTTATTTTTTTTAAAAAGCTCTTGCAGCCATGTTTGCTTCACAAGTGACTGCATCTTTGCGTAATGATGTGCGCCACGAATTTTGGCCTTTGGCAGCAGTCTCCCAAGTGTCGAGATGAATTCCAAAAGATTTTAGTGAGATCTTCAAAATGTCTTTAAAGCGTTTCCTCTGACCGCCTTTGGAGCGTTTACTTCAACGCATCTCGCCGTAAAAAAATCGTTTATGGAGCCTGTGATCAGGCATGCGATTCAAGTGACCAGCCGAGGGAATCTGATTCTTCATTTATAGAGTGTGGATACTGGGCATGGATGCTCTTTCTAGGACTTCAGTGTCTGGGATCTTGTCTTGCCATTTAATCCTCAATAGCTTCCTAAGGCACACTCTGTGGAAGTAACCGGTCTGATATTGACCATGTCTCACATCGAGTGCCGATTGGCAGATACAAATATGTGACTAGCACGAGATAACGTAAAGCCACTGTAGCCCAATGGCTAGCACGATAACTTGCCTGTCCGGTAGTATTGTGATAAAGCCCCATCAATGTGGCCATATCCTCACAACACTGACCTGAACTCCTGGTCTCGAATGAGCACCAGAAAATCTTATGGCTTGTGTTGGCGGTCGTCGTGATGTTGACCACAGATTCACGCAGTGCTAACTAGGCGCTAGAAATATAACCATTTAACCAGTTGGTTCCATTGCCTTGAAAAGAATCCACACTTGCATTATAGAATAAAGGACACGCACTGGCAGATGTGGTCACTATAAAGTGGGATTTATTTATTTTTTGTTCGCATATCCTTTACAGGACATCGCTGTCAATATCAGCATCTTGCAGATGATTTTTGATGTCTTGGCAAGATTACACTCAGTAGTTTGCCATTGCTTTCTGAGCGGCCGGCTCACATACCCGTAAGTTACCGACGCGGAGAGAACCGCTACCAATTCTCGCGCACGTCACGTTACTCACGAGAGTATACGGGATTACGGAGAAAGTCGTGTAACTCGTAGAAGAGGAAGACCGGCGGGATTTATTTACTTATACAAATTTGCATGTCCGATGCAGAATGTTGCAATCAACTTCAGGACCTACAGGCTGATGTGACCTTCTGGGCACATTTACGCTCAGTAGTTGTATAACATACGGAGATGATGGTTCTAAATCAGTCGAAAGTAGTGCAGCTTTACATAACAGAATTAAGACACATACAGGACGTTGCGGCGAGTAGCCTTCATCAGCAAACAAACACATTCACAAACACAACATACAGATCGGAACTGTGAGGTGAGTATAAACATTTTTTTTCAATTCTCATTTTCTCTTCATTACTTTCATGTTTTCATCCTTTTGTTCTTCTCGTCCTGTCGTCACCTTCTGATGTAGTCACAGGAGATCTCCTTGACTGTATGTTGTGTTTGTGAATGTGTTTGTTTGCTGATGAAGGCTAATAAAATGTCCTGTATATGTCTTAATTCTGTTATGTAAAGCTGCACTACTTTATGTCATTTTATACTGTTTACACCTTCACAGCTTTACCACAGTTCCACCAAATTTTACTCATATTTTTCTAAATCAGTCTAGGACGATTTGGAGGCAGACCGTTTTGAATTGATTACGATGTCTTGAGACGTCGGCCGTTCAGAAAGCAATGAAAAACTACTGAACTAAAAACTGTCTTGCAAATCACAACAGCCAATAAATATATCATCATCATCATGATGTTTATACCACCTGCGAAAAAAAATATATTAATTGTCTAGTCGAATCAACGTCAGACTAGTGAACCTACATTGCCGAGGACATCACACAGTCAATACATGTTAGGATTAATTGCACAATCCTTAAAAGGATATGTGACTGCTTGTATTTATTACATTTAGTTGCACGTCCTTCACAGGACGTAGCAGTCCACCCCAGCATTTTGGCTGCTCGTGATTCCTGGGCAAGTTTTACGTTCAGTAATTTGCCATTACTTTCTGAAAGACCGGCACCTATGCCTTTTTTCTTTTGTTCAAAACAGCCAGCACCGCTGTGTTTAGAACCCGTGTATACGGATTTTCGAATCGCGTCCGTAACCTCTTCGCCACGGAGAGGTAGAACGGCTGTATTTATTATGCACCCTAAAATGATCAATTTTTTTAACGTAAGAAGAGTACTACTGTGTGGATTTAAAAAAAAAACATGATGAACAACGAAAGCGCTTACAAATACACCACAATCAAACTAACACGTGTTTGCGCAAAATACAAGGAACGAAATGGTTTGACAAATTCACCAAAATGCAGCTCATGAAAAGAACTAGACACCTACTAATAAATCAATAGATGAAGAAAATACTCTAGCGTTGGATAGAAACATACACTAAGAAATCCCGAAAAAAGCTTAACTAGAAACGAACAAATTAGGATTGATTGATTGATTGATTGATTTAGGAACCGACATCACAGCATTCGGGACATTCCCATAAGCGCTCCGTCCCCATCCCCAGCAGCCAGCGAAGAGTTCCAACACTAATAGTTCCAGTAGCAATCTGATTATATGTCCGTCTCGCCTTTCCTCTGAGCGTCGAGCGTTGGCCAGATCCCCTCATCACACCTCGCTGTCTCATTCTTACCAGACTATGGTGATCCATCTGCTCCTCCGAGGTGTACACGTGCTCTCACAAGGCCGCAACCACGTCTGCCTTGTCATGCATCAATACTCCACCAAGTTTTGCCGAGCCAGCCAATCTGTCCGCCTGTTCATTCCCCAGCACACCGGCATGCCCAGGAGAAAAGATCCAGGTGATGCTTGCTACCCGTGACCTCCGAAGCGAAGCAAGCCACTCCGCACGAAGCTTGCCTGTTCTCACCCTTCTCAGCATGCTTTCTGAGTCAGTTACAATCACAATGTGTGTATGTATCGTGTTTTCTATCCAGCGGAAAGCTGCACTTACCACCTCCACCTCCATTCTTAAGCTAGATGTAGTGTCATCATACGCCAGGCTCTCCTGCACCAAACGCCGACCATTAGTTTTTGCCAAGAACCCCCAGGCACTTCTCCTACCTCTCAACACTGACCCATCCGTGTAGATAATCACATCACCCGGGCGAGAATGTTCCTGAATTAGTTGCTGAATTTCCACTTCCGTGGCCCCTGCTGGCCACTCCCTGCACTCCCGGCTCAATGTTATTACAACTCTGCACAAGTCTGACTGCACGGCTGGCACTCTGACCCACTCCTCTCCTCGCCTGATGTTCTCCAAGGGGCACAACTGTCTGATCGTATCCTCCGCCTGAGCCATCCATGATTTCCCTCTTATCAGTCTCTGACCATTAACTATGTCCACCGCCTCATGCAACGGGTGATCTGTGTCTGCAGCTACTCTGAGGTATGCCTTCGCTTGCATCACCTTGTGCCTACCAGCAACAGTAGGCAGACCAAGGATGTAACGCATACACACTACTGGAGTGTCTCTGGTGCATCCCAGAATGACCCGCATCGCTTCATTCTGTATGCGCTCTAATTTCACCAGCTGACTCTTTGAGACAGTGAGCAGTCCTAGTCCATAATCAATCACTGAGAGGATCAAGTGCTGGTATAGTGTGAAGAGCATTCTCTGCTCTGTGTCCATTGCAGCCATAGTTTTAAGTGCATTGAGTCCCTTTTGAGATCTTGTCACAACCGTCTCCACATGGTCCTTGAAGGACAGGCTCCTGTCAAATGTGATTCCCAGATACTTCAGTTTGTTCTCTCTGTTGACGCTTCTACCATCTATCGTGAGGCTTGGGGTATCATCTCTCACAATCCTGTTGTCCAGAGAGCACCACAACACCCCCGCCTTTTCCGGGTTGATGACAGCACTCATTTCAGTGCACCAGTCAATCACTTTGTCTACTGTCACCTGTAGCTCCTGGGCTGTTTGATCCCTATTTCTCCCCCTGCCTGTATGCAAGAATATCATCTGCAAATGTTAGAATCCTTCCAACCCCTGGTGCTTCTAGGTATGCAATCTTGCTCGTATACACATTAAAGAGCACCGGTGAGATTGCAGATCCCTGTGGTAGTCCCGGGGTTAAAATATGTGGCTCTGAGGTCCATGCGCCCAGACGGAGAGCAACCTGACGAGAATGCAGGACGGCTGCTATCCAGTTCACCAACCAGGGATTGACCCCCTTCTCCATAAGTGCGGTCATCAAAATATCATAGCGAACTCTATTGTACGCATCTTCAAGATCAAGCGCTGCCGCCATCGTTTCCTGTCTACTCTGGAACCCCTCATAAACGTCAAAGGCAAAGGTGGCTGCATTTGACCAGGTATCTTTTCCTGGCCTGTAGCTCCCCAGGCCTCTTGGAAGAAGCTTCCCCCTTTCCAAAAAATCCTGCAGCTTAACAGCGACTATCTTCTCTAAAACCTTCCCACATGTATTTTGAAGGGTGATGATCCTAAAGCCGCCAAGCTTTGAATGATCCTTGTATGGTTTTGGGCGAGGGATGAGATAGCTATGCAGCCAATCCTGCGGTACTGAAGCTGTCCTAATGCTCTGATTAAAGCAGCCGGCCATCTCCTTCAGGTCTACATCGCTCAAAGCCTTCATGTGGCCATACCTGACACCATCAGGCCCTGGTGCCTTTTGCAAAATATGTTTAACATCTTCAAACAGTATGATGTCTTCGTAAGGCATATTCTCTATTGCGCCAGATAATTCCAATCTAACTGCATCCCTGGTATCCGCATCACTATGATTGGTCTGCTCTAAAAATCTCTGGAGAAAAGCCTCCCCTTTCTCCTTGTCTGTTGTCACGCGTACCCCATCCTCTTTATAAATTGTTCCCACTGTCATAGGCCGATCTTTTCTCTGCATTTGTCTGTACAGTTTCCAGAATTTATGCAGTGTTTTATCACCTCCAATCTCCTTCATAAAACATTCCCATTTTACTTACT
Source organism: Cepaea hortensis (assembly GCA_963921405.1). NCBI lineage: Eukaryota > Metazoa > Mollusca > Gastropoda > Stylommatophora > Helicidae > Cepaea > Cepaea hortensis. The sequence goes on along the minus strand of OY992883.1, from coordinate 30,369,839 downwards.
TGGCCTCCGCAGCACATCGCTTGAGAGCCTCCACCTTGTCTTTCTTGTTATTTCCCGCTATGTCCACTTCCTCTCATGAACAAATTAGGAAGAACATTGATGCAACAGAGATGTGGTTTTTTTAGACGAATGTTGCGAATTCCTTAGACTGCCAGAGTAAAAACGATTGCCTGAAAGAGGCTAATGAAACTAGAACACTATATACAACAATAAAAAAGAGACAAACAGCTTTCTTTGGTCATGTGATGAGAAGAGAGACATTGGAGAACGTCATGCCAGATGGAAAGATCGAGGGGAAGAGAGGCAGAGGCAGCCCAAGATAAATGATGCTGGATGGATTGAGACGGTGGCATGGAGAAATATCATCGGCAGAGTTGATCCAGAACAACAAAGACCGAGATCTGTGGAGAGCCATGAACATCTACGCCAGCTGGCAGGACACTTGATACTTGATGATGATGATGATGATGATGATGATGATGATGATGATATGATGATCATATGTGATGAAATGGCAAAATAAAAAGAAGACCTAAAATGCATAGAGAAGGGAAGTAAAGACAGACATGTACAATATGAGAAGGACATGGACAAAGTTGCATGGGATAACTTAATATATGCCGGCGTGGAGTTAATTGGTTCAGGACCTATGCACAAGTGGGGTTTAAAGGACAAAATAAGAAGAAGAAAGAAGAAACTGAACGATAGTGTCTCGTTCACATCCCTTTCATTCTTGAGAAAAAAACGTGTCACTAAAACAGTGATGAGATTGTTTTAGTGTAGGAAGCCCTTTATCGAAAATATGTAGTGATTACAGGCGTAGTAAATGCATACATATATAAAGCGCACATATTTCACGCCGAGGTGTATGAAATATATTGTGCACTAAATAATCAAGCAATTCATTAGATCACAGCACTGTCCGTCATTAAATATTGCTTGCCTTCATTAGACTTTTAGTATCGGGATCTTTCAAGATCTTTCGCTAGCTGACTGCTGTAATATTTAAGGAAGAACACATTGTCCTAGGAGTATAAGTGCGAACAACATGATTATCATTACACTGATTTTCTATTTGGTGTTGACAAATGTATGTTCTGTGCATTCCTGCCCATACGTAAGTGCTTACCTAAATTAAAGCGTGCCATTTTTATTATGTAGCATGTCGATTTACACTCAGGAAATAAATGACCGTAGACCCCGAGGTAGACCAAGAAGACGGTAGAGAGATAATATATATACAGACCTACAAGCGCTTGGAATCAGCGACTGGCGTGAGAAGGTCAACCAGAGAGACGAATAAAGACTGATTGTATCTGCAGCAAAGAACCTCAATGGCTCGGAACGCTGAAGAAGAAGAAGAAGAAGAAGAAGAAGAAGATGTAGATACATGTTCTTTTGTATAGATGTTATGCGTGGACAATGAGCAGTCAAGCTGAAGGAATGTGATTTCTGAGGAAAATACAAAGAATACCATGAGCAGACAGAGATACCACTGACCAAGAGACCTACATAAAATATATGAAAACCGTAAACTGATTAGATAACTTAGGGGCAGACAGTCACAATTGCTTGGACACTTTATGAGAAAAGATAAATTGGAGAACTTGATGACAATTGGCAAGATGGAGGGGAAGAGAATAAGGGGAAGGTAGAGAAGTAAATACCTGTATGGCCTGGTCACGTGGTTTGGTCGAGAAAAGAACATAGAGCTGATCCACGACTGTGGTGATCATGTGAGATGGTGAAACATGACCACCCACGTTTATCGGCATGGCACATGATGATGATGAAAAAGCCAGTACTGGTAACTGAACGCTGGTCTGAATTCACGAACACTTGAAAATATTGATCGCACATAATGGCCTCCTAGAAGGAACACTTAAAATATAGGCGTGAAATAATTCACTGAATTGACATATGAACATTTGGAAATGTAGGCGTCGAAATAATGACCTTTCATAATGAAGACAATAAAATATAGACGTTTAATAATGATCATCCCTAATGAACACTTGGAAATATAGACGTCAAATCATGACCTCCCATAATGAACATTTGGAAATATAGATGTAAAATAATTCACGGCCTTGACATAATGGGCGGGCACATGGAAATATACCAGTAAAATAATGACCTTCATTAATAGATACTCGGAAATATAAACATCACATAATGACCTTCCATAATGAATACTAGGAAATATAACAAGCAAATAATGACCGTCCATAATGAACACTTGGAAATATAGATGTCAAGTAATGGTCTACCATAATGAACACTTTACAATACAGACACCATATAATTCACAGCCAACCGTAACGAACACTTGGAAATATAGACATCAAATAATTCTCGAACTCACATATTGAACACTTGAACATGTTGACGTCAAATAATGACCTACACGGGAATGTAACCCGGTCAACAAACACCCGCAGAAAGTCCGAAAGTCTCATTAACACGAAAAGGAACGCTTGACTAGCGAATTCATTACGTGGAAGTCCGAAGTGAAAGCTTGCTAAGTGGATGTCGTCTGCAGACTGTGGCCCGTGGCAAACGAAATGCCCAATACACGGAAGTGAGGAAATATAAAGCAGCTATGTGCAGGACATGGCCATTCCTTGGGTGAGCCCAGCACCAGAGCGTTATGTGTCGGTTCTGCAATTATGGAAGCCTCCTTGGATGGTGGATAATGCCCATGGACAGTCCCTGCTGTCCCTGGAGGGCTAACCGTAAAGTCTTCGACCGTTCTAATATGACCAGCTGGGATGTGGACGACACCATAGTAGTAAGAGTCGAATATCTCGACGCAATAACGTCTGAAAAAACACTCCGGATGAACGCTGAAGTATAAGAAGAAATAATGACCTTCCATAACGAAAACTTATAAATATAGACATCAACTAATGTAAGGCCTTCCATAATGAACACGTGTAAACATAAACGTCAAATAACTCACGACCTTCCAAAATGAACGCTTGGAAATAGAGACCAAGCAACGATATCAGCGACGTCTTGTGCAACTTGAATGAGTGTATCAATCATGTTCCGCTTATGCACATCTTTGTACTGTAGTAAAAGGCTGACTCAAATATCTTTTATCGATCTTTAATTCACCAAAAAGATATGTATTGGGATTACGTCGTCGTCTACCCTCCTAATGTGTCATATCTGTTTACGTCTACGAAGAAAGAGCCCGCAATACAGCTCGATCTGTTCACTACTTCAGTATTTGTTATTTTGTCTTACCACTTAATACCAAGTGTTCTACGTCGATACCACATAAGAAAGCTATTTAAACGTTTCTCTTGGTGTGAGTAATCTGACCAGGCTTCATTGGCATACAGAAGAGTATTAAGGACACAGACTTGGTAAACCAGGACGGACTTTTGACTTGGCAGTAAGCTTCCTGTTCTCCCAGACTCTTTTTGTTAACTAAGCCTCAGATAGACCTCCTGATTAGAGATCTATCCATAGCACAAAGTCTGGGGCTGTAGGCAACTAGAAACATCTACAAAAATATCATTGCATTGAGTACCATGGCAAAACCCTTCGACCCAACTGAAATAATTAACAGCAAAAAAGGAGGACCACTAACTGAACAAAAACAATTCCTCAAAAGTTGGAGGCAGTACTTCGAACAGCTTCTCATCTCAACATTCCGTCAGATGCCATAGGAATTCAGGAAACCGACAGAGATACCTTCGAAAACTAGAACCAGACATACTGAAAGAAGAAATTGTAGAAGCCTTCAGATTAGCCCCATTAAATAAATCACCGGGACAAAACGAAAAACCAAATGAACTAATTAAAGTAACAAGAGATGTATTCACAGCATGGCTTCATAGACTATTTAATCAGGTTTGAGTAGAACAATAGACACGACATGATTGGGGAAAAGCCATAATTATCACAATTTGAAAAACAAACGCAGTAAAAGACACTGCACACAATACAAAGGCTTTTCCCTTTCGAGTCATACTGGAAATATAATTTTGCAAACTTCTTGAGAAAAGATAACGAACTACAATAGAACACCAGCTAAGCAAAACACAACTTGGATTTAGGAAAAATAACGGATGCACATATACCATCTTTGTTCTTAGACAACTTATAGAAAAATCAATCGAATTTAATGAAACACTCTACTTAGCCTTTGTTGACCAAGAAAGGCATTTCATAGAGTAGATAGAAACTAGCTGTGGGAAATCCTTAAAGGATATGAAGTGAGCACACATATAACAAAAGTAAGTAGAAGCGTTTACAACAGCAGTAAATGCTTAGTAAGAACAAATGAGGCACACTAAGAACCCTTCACCGTAAGATCCTGAGTACAACAAAATTGTGTCCTGCCCCCCCCCCCCACCTTTTTGTTCATAACCTATATATACAGCATATGTAAAGAAACCAGCGAATCTGAGACCTCAAGAACACCCATAACGAACATAACACAGAAGAAGAAAAAACGCCAAATTACACCATTAAGGAACTCCTATTTTCGCACGATCAAACACTATTAACAAAACCAGAAGCAGAATTACAAGACCACATGTGTAGTCTGAACAAAGTGTGTAAGGAACATAACATGAAAATTAGCATCAGTAAATCAGAGGTAATAACTATAACCAAAGAAAAAAAAAACAACAACAAAGATTCATCTAAAACAACACCCCTTGAAACAAGTAAAGACCTTCAAGTACTGGGTTCGTTTTAATGACTGTGGGGCTTTTGAAAATATTGCCGTTTCATATTTTGTATTTACCTTTTATGTTGCAGGAGTTCACACATGGTAAATAAAAAACTTGGAACGGCAATATTTTCTAAATCCCTACAGTCATTAAAAATACAGCCTATACTTAGGAAGTATAATGTCATCAAATGGCAAATCATAAGACGAGACCAAAAATAGATGCAATAAGGCAAACAAACTCAGTGGATAAACGTCACCAATACTAAAGAACAAGCCTGTATCAATAGTTACTAAGAAAGCACTCTACAAGACAATATTCCTACCAATTCTGTGCAACCATTGCCAAATCTGGAAATTGACAGAAAAAGATAACAGAAACATCACGACAACAGACATGAGATTCCTTAGAAGAATATTCAAAGTATCAATAAGAGAGAAAATTAGAAATAAAGAAATCAGGACTAAAGTGGTGATTAAAGCAGAGCTGGATTTTATCAGAAGGCAGCACGTTAAATAATTTGGTTATGTAACTAGATTACCAGCTAACAGTATACCACAACAAGCAATGATGTACAGACTAAATGGAAGCAGAAGAAGAGGACTGCCACATACATGATGTACAGAGGGAATAGCAGAGTCGACTGGAATCTCAATACACGAAGCCCGTATACGGGCACTTTTCAGCTGTTTATACTTCACGTCGACAAGTACAAGAGGAATCAGATGAGATGAGATGAGCCGAGACTTATTGAAGCGTTTAAAGTGTACTTAACATTTGAAGTTTTACCTGTCCTATGAAGCCATTCTTCTTAAAGATCGTGTCGTGAGTCGCTGGTGGTCATATTGATCATCAGCCTTCTGTCACGTGTACTATCAATGGTTTTTTACACTGATGTTTCTCTATGACATGATATACAACTCTCCGAAATCTTCTCTTTTGTCTTCCCCTGATTCTCCTCCCCTTCATCCTTCCCGTTGTCAATTTCTTTCTTTCAAGATATCTGCATTGATCTTTCTATCCACAAACAATGTTCTCATTATTATTCTACAAAAGCGCACCCCCACCCCCAAGCTTCTACACACCTATTCATGTGTCTGCTAATTGAGTGAAACCATTATCCGAACTTAATTCTCAGGCATCTATTACACAACAGTCTGTCCCAGGCACATATTCCATCCATTGTGTGCCATGCCGTAAGCGTGGGCGGTCATGACTCGCATTTTCACTCGATCACCAGAGTCGTGGATCAGTTCAGTGTTCTTATCTCGACCATGCCACGTGGTCAAGCCATCCATATTTTTACTTCTCCGTCTTCCTCTTGTTCTCTTCCCCTCGATCTTGCCAGTTGTCACCAAGTTCTCCAATTTATTTCTCCTCATAATATGTCCACAAAGTTTTGACTATTTACGTCTAATTTCTCTAATCAATTTACGATTTTCATTTGTTTCTTTTAGTACTTGGTCATTGGTTTTTCTGTCTGTCCATAGTATTCTTTGCATTCTCCTCAGAAACCACATTTCCACAGCAATCAGATGTTTTCTCAGCTTGTCTGCTCATTGTTCACGCTTCACATCCACATACACATAAAAATACAGGCTCATTGTAGTACCTCAACACTCTTTTTCTCGTTTCAACTGACATCTTTTTATTGGACAGTATGTTTTTCATCTTACTAAAGGCAACTTTGGCCATGGCGATTCTTTTTCTAATCTCTTCAAGGCATCTCCCATCAGATGTTATTAGTGTTATTACTGTTCCGAGATAATTGTGCCCAATCACTTGTTGAAGAATATTCCTATTTACTTGTGTGTGAGTGTGTGTGCGTGTGTGTGTGTGTGTGTGTGTGTGTGTGTGTGTGTGTGTGTGTGTGTACGTATATATATATATATATATATATATATATATATATATATATATATATATATATATATATATATATATATATCTTCTTCTTCTTCTTCTTCTTCTTCTTCTTCTTCTTCTTCTTCTTCTTCTTCTTCTTCTTCTTCAGCTTTCCGAGCCATTGAGGTTCTTTGCTGCAAATACAATCCGTCTCCATTCGTCTCTCTGGTGGACCTTCTCTTGCCAGTCGTTAATTCCAAGTGCTTGTAGGTCTGTACATGTATTATCTCTCCACCGTCTTCTTGGTCTACCTCGGGGTCTACGGTCATTTATTTCCTGAGTGTAAGCGAGTTTTGTTTCCCTATTATCTTCCATTCTTTCTATATGCCCCAGCCATTGTAGTCTATTAGCCTTCATGATACAAGTGATTAGCGGGGACTTAAACAGATCATAAATGTCTTTGTTACTTCTTCTTTTCCACTCTCCACTTTTTGTATCCCTTATGGGTCCAAAGATGCGTCTTAAAATTTTGTTCTCAAAGGTTTGTAACAAGGCTTCGTCTCCTTTCGTTGTACTCTAGGTTTCAGAGCCATACAGCACAACTGGTCTGATCAGTGTTTTGTATATAGTGATTTTGGTGTTACGAGATATGTATATATATATATATATATATATATATATATATATATATATATATATATATATATATATATATAGAGAGAGAGAGAGAGAGAGAGAGAGAGAGAGATATTGGTGTTTGTTAACATGTCCTTTACAGGACATCGCTGTCAACATCAGCATCTTTCACCTGATTGTTGATTTCTTGGCAAGATTATGCTCAGTAGTTTGCCATTGATTTGGACAGCTAACATACCCCTAAGTTACCGACGCAGAGAGAACCTCTACCGATTCTCGCGCAACGTCACGTTACCCACGAGAGTATACGGGAATACGGAGAAAGTCGTGTAACCCCTAGACCAGGGAGACCGGCACTTGTATATTACATTGTGGTATTTCGTTCTTCCTAGTGACGACCATAATCTGTGTCTTTTTACAATTTAATTCTAACCCTAGTTGTTCACTGTGTCCAACAAACGCATCTACTAATTATTGCGGATCCTGCTTGCCAAAACGCTGTCATTAACAATTTGAACTGTAACTGGAAAAACGATAAACTGAAGGCTCGCTTTCAACCAATTCAACATTCCTTGAGAATGATGGTGGAAGGAAGCGTAGATGGTGGAGGTCCAGTCTATAATGTACAGCATCCATATTGGTATCCGACGCCGTAAACAATGCGGAAATCCGCATTGACGTGGATGGGCCTTAGGTTTATATCAGAATACGATCAGCATTGCCAGTAGTGGGTTGTGCTCAATATTTAAATCTCAAATCCCGAAACAACCAAGTACATAAATCTGTTGGCACTTGTACCCACTCCACGCCAGGTTCTAGGGCCTCAAGTGAACACACCTGTTGAAGAATGACTTCGGCTTGACCCATCCACGACCTTCCTCTTTTTAATCTGCTGCCCTTTACTTTCTTAATTTCACTATACAGTAGATGTTGTGTGCTTGCGTTGACTCTGAGGTAGGCACATGTTGTGCAAATTTGTATTCCGTCACCAATAGTTGGAAAATCAAGAAGATAACGCATCGCCCTGCATGTTGTATCTCTTGGACATTCAAGGATAATACTGTCACATAGCTTCCCTGGGGTGAAGGGAACAGGCTATCGCATTTATCTATTCATACATATATCTCTATATTCATCTATATATGTGTATATACAAACAAATATCTCGGGATGACTTCAGATCTGAGACTGGGACACTTTCAGTCTGCGACCCCACCAGTCTTAGGATACCTATCTCTCTCACAGCCTACCAAGGGATGTTACCCTTTCAAACAACGTCTTGAACAAATGATGCAACTCCGGTATCTACAACTCAACAATAAAAGTGTATTGTACAAAAGGAAGAAGAAAATGTGGTTGTAGTGCAGATCTGTCTAGTGTGCTAGTTGCCATTAGATAGTTAGCTGAGGCAGCCAGATAAAGATGTCTTCATAGCACAATGCCAACGCCTCACACCACACATGAATGGTACTTAGCTAGTGTCTCTCGTAGCAGGTCCTCAGTCTTCGACCAGATAACACCTCCTCCGAGTTGACCCTAGATCAGGCTAATGGCCGTGGAACACTAGAGCATATGACCATGAATTTTCATCCTCATCCGATCATGTAGGTGCCTCTATACAAGATTTACTTAATCTGAAAGTTCGCTGCTTTACCAACAGTGGCACCAACTCAACAATATACCGCTAGAAACACAGATCCTGAATTAAAGTTCATCGAAGCACACTCTCCAGTGCTAACTTTATATATTGAACATTGTTCATTGCCAGAGTCACAATTTCCTAACATCTGTCGCTATATTCATTATCAGGACCATAATCCATGTGAACGAAGTATGGAATGTTGACATCGATAGTTGAGTGGTTGTCGAATAGGTAATGAGTGGTACATATAGACAATAACACGAACAGTATACTTGCCCAGACTTTATTTCTATCTTAAACTGTTTGTTTAGTCCTCTTGGACCTACTCTGAGGATAAAGACGACTGACCGGGTAGTGGGCAGTATGATCACCCCACGTTGATTGGTTTGTCCAGACTGCTGATATTGGCACAGAATGATGGTTTTACTGACTATTCATCACTCCTCTCCGGAAGGTAGAATCTGGAACAAAATGGCACAGGCAACCCTCGGTGAGAATCACGTGACCACGACTCATCATATGGGATAGACATAATCATGGTACTCAGAGAGTGGAACACCTTCCCAAGATTGGCGGTGGTTCAATTACAGGCCAGGCCTCAGGGTCAGAGAAAGAATAAGGTCTGGGGTCTGAACAGCAGATGAACAGAGCATCTGTTTCCCTGGAATGGGAATAGAGTGAACCCACGGTAAGTGGTCATGGGTGTCTGTGCCCCAGTTCCCCATAGGAAGTCTTCTAATGACATACATGGTTAGACGGTATACAGTACCCATAGGTAAGATGGCCCTGAAGGAGGGCCGTTGGCAAAACCCCCTTCCATCCATTCCCAGGTGGTCATGCTTTCCCCAATTTATCCCCCCTGCAATCATCAGACATGTCTGTAGCATCCCCTGTTATTCTCTCCCCTCCCCGTTGTTCTCCTCACAGGAACCCATTGTAGATTAGGACAGTATTCCCTTAAGGAGACCTTGAACATAAAGTGTATGAGGAAGGCAAAGAAAAAAATAACCAGTAGTTGCCCTGTCAAGAGAGGCGAACTTAGACACGCGCGGGATCGCTCAATTGCCCGTCGATTCGACCGCGGACATTCCCAGTAGATTCGTCTTGACCGGCCGAGTTGAAGGATATATTACACGATAGGGTTTTAGTTACGCAGTCACCGACTTCCTGTTTTGTCCACTACGCTTGAGTACAAAGGCAGCGCAGTGGTGCCATCAAATCACCAACATTTACGCCGCACCTATTTTCTCAAACAACTTCTGACAGGCAAGACCCTGCGTTCTACCTGTACTTTTTCTTTACAGCAGTTCACTGTTCGAGACAGGACCGAACTGGGTCAAATAGCAGGCCTGATGAAAATGGGGTAAAATAACAGGCCCGCTTGCTGCAGCATTTACAGGCCCGCCCTTGACCTACGTGCAAACACGTCTGCATGAACCATGCAACATGGTGTATTTCGATTCAAGAATTACATCATTCTTACCTCTTCGTTTGGCATACAGTTAGAAGTATGGAACCTCAGTCCACTTGGGAACATTGTCTACAGTCTTCAAACTATGTTGACATCGGGAACAATTTTCCTTCTGACAAACTGCAGCTACACAAGAGTTCGCCAGCCGCCAGACAACCATCAGTTCTCCCCGCTGCTTGCTAGCTTGCTGCAATGGCGAAGTTTAGAAACCACTTCCTGTGTCTTTCTCTAGAACAATCCGGAATCCAGGGGCCAATTCCCCTACTCCGTCAGGGGTAAAAATTACTTGGATTATCTCCATTTGACTACTGGGTGGGTGTATAAATCGTGAACTGTGTTGCAGGCCGTGAGATCTCGTGAGTCTGGTCAGTCCCTATCTCCTGATCGCAATTCTCCAGGCGCATTTTGTGACAAATACGCATTGCTTCGTTCTGTATCCTGTTCATCCTTTTCATCTGCTGACGTCTGAGAGTCAGGATCACCATCGTACACACAAAAACAGACACGACCAGACCCTCGTATAGAAGACATAGATGGCGCTGCTCACATTTTGCTGCCACCATCACCCGCATCGCAGCCAAACTCCGCTTGACCTTTGTTATCATCTGGTCTATGTGTTGATTATAAGCAAGGCTTCGATAAAAACGTATGCCCTGGTAATTCATTGCCTGCGTTCTTTCCCCAGTGTCTGAACACAGATTTACAGTTGGTATTCGAGTGTTGACAATATTGTTATTCAAAGAGAACCATGTCACTGCTGCCTTCGTTGGGTTGACCATTGCACGAGATTTCACACATCAAGTGCTTATGCGATTAAGTTATGTTTGTAGTTCCACAGCAACCCGATGTCTATCCTTACCATGACGATACACTAATACATCGTCGGCATATGACAATGTCCTCCCCGTTCCAGTGATCTTCTCGCTGGTAATTCACACAGTGTAGGCGTTGAAAAGCACCGGAGATAATGGTGATATATCTGTGGCATGCCCGGATATATTGTTGGTTCAAAAGTCCAACTGATACATCTAAAAACTACTTTCCATTGGAAGAGTTCTGCAACTAAGGAGGAATGGACTATCTTGAGTTCAAGAAGAAGAAACATTAAGAAATCCAACGGTACTCTATTGTACGCATTCTCAAGATCAATCGCCGCAGTACATGTTTTAATGCCTGAGTGGAAACCTTCACAGATATCATGGGCAAAAACTGCTGCGTTGGTCCAGATTTCTCTGTTTGGACGGTACCCTCCAAGGGTAAGTGGAAAACAACCCTGCCTCTCTAGCTGGCTTGCATATTGTCAAATCCCTGTCTCACACCTCTCTTAATAGGCTTATATTGATCCACATGATTATCAATCCTTATGGCAGCTTGTTTCCAATATATGTTTCTTATAAGTCAAATGTATTTCCCATCAATTTGTAGGTTTTCGCTTAACGTCCAGATATTCCATGTTGTTAATTTCACTGTCCCTGTCTTTTTCTTGTGATGATCTGTAATTAGACTAATCATGATAGACTAGGAAACTTTAAAGAAGGTAGTTTGCCGTTGCTTTCCTTCTGGCAGTGTCCATACTGGCCTGGTGACCGTCGCCATTGTCTCGAGAAAGAGATCTTCTACGTACCATCGCGAAACTTGAGACTATAACCAACAACTATATGTTGGCTGCCCTCTGAATTTCATCCACTACCTGCCTTCCGTGGCTTCTTGAACAACTTCCTAAACGAATACGAAATAACGACGCATAATCCACAGAAAAAAAAAACCCACTTATAAACAGCATCTCCCGAAGAATGAGTGTTACGTTGTCGCCATTTCACCGGAGGACTCAGGTTAACCAATCTTTTATCACAGAAGACGGTTCTTTGGCGAATTAGATTATGAACACAATTCGTATTTCTGTAAGCCGCGCTCGAAACACAGCGACGAATGGCAAACTACTGAAAGTAAATTTGCCAAGAAATCACAAACAGCCAAAAACCTCTTGAGTTGACTGCAAATTACTGTAAATGATATGCAACTAACTGTCCTAGACAGCAATCACTCATCGCCATATTTCCGTTGCAGCGTCTGCCTGATGGTTGCAGCAAACGAGGAGCCAACTGTATAACTAGTTCTAACTGCTGTGACAAAACTCACAAATGCATAGATCCTCCTTTTGCGATGTACAAGGCATGTGAACCCGCATAACCGGATAGTTCACAATAAACACTTCATGTCGGCTGTGTTCAGTTTACTTGTCAGTGCTGTTGTTAGTTTTGCTGCTGTTGTTAAAGTTGTAGTTAATGCTATGGCATTATGTTCTGGCACTGCTCACTTAGCCAATTGATTGTTGTTGATTTGATTAAAGTAGTTTGAAATTGTTATTACCGTTTTTCTTATTTTTAATCTTGTTTTTGTTAATGTAGTAGTTGTTAGTGCTGTTGTTATTGTTGTTGTTATTAATGTTGTTTTATTATTAAAGTAGCAGGAAGTGTTGTTAATGTTGCTGTTGTTAACGTTGTTGTTATTGTTAATGCTGTTGTTATTGTTATTCATGTTGTTATTTTGCTATTATGTTGTTTTTGTTAATGTAGTTGTTGTTTTTAATGTTGCTCAGAATGGTCTTAATAATATGAAAACTGGCAAGACCACAGGTCCAGACAACATCACTACAGAAATGATCAATGCCTGAGAAGAATAAGGAATAGACCAGGTCACCAGAATGCTGAACACAATATACGATACTGCAAATATTCCTCCTGAATTATGTAATTCTACATTTATTGCAATCCCGAAGAAATCAGGAGCCTGTGAATGTGATCAAGATCGAACAATTAGTATAATGAGCCACATCACTAAGACTTTGCTGAGAATCGTCATGTAAATAGTTAGGAAGAAAATACAACCCGAAATAGAAGAAGAACAATGTGGCTTCGTAGACGGCAATGCTGGAATAAATTATGTGTGTTTGCTGGGAAAATTAATTGCTGAAAAAAAAAAAAAAAAAAACATCAGATGGCTGTGGAATTGTGGTTTCTGAGGAAAATGCAAAGAGTACCATGACCAGACAGAAAAACCAATGGCCAAGAAACAAATGAAAACCGTAAACTGATTAAAGAAATTAGCCGTAGACAGCCACAGTTATTTTTTGGACACGTTGCTAGAAGCAATAAACTGGAGAATTTAGTGACAACTGGCAAGATTGATGGGAAGAGAACACGGAGCAGACAGAGAAGTAAATACCTGCATGGCTTGGCCCCACGTGGTATGGTCGAAACAAGACCATTCAACTCATCCACGTCTCCGATGATCGTGCGAGATGACGAAACATGACCGTCCTCGCTTATCGGCATTGCACATGATGATGATGACAGAGAGAGAAGAGATCCGGTGACAAAACACAGTCGTACTTCTAGTTTCATGTGTTCACAGTTGCCTCCTTTATTCCTCATTTTAATTGCTGCTATTTGATTCCAGTAAATATGATGTATTATTCTGACATCTTTCCCATCAATGTTGATTCATTTCAACATGTTAAGGTGATCATATGTTAATTTATCAAATGCCTTGGTATAATTTATGAAGCACATGTGTATGTCTTTCTGTGTCTCTACCAATATTTCTGTTTGTAATGAACTGAGTTCGTTCGTAATGTGTACATTGCATTGTTTGTACCTTTTTCTTCCACAAATCCACACTGCTCTTCACCAATTTATATCTTTATTTTCTTTCTTGTTCTTTTCATTATAATGTTCGCATTCTATTGCTCCTGGTGGTTTTGGTAAAGCCATAAGTACATCATTATTCACACTTAGACAAATATGTAAAAAAAAAAACATCGAATTTAGTGACCAGCAGATTATTGTGTTTGTAGATCAGAAAAAAGATTTCGATAGAGCAGTAAGATGCAAATTATGGACCATCCTTGAAGACTAAGGGTTACAAGGGCATCTGCTTGAAAACATCATAGTCATGTACCACCCGAGCCGAAGTGCAGTAAGACCACAAGAAGATATACCAGATATGTTCACAGTCAATACAGGAGTAAGACAGGGATGTGTGCTCTCTCCTCTGCTATTTAATATTTACATGGACAGAATATCCAATGAAGCAAGCCTTGACAGAACAGATTCATAAAATTTCGAACGCTTTACTTCAAATGAAACAAATGATCCACAGGAAATACGAGGGTAAGTTAATAAGAAAGTAAAAAATGGTTGTAGAAAAATAACTAATTATGATAACAACTTGAAACCAGTTTATTTGTATACATACATTGTCCCTTTATTTCTCAACATAATTTCCACCACCTTTGATGCACTTATCCCATCGTTTTATCAGGCCTCCCAAACCGGCTGCATAAATCTTCGTGCCCTGTTTTCATTTACCTGCCATCCCACAGAACTGTGTGACTTGCTTATTGACTCGCCCTCGTAACTTTTTCTATCCTACTATGCACCGCTTTACGGGAAATAGCTAGGGGCTAAGTCCACTGAAAACCCACCTTGGTGGGAGACATTTCGCGAATGAAAAACGTGGTTTAGACAACAAAGCACGCAGTTCTTTGCAGCCGGTTTGGGAGGATTGATAAAACGATAGGATAAGTGCATCAATGTTGGTGGAAATTATCTTGAGAAATAAACGGACAATCAATGTATGTATAAAAGTAAACTGGTATCACGTTGTTATCATAGTTAGTTATTTTCTACACCCATTTTTGACTTACTTATTAACTTACCCTAGTAAATGAACGTCTATTTGCAGACAACCAGTGCCTGTTTTATAGCGACGAGGTCAGACTACAAAATTAGTTTAATAATCTGAGTTCAACATGCAGCAGATACAACATTAATAAAAAATAGAGCCAAGACCGAAGTAATGCAAGTTAGCAGAGCTCCTGGACCACTAAGTACACAGATACATAGCACATCTCTAAAACAAGTTAAAGAATTCAAATATCTTGGAAGTATGATCACAGAAGATGGCAGATTGGACAGAGAAATCGAAATCAGATGTCAAAAAGCTAGTACACTTACATATCAACTATCACCCTTACTGAAACATCCAAATATACCCATGCTCGCAAAACGACAGATAATAAATAGCATATTCACACCAACCCTATGATACCAATCTCAAACTTGGATATTATCCAAATGACACTTTCGCAAAATCAACCCTGTGAGATGAGATGCCCGAGGAGAGCTGGCAAGTTAACAATCCGAGACCGAGTAAGAAATGTTGTTATCAGACAGACCTTGGGATCAACACATTGTGTTACATTTATTGAAAGACAGATGATCAAGTGGTTTGGCAATCTCGTTAGAATGCAACAGCATCAACTGCTATCACACGGAATAACACTATCCAATGCTACCCATAGGGCGCTAGAGCGCCAATTATTCCTCTCCACGACGCTTGACAAAGTGGAAGATGATGATGATAATGATGATGATGATGATCATGATGATGATGATGATGATGATGATGATGATGATGATGATGATGATGATGATGACTTAGTAAATATCAACAGTTATAAATATGTTGCGTCATAGTGGGAAAATATTTTGTAAAATTCTAGAAAAAAGATTACGAACTAATTTAGAACCCCAGCTAAGCGAAACACAGCTTGGATTTAGGAAAAACAAAGGATGCACAGATGACATTTTTGCTCTTAGACAACTTATAGAAAAATCAATCGAATTCAATGAAACACTCTACTTAGCCTTTGTCGACCAAGAAAAGGCATTCGATAGAGTAAATAGAAACAACTGTGGGAAATCTTAAACAATATGGAGTGAGTACACATCTAACAAACCTATGTAGAAGTTTATACAACAACAGTGAATGCATAGTGAGAGCAACTGAAGGACACTCAGAACCCTTCACCATAAGATTAGGAGTACGACAAGGTTGTGTCCTGTCCCCTCTCTTGTTCATAACATATATTGACAACATATGTAAAGAAACCAGCCAAGCAGAGACAGCAAGAATACCGCTTGACGAGAACACAGAAGAAGAACCATCTGCAAATCTAACCATTAGAGAACTCCTGTTTGCGGATGACCAAGCACTAATAGCAAAATCAGAAGCTGAATTACAAGACCACATGAATAGTCTAAACGAAATGTGTAGGGAACATAACATGAAAATTAGCACAAGAAAAACAGAGGTAATGACTATAACTAAAGAAGAACAAACAACAACAATTCACCTAAGCGAACATCCCTTGAAACAAGTAAAGAGTTTCAAGTACCTAGGAAGTATAATATCATCAAATGGCAGATCAGAAGACGAGATCGAAAATAGGTGCAATAAGGCAAATCAACTCATTGGACAAATGGCACCAATACTAAAGAACAAACATGTATCAATAACTACTAAGAAAGCACTTTACAACACAATCTTCCTGCCAACTCTATGCTACCAATGCCAAACCTGGACAATGACAGAAAAAGAGAAAAGAAAAATCACAACAAAAGAAATGAGGTTCCTGAGAAGAATACTCAACGTATCAAGAAGAGATAAGATCAGAAATGAAGAAATCAGCACTAAAGTGGAGGTTAAAGCAGCACTAGATTTTATCAGAAAACAGCAAGTCAAATGGTTTGGCCATGCAAGTAGGTTACCAGTCAGCAGCATATCACAACAAGCAATGATGTACAGACCAGATGGAATCAGAGGAAGAGGCCGACCACGTACACGTTGGACAGAGGGAATAGCAGAGTCCATGGGAATATCGATATATGAAGCCCATACTCGGGCACTCTCACGAAGTTTATACTTCACCTCGACACCGCAAGGTACAAGAGGAACATGATGAGATGAGATGAGAGATAAATATCATTCAACATTTTGGTTAATAGTTCTACTCCAGATTCTATAGATACTTCTAATTCTTCTATTGCGATTATATCTGGCCTGGTTGTTTTTCCTTTCTTCATAATTTATAGCGTCAGCAACTTTTACTTTCAAGATAGGTGGACATTCTAAGATACTTTCTTCTGTTAGTTATTCTCTGTCTCCATCATATAAGTCTCTAATCTACTCATTAAGAAAGCAATGGCAAACTACTGAACGTAAACATGCCAAGAGGTCACAACAGCAAAGAACAAATACTGGGGTTGACTGCGACGTACTGTAAAGGATATGCAACTAACTAACTAATTGCAACTCTTCATTATAGCACCTTCTTCCAATATTATCTTTCATGTTGTTGATTTCAAATACCATGAGGTGACAATTATTTTTCTGCCCATGAACAGCTAACACTGATTTGTCTGTGTAATTTTTGTATCTTTAATTAGATTGAAATGAATGTTCTGGCACAGCGCGTTTACCCAGCTGTCGTTTGCTTTTAAACATATATTTCTTCTTTCTTTATGTATTTTTTATCATAGTCTTGTTTTTCTTTTTGGCTTGTTTTCGTTTGTATCCGGGTGTCTGGTCACTCCCTGTCGAATCATTCTCTCTAGGCTATGATGTTATATCTGTTTCTCCATTTTATAACATGATCACAAAGGGCTCTAAAGTAGTAGAGAATGTCTTAATCCACCGACAAATCAGGTACAGCACCTTCACAATCCTACTTCTTTGAGCTTTGTAACGCAGGCTTGTGACGTCAAAAAGACAATTCTCATTTTCAAAGGAAACACATCTTGAATAACCACTCGACTGGATGTTTGTTGTTGTAATGTTATCCCTCTTTATTATTTTAAACATTTAAGTTATTAACATGGCGGGTACTACTGGTTGTAGTGAATTTAAACACTATCATCATTCACAGGTTTAGAGGCTCGATTAGTTACGCATATTTGAGAATCAGATCGTCAAACGAACTAGGGATAACAACGTTCAGTGTGTCAACGTAGATATCGAATACACATTTGAAAGTCTTTATCATCGCATTCGTGATCCATTCATTCATTATGCACCATCTCCGTAAGCGTGAGCAGTCATGTTTCACCATCTCACATGATCACAAGAATCATGTCTCCAGTTCTTTTGAAACTTACTGACCAAGAATGTAAGCCTGCAGTCATGAATACATAAAAATAACGACCGCGAATACTTATCTTAGTTAGGTAGTTAGTCGACATATCAGCTTCTTTGCACATCGAACATTGCATCATTAAGTGCTCTGATCCCTCTTCAATAAATCCCACAGCGTGTAGTGGCTCATGCGAACGATTAATTAAAACTTAATAGTTAACTGTTGAAAAATTAACGATAATTAATAGTTTATTTCGATTACAGCAAAATATTTATAGTCACATAACTCACATTATAGTTATATTGTCAAAAATCGAAATGACACTGGATTGCCTTGTTCATATGTCATCTAATAACCAACCATGCAAACAGTCGAATATGTTGAAATATTTGATTCAAGTGACGAGCACGTCTTATTAACAATATAACCAGCAGAGCTGAACAATAGTTCACATGGATCTGAGGTAGCCTGTATGCACAGAATGGTATTTGAAAGGAATACCAATATTGGATATCCATGTTCATTAAGTTTCCACTATGATAGAGGATCAACCGGTTCAACAACATTCTTCTCCATTTTATAACGTAGCAATTCATCAGAAGATCTGCCGACATGATCTTCCGTATCCGAGTCAGACTCTATTAGCTTAATACGCTTTTCATGTGGTTCACATATAGTTTCATTGTCAATGTCAGTATCAGTCGTTGCAGCAGTCTCCATCTGCTCATCATGAACGTCAGCTGCTAATTGTTGTTCAGCACTTGACCACGTTCGTTCTTTTTCATCTTTTGACAAACACATTAGGTATCTGTAGCGTGTATCAAGTGCTGTTGTAATCTGTAGTATTTCAATAGTTGTCATATTAGCTACACGTTTACTGAAGTGATTAATGCATGTTGCTTTGATCAAATGATACTTGAATATCATGTTGTAATGCAGGACTCACTCAACAATCAGACGAACGTCAGAAGTGACTCAAAGTAGCATTCTTTCGAAGTAGGTTACGATGCTGCAATAGACCGTCTCAGCTGAAGTTTCTGATACTGTAGAGGATGTTTGTTTTTAAGGTGGTAAGTAAGCGATGTGTTAGAAACATGTTGTTTGTCCAACAAGAATGATGATGACCATTCATTTCATCCAGTGGGGTTGAAAGTATGGAGCCGTGAGTTCTAAGGTGGCTGATGAGGCCTATTTTGGCTCGAAATGTTCTTTGACAATGTGGACAAAGAATGCTTGACGTTCAAGGAGGAGGAGGATCTCCTGCAGTGGTTTTTCTGTCCAGCCTTTTATTTACATCTCTTACAATCCTTGTTGCCTCACAAGTGACTGCACCCTTAAGTAATGATGTACGCCACGAGTTACGGTCTTTAGCAGCAGTTTCCCAGGTGTCCAGATGAATTCCAAAAGCATTCAGTGAGATTTTCAGAGTGTCTTTATTGTGTTTATTTGCCTATCAAGGCTTATTTGCCTCAGTGTCCTTTGCTCTCCGTAATTGTGTTTTGCAAGGCTACATTAGTTCGTGATCTTTTATAATGTTTCCATTTCCACTGTTTTACTGCAGTTCAACTAATTCTATTCATAGGTAAACAGACGTGAACCCGATACCACGTCAGTTTACAACGCCACCCCTGCAGTGTCGTGAACCAGTTAATTTGAGTTATTAGCTTTCGCATTGTTCATGTGCTTGCTTGCTTGCTTGCTTGTGTTCGTTGGCTTGAGCTCCAACGCGAAGTCCTGTATGTCGGATGAAGGCATCCTGTTGTCCAACATCAGTGTAATGTCATACAGGACCTGAGGTTTGCGTGAGTATCCGTTGTCCCATGTCTGGCTTATTGGTGTGCAGACTGGTGGTTCCTCGCCGTACAGGGAGACACTCTCCGACTTCGGAGGAATCGGCGATCCTACTGACCTTAGCCAGGACCTCGAAGGGACCTGTTGCCCAGGACGCTCGACAAGGACGCGTCAGTAGGTCTTGGCCAGTATATAACCCGGCCCTGGTGCCTTGGAAACACCTCTGCGTCCCCATTGTTCATGTGATTGGCAGCTGCCTGTTTTGTTCACAGACAACCAGCAATGGCCATGTCAGCGCTGACTATCTTATTATTGTTGACAAACTTACTTTCTGTACATTCCTGCCTCAAATTAAGTGTAAACATTTATATTCGTTAGAGTATTAAAACTTCTCATTCACCATCATCATCATCACTAAAATTATGTGCCAAATCGAAAAGACTAGACGATCTTATATGATCATCTGGGTATCTGATTAGATTTCCGGTTTTGTCAGTATCATGCCATTTCACTGAGTTTTCAGGAATTGTAATCATCCCTTCATTTGCTCTCTAGGCTAGGGGATGACGTCTTTCTCCGTAATCCCGTACATTCTCGCGACTAAAGTAACCTGCGCGAGAATCGGTAGTGGTTCTCGCCGCGTTGGTAACGTACGGGGTATGTGAGCCAGTCGCTCAGAAAGCAATGGCAAACTACTGAGCGTAATCTTGCCTAGTACAACAACAGAAGCTGAAAAATGTTGATGTTAACTGCAACGTCCTGTAATGGATATGAAAAAAAAAACATTAAAAAAAAAACAAACACAACTTTCAGACGCATGTGTAGATTGTCTATTCAATCTACAGTTTTCTTCTGTTGGTAGAAGGATTGTCCCATGTGTGTGTCTGTCCGACTATTAAATGTCCCTAGGAACTACATCTCTGCTGCTTTATGATACCTCTCACTGTCAGTATATAAAGGTTACAGTATTGACTGTTTCGTGCGCTGCCAGCCGATTCCAACGGAAATATTCGCCCATTTCACAATGTCAAGCTACGTGTCATCGTCTGTTTATGTCTTCTTATGTGTCTTTTTCGCCTTCTACTTTAACGTTGTAACCACACGTTCCTGCTTAGCTCTACTAAAGACATGTTATAAGATAGTTGCATATCCTTTAAAGGATACCGCAGTCAAAACCAGCATTTCTTGATTGTGATTTGTTGGTATGTATACTTTCAGACCGACCTCTGTGACTAAGGGCTTGCGAACGCGGTTTGTGAGCCCGTATACCCGGGTTCGAAACACAGTGGTGCTGGTTTTTTCGAAAAAGGTATTGAAGCCGGTCTTTCAGAAAGCAATGGCAAACTACTGAACGTAAAATGTGTCCAGGAATCACGAACAGCGAAAATGCTGTGGTTGATTGCTATGTCCTGTGAAGGACATGCAACTTAATTTAAAAAATACGTTCAGTAGTTTGGCATTGCTTTCTATACGACCGGCATTTCTACAATTGTATAAAAATCAACGCAAGGCAGTCTGCTTCTAAATCGCCAGCAGCTGTGTTCTGAACGCGATATACGGGCTTACGAACTGCGTCGTATCTCATTTGCCACAACGTCGGCTTAAGACATGTAACTATTTCGATTGTGGTTTGTCTCAGCGTAAACGAGTCAGCGCCATCCTACACAAGTAAGTTTCCACCACTACTCCGTCATTACTTATGGTACCTACCCAATTAATCTCTCATGATTTGCCAACGTCAGTAAGCATTCCTTTCTATAAACGGAAATTCGTTTAATTGATGTCCATGTGCCATTAATACCTATTCTGCGATGGTCCAGGATTACCAACGTGTTGTGCAGGTTGGATATACAAAAAAAAAAAAAAAAAGATATCAATTGAAACGAGAGAAAGAGTGTTGAAGTGCTACATAGAACCTGTACTTTTGAATGGATGTGAAGCGTGGACAATAAGCAGTCAAGCTGAAAAACATATGACGGCTGTGGAAATGTAGTTTCTGAGGAAAATGCAAAGAATACCATGGACAGAGAGAAAAACCAAGTATTTCAAGAAACAAATGAAGTAAACTGATTAGAGTCATTAGACGTAGACAGTCAAAATTGTTTGGACATGTTATGAGAAGAAATGACTTGGAGAACTTTGTGACAACTGGCAAGATCGAAGGGAAGAGACCAAGGGGAAGACCGAGAAGTAAATACCTGGATGGCTTGGCCACGTGGCATGGTCGAGACAGGAACACGGAGCTGATCCAAGACTCTAGTGATCGAGTGAGATGGCAGAACATGGCCGCCCATGCTTATCGGCATGGCACATGATGGATGGATGTGCACTGGCAGTGATTATATGTGATTACACAGTATGTTGTCTAATCTATTCGGATTATTTAATGTTTCTTGATGTAATTTCCGGAAACACAGGTGAACAATAATAGGCTAAGAAAAATAGAGAGCTCTTGTGGCTATGAGAAAGGTGCACGACGCCTACACCACTGTTAACTTGCTGATACAGATCACCATTGTGATGGACTTGCCAAAATAGATAAACATTGTGATTGATATGCTACAACTGATCACCATTCTTAACCTCAGGAGAGACTCCATGAACGTGGTGTTCTGTCTACTTCATAACAATACACGTGTGGCCTAAGCAAACAACTACTGGAGATGTGCTGCAGGATTGACCTCTGTAAAGCGATAACGGAAAAATATGCTAGTTCACAGGCTCGATGCTAAATTACAAGGGATATCTAGAAGGAAGATGGGAAGCTGGGAAAGAAGAAGAAGACGATGAAACTGATCTTATGTTGTCTATTTATGGCAGGACTGACAAAGCCGAAGTCTGTACTATCCGGGAGACAACAACGTGTCATCGCCGCATCTTCTCCTCCATACACCCAGACCTACAACACACGATGGACCTAGCAGATGATTGACCCATCGCAGAATCATGCTTCGGGACATGTTTTAATTTTAGGAAGGACACAAACAGAACTTTATTGGTCATGAAATGAGACGAGAGCAATCTACAAACATCGTGTCGACGGGACAGAGCAGACAGGGACAGATCGAGAGAAATGATACTGCACGGACTGCAAGAGTGGAATTTAGTAATATCATCAAGATAATTAATTCAGAACAACTGGAACCGAGACTTGTGGAGATGCACAAATAGACCACGTAAGTTGGCAGGGCATATGATGATGTTCACTGATTTCAACTCTGTATCAGTGTTGAATGCAATAGAGTAGACTACAGGTGCGACTTGAGCTGTCACGTAGGCACGTCTGGCACATTCATTGTACGTTTTTTCCATCAGTAAACGGTGGTTGTATACTTCTCTCCAATGATCCTATGGTAGTTGAACAGGCGCTTAGTCTTCCCAATTAAGGTAAATCAACAAGGAAGACTTCTACGCAAGTACAGCATATGCAAATCAAACAGAGTAGAACAGGATGTTGGTCATAGCATCTTTTGAAACCTGTCCGTAACAAGAATCATTCTAACAAAAGCGATTATGTTATATGCGATAATTCTCTCTCTCTCTCTCTCTCTCTCTCTCTCTCTCTCTCTCTCTCTCTCTCTCTCTCTCTCTCTCTCTCTCTCTCTCTCTCTCTCTGTCTCTCTTTCTTTCTTTCTTTCTTTCTTTCTCTTTCTCTCTGTTTCTTTTTTTCTCTCTCTTTTTTTTTTTCTCTTTCTTCCGTACGAATGCTACTTTACTCGGGAAACGCCCATATAGGCGTCTACCTCAGCAGATTCCGAAGTTTATTGACGTAAATTACTAGAGCCGCAAACTGATTGGGTACAGGTCTAACACATCGCCGCGATCGATATATAGCACCACATCTAGTTCGTTCTTTATTTCTTTCAGTTACCATCTAATTGTGTTATTACATGCTGCATTATTACACGGGCGTATTTCACTGATAATTTGCAATTTTGAAAAACAGCTTATTTATAAGATATCCAATACTCCAATACAGGCGCGCTAGGGTCAACCAATCCGCACTCTCACTGGCACGGATTCCATCTAGTGACGGCCGCTATGGCCATGGGAGTTTCCATTGATTTGATGAACTAACGAAAGCGTCCACCTACATCACATCGATCAATTTTGTTAACTACTTGTATTTCTAGTAGAAAGGAGGTAGACTGTTTTAATAAGATTTTGTTTGTTTGTTGCATATCCCTTTTACAGGACATCACAGTCAACACCAGCATTTCTACCGCTGTGATCTCTTGGCAAGTTTTACGCTCAGTAGTTTGCCATTGCTTTCTGAACGACCGGCAATGACACCAACGCTAAACAAACGGAACACGGTCTGCTGCCAAATTGCATGCAGCTGTTTCGAACGCAGGTATACGGGATTACGAAATATGTAAGCCCTTCGCCAAGTAATCCATCTTATTAAGATTACATAATCATGTCTCCCTCCTTAATGTATACTATATATTTGGTTCCCATCTCACAGTCTTACAGAACAATCGGTCCTAGGTGGGTAATGTAGTCAACATCACACGTTACTGTCACTTGATATAGACAAATTCCATCTAGAAACCCATCTCAGATATCATTCTGGCTCCTGGCTTTTAACAGAATCAATGCCAAACAAAATCTATATGTAGACCAAACAAAAATGAATGCGGAAAATGGGAAGTAGGGATGTGTTACAGTTATTACTTAAAGGTTGCTATGGTATCTGACATGGTATATTAATACGAGTATCACATTAAGAGATTGTATAGGGAAAACTACTGTAGTTATATTTTAACTATAGTTTGATTTATAAGCCCATGGCAGTTACGGAAAGTTTAAATAAGACGACTTATCCTCCCACGACATTTAATAAGGAAAGAATTAAGCAAATATCAACTGTCTGCCAACTTAACAGGGGTCGTGGTAATGCGAACCATGTTGCATCTAGCGTACCGAATTGTTATGAACAAATATGGGTTCATTCATTCATTCAGTAGCATGTCCTTTGCAGAACCTCGATGCCATAACAACCTTCCGGAAAACCTCTCGATCATAAGCAAGATGTCCCGCGTCTGATACACTCATCTGGAGATCATCCGCTACATCCTGCACCCATCTTCTCTTTGGCCTTCCTCTTCCTATCTTCCCAGGCATATATCCTTCCATTATTGTTCTCTCCAAACTTTCGTGACGTTTCAAGTGACCAAAATATTTCAATTTTCTTTGTTATATTGTCTTTAATATCCAACCTTCCTCAATATTCAGCTCTTGATGTATAAATGCATTTGTTTGTTTCTTTTTCGAAGGTATTCTTAAAACCCTTCTATAACATTTATATTCACAGGCATTTATGCGCCGTTCAGCTTATTTAGTAAGAGATCATGTCTCACAGGCGTATGTTGCAATGGGAAAGATGCATGCTCTTAAAAATCAAATTTTTGTAGTTCTGTCTATCCGACTCCATAATTTATTCAGTTGTTTTAGTCTTTGAAGAGCAATTGATAGTCGCCGTTTAATTTCTGTCATTGTGTCACCATTGTTGGTAATCAGTGACCCAAGATATTCAAAATTTTCCACCACCTCCAATTTTTCCTCATTAACATATATTTTTTTCTCCATTGCAGTTTTGTCTGTATGCATTATCTTTGTTTTTGCTATGTTAAGATATAAGTTGTGATTTTCACTATTCAATTGGGTTGAGGCTATGAGGTTTTCTATGCCATTCTGTGTTGTGGATAGTAATACTGTATCATCAGCATATCGAATCTCCGGTATGTCATGACCGCCGATATTTAGGGCTTCATATAGCTCCCTGTTTATATCATCTCTTACATTTCTCATTATATTTTCGGCGTACAGGTTAAACAAATAGAGTGACAGCACGCAGCCCTGACGGACTCCTTGTTTGATGTCAAACCAATCTGATATCTCGCCATCTATTCTAACTGCTGCTTGTTGGTCTAGATAGAGCATTTTTATGAGTTGTACTACATGTGATGGAAAGCCCATATTCCTCATAATTTCCCAAAGTTTCTTATGCTGTACACAGTCAAATGCCTTTGAATAATCCACAAAACAAGAGAATAGGTTTACATTAAATTCTCTGCACTTCTCTATTATTAATCGCATGTTGAATATGTGATCTCTTGTTCCTCTTCCTTGTCTAAATCCAGCTTGAACCACGTTAATCTCTTTTTCCATTTTCTTACGAAGTCTTCCCATTATGACTTTTAGCAGAATTTTACTTGCATGACTGATCAGGGCAACAGTTCTATAGTTGGTGCATAATTTCAGGCTGCCCTTCTTTGGTATTGGAATGAAGATAGTTCTCTTCCAATCTTTTGGCCATATACCATATTTCCAAATCTTTGTACATAATGCATGATATATGTGTATGCTTTCTTCTCCTCCCGCTTTAATTAGTTCAGCTGGTATCTCATCACATCCAGGTGATTTACCATTCTTCAGGTTCTTTATAGCCCAAGCAATTGCATCTATTGAGGGTTCAGGTTCTGTCTCTGCTGTCATTGCCTCATGTATCTCATTCATATCCTCACTGTCACTCATATCATACATTCCACTGCAGTACTCCTGCCATCTTTCTAGAATTTGCCTAGATTCTGTTAAGGTATTTCCCATCTTGTCATAGATAACATTCAATTGAGGTTGAACATTTCTTGCCATACCTTCATTTATTTGAACATTTCATAATCTCTTCCAGACTTATGACATTGCTCTATTCTGGTACAGCAATCTTGTATGTATTGATTTTTGTCCTTTCTTGTGTTCTTTCTTATTTCTCGAGTTAAAGATTTATACTTCATCCTACTGTTATCGGATTCATCTCCTTTCTTTTTCAGCCCCCTTCGTTGTTTTATTAATTCTAATGTGTCTGATGTAATCCATGGCATAAGTTGCTTTTTCTTGGTCGGAATTAAATCTTTGGCTGCAGTTATCAAGATATCTCTAGCTTGTACTGCCAGTGCATCAGGTGTCATTTCCTCTTGCACAGACATCAAGACCCCAAAGCGATTCCTAACTTCTATGTTGTATGCATCTGGTATTTTTGTGAGATCAAAACGAAATGGCCTTGGTCCTCGGGTAAGCTTTTTGAGTTTTAATTTCAGATCTGCTTCTAATAACTGATGATCTGTATCACAGTCTGCACTTCGTAGGGTTTTTGCAGATGCTATGTTTGATCTCCATCTTCCTTGTATTAAAATATAATCTATCTGATTTTTGGTAATACTGTCCGGAGACTTCCATGTGAAGAGTCTTCTTGGATGTTGTTTAAAAAGCGTGTTGCCTATCGTGAACTCATTTTCTGTGCAAAATTCAATTAATTTGTCACCTGCATCATTTCTATTTCCCAATCCAAATTTTCCTAAAACGTGTCTCTGATTTTCAGCTCTTCCTGAACCTACTTTTGCATTAGAATCTCCCATTATTATTGCTATATCATTATGTCCAATCTTATGTAATGTGTCTTGCAGTGTGTTGTACAAATCTTCAATTTCGTCCTCCTCTGCTGTTGAAGTAGGTGCATATATCTGTAAAGGATTTCCTTGGTAACACAGTCAGGATTAACTCCGTCATCACGGTTACTAGTACTTGTCCCTGTGTCACACTCTTCCCCAGTGTTATCTGATCTGCCTGGCCTGGGGGTCTCGCCACCAGATCTCTTTCTTATTATGTTTTCTTTCATGGTTGCTATGGTTTCTTGGCAAGTTTTGCAGAAGGTAGTTTGCCATTGCTTTCCTTCTGAGCAGTGACTGTACTAGTCGGTGGCCATAGCCATTGTCTCTACTGATGAGATAATCTGCCTATCGCCGCAGAGTGCAAGACCATAACCAACAACAATATGTCGGCTGTTCTCACACTCCATCCACCACCTGCTTCCATGGCTTCACGTAACCCTGATCGGGAGGCTAAACGGGTACTCAATCTTGCCCAAGTGTGTCCCGTAGACTAACGGAGGAAAGGAGGCGTCTTACATCTCCTTTGATAGGGGATACCCCTACCTTGCTAACCGGTTGAGCACGAAAAAATCAAAGTGTCTTCAATCTGTTCAGCAAAGTTGATATAATGACACCAATCTGTCATTTCCAGCATTGAACCTCTTGTGTTCTAGGCAACAATTGTTGGCTCTTGTTATCTTAGAGAAGTGTAATGTAAGTTCACGGCACTGCAAATTAGTTCTACTCTTCGTACACAGACATATTATTATTCAATTCGGTTTCATACAACTATACATCCACCTACTATCAAAAACACCCTGTAATATCACCTCGTTTCTCAGACAACTATAAATCCACCTAAGTTCCAAAGCAACTGTTATATTACGTAGTTTCTCAGACAAGCATAAATCCACCTATTTTCCAAAACAACGTTTATTTCACCTGGTTTCTCAGACAACTATAAATCCAGCTAATATCCAAAGCAAGGTATATATCACTTCGTTTCTAAGACAACTATAAATCCACTTAATATCCAAAAACAACTGTGATGTCACCTCGTTTCCTAGACAACTATAAAAGCTACGTAATTTACAAAACAACTGTTATATGGCTTCGTTTCTCAGACAACTGTAAATCCATCTAATATAAAAAACAACGTTTATGTCATGTCGTTTCTTAGACAACTATAAATCCAGTTAATATCAAAAACAACTGTGATATCACATCGGTTCCCAGACAACCATAAATCCCTTTAATATCCAAAACAACTGTGACACGGCTTCGTTTCTCAGACAACAATAAAGCCATCCAATATGCAAAACAAGTGTGATATCACCTCGTTTCTCAGACAACTATAAAACCATCTAATATACAGAACAATATTTATACAAACTAGTTTCTCAGGCATCTAATACTAATAATGTGATCATCTTCACTAATTAAATTACACGCAATCTCAAGTCGGAATCAACTATCATTTGACCTAATGTCCAAGGCAAATTTACGTCACTATTTGCCCCATATAAAGGTCACCGAACTTATAGTCCCGTAAACAGTTACTCAACTTCATGACCTAGACATCTGTTATTTCATCTGTTGTCCAAGACAACTGTTATTTCACTTATTCAAGACAACCGCTATTTCACGTGTTGTTCAAGACATCTGTTATTTCATGTGTTGTTCAAGACAACTGTTATTTCACCTGTTATTCAGGACAACTGTTATTTCACCTGTTGTCCAAGACAACTGTTATTTCACCTGTTGCTCAAGACAACTGTTATTTCACTTTTTGTCCAAAATAATTGCATTTTCTTTACAGGACGCCGCAGTGAACACCAGCTTTTTTTGTTTGTTAGCTGTTCTGATCTCTTGGCAAGCTTGCGTTCAGTAGTTTGCCATTGCCTTCTAAACGATCGGCACCCATACATTTTCGTAAAAAACAAACGTAACGAGGTCAACTGCTAAAACGCGCGCAGCTGTGTTTCGAACGCATCCGTAATAATTCGCCACAGAGCAGTTGTCCAAGGCAACTGATATTACACTTTTTCAAGACTATTGTTATTTCACCTGTTTTTCAAGACAACTGTTGCTAATGATCATTTCCAGATGACTTATTCAACCTCCTATCTTCACAACTATTAAGGAACATGGAGAGCGAAGAAGAAGATAAACAGATAGACTATATTCAATAATTCAAATGGTAAAACAAAACTACCGTATAGTGTAACAACAGTTGGTTAGAGTACCACAAGAGCCAAAGATAGAAAGCTGTTATCTGTGGCAGCCAAGTTGCATTTGTGGGTGAGGAATTTGAACTGTCTAGTGGTAATATCATTACATCTGTTGTATACCCTCATGTCATTGTTATGTTGCAGGATAAAGAAGAATGTAAGCAGAAAGAAGTTTGCAGGTCCACCGGAGACTGCTGTCCTGATACAGATCTCTATTGTTCCGGGCCAGCTGATAGCACGTCGAGACAGTGTGTAACATTGTACAGAAAGTTGACAATAAAATTGCCACGTTGAGACACTCTGCAACATTGTACTGATAGTTGATAATAGAATTGCCACGTCAAGACACTCTGCAACATTGTACTGATAGTTGATAATAGAATTGCCACGTCGAGACACTCTGTAACATTGTACTGATAGTTGATAATAGAATTGCCACGCCGAGACACTCTGTAACATTGTACTGATAGTTGATAATAGAATTGCCACGCCGAGACACTCTGCAACATTGTACTGATAGTTGATAATAGAATTGCCACGTCGAGACACTCTGTAACATTGTTCTGATAGTTGATAATAGAATTGCCACGTCGAGGCACTCTGTAACATTGTACTGATAGTTGATAATAGAATTGCCACGTCGAGACACTGTGTAACATTGTACTGATAGTTGACAATAAAATTGCCACATTGAGACACTCTGTAACATTGTTCTGATAGTTGATAATAGAATTGCCACGTCGAGACACTCTGCAACATTGTACTGATAGTTGATAATAGAATTGCCACGTCGAGACACTCTGCAACATTGTACTGATAGTTGATAATAGAATTGCCACGTCGAGACACTCTGTAACATTGTACTGATAGTTGATAATAGAATTGCCACGCCGAGACACTCTGTAACATTGTACTGATAGTTGATAATAGAATTGCCACGCCGAGACACTCTGCAACATTGTACTGATAGTTGATAATAGAATTGCCACGTCGAGACACTCTGTAACATTGTTCTGATAGTTGATAATAGAATTGCCACGTCGAGGCACTCTATAACATTGTACTGATAGTTGATAATATATTTGCCACGTCGAGACACTATAACATTGTACTGATAGTTGACAATAAAATTGCCACATTGAGACACTCTGTAACATTGTTCTGATAGTTGATAATAGAATTGCCACGTCGAGACACTCTGCAACATTGTACTGATAGTTGATAATAGAATTGCCACGTCGAGACACTCTGTAACATTGTACTGATAGTTGATAATAGAATTGCCACGCCGAGACACTCTGTAACATTGTACTGATAGTTGATAATAGAATTGCCACGTCGAGACACTGTGTAACATTGTACTGATAGTTGACAATAAAATTGCCACATTGAGACACTCTGTAACATTGTTCTGATAGTTGATAATAGAATTGCCACGTCGAGACACTCTATAACATTGTACTGATAGTTGATAATATAATTGCCACGTCGAGACACTGTAACATTGTACTGATAGTTGACAATAAAATTGCCACATTGAGACACTCTGTAACATTGCACTGACAGTAGACAATAAATTTGCCACGTTAGTTAATCGATGTCGACTGGTTTTAATGATGTTGTTTTTTAGTAGTAGTTGTTGTATTAAGATACATAATAGAATTGGAATGTAGAGAGAGAGAGAGAGCGGAGTGGGGACTGGCGTGGCTGAGAGGTTACAGTGTTTGCCTTAGGGTCAGAAGGTACCGGGCGCGATTCCTACAGATGGCTGGAAATGTTGTTAGAACCATTGAAATCTAATGATCTCAAACTCTCCCTGATCTTTTGGGTTGTGAAACCAGATATCTAGTCATCTCGGATAAGGGCGACAAACAGGCGGCCCCGTGTGCACGGTGACATTCTCACGGCAGATGGAAATCGCATATAGTAGGCTCTCTAAGGTCGCTACCCTGGAAAATTATTATAAAAATATTCGATGGGCTGGTCAACTGACTCGCAGGTCAGATCACAGGCTCCCTAAGCGAATTTTTTACGGCGAGGTTTGTTGTGGTAAACTCTCCCAAGGCGGCCAGAGGAAACGCTTTAAAGATACTCTGAGGATCTCACTAAAATATTTTTGAATTCATCACGTCACTTCGGAGACTGCTGCCAAAGACCGATATTCGTAGCGTACATCATTACGCAAGGATGTAGTCACGTGTGAAGCAAACAGGACTGCAAAAGCTGTGAAAAAAAAGGCTCGACAAAAAACAAAAAGCCACTGCAGGAGATCATCCACCTGGTACGGCATGCATTCTCTGCTCACAATTTTTTGTCACAAAACATTTCGAGCCAAAATCGGCCTTAGCAGCCATCTTAGAACTCATTACTCCAAACTTTAAGCCTCACTGGATTAAATGAATGGCCATCGTCATTCTTCATGGACAAACACCATTAGAAATGGTGATGCAACCCAAGGGTAGATACGCTACCTAGAGTGGAATCTGTTTGGAGGCAGTAACCTTTACACAAATGCATCTCGACATCGGAAACACTGGCTTTTTAGTAGCATAACTGAGTGTAACACATTCCCCTCGAAATAGCAGCCAAGAAGAAGCAGAAAACAAAGAGGAGACGGAGAATTGTAACAATCAGCCTGACAATATTTAGGATTTAGGAATATATTAAGGACACCAGACGTGGGAATCAACTGGAGCTCTATAGTGACATAAGTACTCTTGTTTGATCAGAACCATGGAGAAAGGATGAAACTATTGATAACACACTCAGTCGCTCATCAACTTGTAATGCGCAGCATATAAGGAGTATCATAGTATGTAATTGTGTAAGTATGTAAGTGAGTATTAAGTAAGTATGTTTGTAAGTAAGTAAGTAAATAAGTAAGTAAGTATGTAAATATATAAGTGAGTATGTAAGTATGTAAGTAAATATTATGTAAGTATGTAAGTAAATGAGTTTGTAAGTAAGTAAGTATGTAAGTGAGTATGTAAGTAAATGAGTTTGTAAGTAAGTAAGTATGTAAGTGAGTATGTAAGAAAATAAGATTTTAAGTAGGTAAGTGAGTAAATATGTAAGTAAGTATGTAAGTAAATGAGTTTGTAAGTAAG
The DNA here is from genome assembly GCA_963921405.1 of Cepaea hortensis. NCBI lineage: Eukaryota > Metazoa > Mollusca > Gastropoda > Stylommatophora > Helicidae > Cepaea > Cepaea hortensis. Next base: position 30,337,017 of record OY992883.1, on the reverse strand, counting down.
TAATTATGTAAGTGAGTATGCAAGTAAATGAGTTTTAAGTAGGTAAGTATGTAAGTAAATATGTAAGTAAGTATGTAAGTAAATGAGTTTGTAAGTAAGTAAGTATTTAAGTGAGTATGTAAGTAAATGAGTTTGTAAGTGTGTAAGTAAGTAAATAAATATGTAATAAGTATGTAAGTGAGTATGTAAGTATGAAAGTAAATATCTAAGTAAGTATGTAAGTAGATGAGTTTGTAAGTAAGTAAGTATGTATGTAAGTGAGTATGTAAGTAAATGAGTTTGTAAGTAGATAAGTAAGAAAGTAAATATGTAAGTAAGAATGTAAGTATGTAAGTAAATGAATGTGTAAGTAATTAAGTATGTAAGTGAGTATGTAAGTAAATGAGTTTGTAGTAATGTAAGTAAGTAAGTAAGTAAATATGTACGCAAGTATGTAAGTGAATTAGTTTTAAGTAAGTAAGTATGCAAGTGAGTATGTAAGCATATGAGTTTGTAAGTATTCAAGTAATTAAATATGTAAGTAAGTATTAAGTAAGTGAGTTTGTAAGTAAGTAAAAGTGTACGTGAGTATGTAAGTAAATGAGTTTGTAAGTATGTAATTAAGTAAATATGTAAGTAAGTATGTAAGTAAGTAAATGAGTTTATAAGTAATTATGTAAGTAAGTATGTAAGTAAGTATGTAAGTAAGTATGTAAGTACGTGTTTAAGTAAATATATAAGTATGTATGTAAGTATGTACACAAATGAGTTTGTAAGTAAGTAAGTATGTAAGTAAGTATGTAAGTAAGTATTAAGTAAGTAAGTATGTAAGTAAGTATGTAAGTAAGTATGCAAATAAGTATGCAAGCATGTATGTGAGTATGCATGTAATTAAGCATGTAAGTACGTGTGTAAGTAAAAATCTAAGTATGTATGTAAATATGTACATACAGGAGTTTGTAAATAAGTACGTATGTAAGTATATATGTATTAAGTATGTATGTAAGTATTATGTAAGTAGGTATGTAAGTAAGTATGTAAGTAAGTATGTAAGATTGTATGTAAGTAAGTATGTAAGTATGAATGTAAGTAAGAATGTAAGTATTAAGTAAGTATGTAAGTATGTGTGTGTGTAAGTATGTATGTTACAGTAAGTAGGTATGTAAGTAAGTATGTAAGTATGTATGTAAGTCATTCTGAAAATCTCACTGAAAGATTTTGGAATTCATCATGACACCTGGGAGACTGCAGCAGAGACCGAAATTCGTGGCGTGCATCATTACGCAAGGGTGCAGTCACGTGTGAGGCAACCAGGACTACAAGAGCTGTGAAGAAAAGGCAAGACAGAAAAACTACTGCAGGAAATCTTCCTCTAGAAACGTCAAGCATTCTTTGTACACATTGTCAAAGAAAATTTCGATCCAAAATAGGCCTTATGAGCGATCTTAGAACTCACGGCTGCATACTTTCGATCCCACTGGATGAAATGAATGGTCATCATCATTCTTGATTGACAAACAACAAGTATGTATGTAAGTAAGTATGTAAGTATGCAAGTAAATGAGTTTGTAAGTAAGTATGTAAGTAAGTATTAAGTAAGTAAGTATGAAAGTAAGCATTAAGTAAGTAAGTATGTAAGTATGCATGTACGTATGTAAGTATGTAAGTAAGTATTATATAAGTAAGGATGTAAGTATGTAAGTAATTGAATTTGTAAGTAAGTAAGTATGTAAGTAAGTATGTTAGTAAGTATGTAAGTAAATATGTATGTAAGTATTAAGTATTATGTAAGTAAGTTTGTAAGTAAGTCTATAAGTAAGTAAGTATGTATGTAAGTAAGTAATTACGTAAGTAAGTGAGAATGAAAGTAAATGCGTTTGTAAGAAAGTTAGTATGTAAGTAAGTATGTAAGTAAGTATGTAAGTAAGTATGTAAGTAAGTATGTAAGTAAGTATTAAGTAACTGAGTTTGTAAGTAAGTAACTAAGTATGTATGTATGTATGTATGTATGTATGTATGTATGTATGTATGTATGTATGTATGTATGTATGTATGTATGTATGTATGTATGTATGTATGTATGTATGTATGTATGTATGTATGTATGTATGTATGTATGTATGTATGTATGTATGTATGTATGTATGTATGTATGTATGTATGTATGTATGTATGTATGTATGTATGTATGTATGTATGTATGTATGTATGTATGTATGTATGTATGTATGTATGTATGTATGTATGTATGTATGTATGTATGTATGTATGTATGTATGTATGTATGTATGTATGTATGTATGTATGTATGTATGTATGTATGTATGTATGTATGTATGTATGTATGTATGTATGTATGTATGTATGTATGTATGTATGTATGTATGTATGTATGTATGTATGTATGTATGTATGTATGTATGTATGTATGTATGTATGTATGTATGTATGTATGTATGTATGTATGTATGTATGTATGTATGTATGTATGTATGTATGTATGTATGTATGTATGTATGTATGTATGTATGTATGTATGTATGTATGTATGTATGTATGTATGTATGTATGTATGTATGTATGTATGTATGTATGTATGTATGTATGTATGTATGTATGTATGTATGTATGTATGTATGTATGTATGTATGTATGTATGTATGTATGTATGTATGTATGTATGTATGTATGTATGTATGTATGTATGTATGTATGTATGTATGTATGTATGTATGTATGTATGTATGTATGTATGTATGTATGTATGTATGTATGTATGTATGTATGTATGTATGTATGTATGTATGTATGTATGTATGTATGTATGTATGTATGTATGTATGTATGTATGTATGTATGTATGTATGTATGTATGTATGTATGTATGTATGTATGTATGTATGTATGTATGTATGTATGTATGTATGTATGTATGTATGTATGTATGTATGTATGTATGTATGTATGTATGTATGTATGTATGTATGTATGTATGTATGTATGTATGTATGTATGTATGTATGTATGTATGTATGTATGTATGTATGTATGTATGTATGTATGTATGTATGTATGTATGTATGTATGTATGTATGTATGTATGTATGTATGTATGTATGTATGTATGTATGTATGTATGTATGTATGTATGTATGTATGTATGTATGTATGTATGTATGTATGTATGTATGTATGTATGTATGTATGTATGTATGTATGTATGTATGTATGTATGTATGTATGTATGTATGTATGTATGTATGTATGTATGTATGTATGTATGTATGTATGTATGTATGTATGAATGTATGTATGTATGTATGTATGCATGCATGCATGCATGCATGCATGCATGCATGCATGCATGCATGCATGTATGTATGTATGTATGTATGTATGTATGTATGTATGTATGTATGTATGTATGTTTGTATGTATGTATGTATGTATGTATGTATGTATGTATGTATGTATGTATGTATGTATGTATCTATGTATGTATGTATGTATGAAAGCATGTTCATTAATGAGTTTGTAAGTAAGTATGTAAGTAAGTAAGTAAGTATTTAAGCATGCATGTAAATATGTATGCAAGTAAGTATGTAAGCATGTATGCAAATATGCATGTAAGTAAGTATGTAAGTAAGTATTAAGTTAGTATGTAATTTAGTGTGTAAGTATGTAAGTAAGTATGTAAGTAAGTATGTAAGTAAGTAAGTATTAAGTAATCATGTAATTAAACATGTAAGTAAGTGAGTTTGTAAGTAAATAAGTGTGTAAGTATGCAAGTAAGTGTGTAAGTAAGTAAGTATGTAAGTAAATATGTAATTAAATGAGTTTGTAAGTGCATAAGTGAGTACGTATGGAAGAGAGTACTTAAGTAAATAAATGTGTTTGTGTGTATGTAAGTACGTAATTATGTAACTATGTATTAAGTAAGTATGTAAGTAAATGAGTTTGTAAGTAATTAAATAAGTATGTCAGTAAGTCTGTAAGTACGTATTAAAGTAAAAATGTAAGTATGTAAGAAAGTTTGTAAATAAATGAGTTTGTAAGTAAGTAAGTAATTATGTAGGTAAGTATGTAAGTATTATGTAAGTAAGTATATAACTAATTATTGAGTAAGTATGTAAGTAAGTATTAAATAAGTAAGTGACCATGTAAGTAAGCATGAATGTAAGTGAGTTTGTAAGTAAATAAGTGTGTAAGTAAGTAGGTAAGTATGCAAGTAAGTATGTAAGTGAGTTAGTATGTAAGTAACTATGTAAGTAAGTGTGTGCGTAAGTATTAAGTAAGTATGTAAGTAATTATGCAAGTAACTATGTAAGTAAGTATCTAAGTAAGTGAATTTGTAAGTAAATAAGTGTGTAAGTAAGTAAGTAAGTAAGTATGTAAGTAAGTGTGTAAGCAAATTTACAAATAAATAAGTATGCAAGTAACTATGTTAAGTTACAATTACAATTGAATTGTAAGAAGGCACAGGTTATGGTCGTCACTAGGAAGGAAGAATTACCACAATATAATAGGGGGACTGCGTGGTCGCGAGGTAAGGTGTCCGCCTCGAGTGCTGGAGGTCCCGGGTTCAATCCCCGGTGAGGACCGGAATATTTTCTAGTGTACTAATTAATAAAATTTCCCCTGGTCTCTGGGTAGTGAGATCGGACGCCCTTGTGCATTGTTGCGTACGTAAACAATCCCTTGGCAGTTGGAAATCGAAAAAGAGTAGCCTAACGGCGCTGCCCGGGCAAAATCTCGAGTTAAAAATCTACCCAAAGTATTTCATGATCCTCGCCGGTGCTACGGAGTTCGTGCACTGAGCTGAGTTTCTCCAGACTCAGGTTTGAGTGAGGAGGAAAACGGAGCACTTATGGGTTACACCCGTGTGCCATGTTGATCCATCGACTAAACTAAACTAAACTAAATCACAATATAATATACAAGTAAATGGACAATATTCTTAAACAAGTGAATCGGTACAACTATCTCAGAACAATTATAACATCTGATGGGAGATGTCTTGAGGAGATTAGAAAAAGAATTGCCATGGCGAAGGTAACCTTTTGCAATATGAAAAAGATACTGACCAATAAAAAGATATCAATCGAAACGAGAAAAAGAATGTTGAAGTGCTACATAGAACCTGTACTTTTATATGGATGTGAGGAGTGGACAATGAACAGACAAGCTGAAAAACATCTGATGGCTGTGGAAATGTGGTTTCTGAGGAAAATGCAAAGAATACCATGGACAGATGGAAAAACCAATGAACAAGTCCTTCAAGAAACAAATGAAGATCGTAAACCGATTAGAGACATTAGACGTAGATAGTCAATTTTTTTGGGGGCATGTTATGAGAAGAAATGAATTGGAGAACTTGGTGACAACTGGCAAGATCGAAGAGAACAGACCAAGGGGAAGACCAAGAATTAAATACCTGGATGGCTTTGCCACATGGCATGGTCGAGTTAGAAACACGGAGCTGATCCACGACTCTGGTGATCGAGTAAGATGGCAGAACATGACCGCCCACGCTTATGGGCATGGTACATAATGAATGAATGTGGCCGACTTGGGAGCGTTTACCATTATGGTAGGAATTGACTATGAATCTCTTTCAGTCTCAAAGTTTACAAGACACGAGGCCCTGGCCAGGATTCATTGCAGCATAGACCATCAATTTCAGGAGGTGAGGAGAAGTCACGTCATTCCCACTTGTGTTGTCCTTTTTTAATATGTTTATGTCTTGCATATCATTTACAGAACATCGCTGTCAACATCAGCATCTTTCAGCTGATTGTTGATTTCTTGGCAAGATTACGCTCAGTAGTTTGCCATTGATTTCTGTGCGACCGGCTCCATACTCTCATAAGTCACTGGCGCGACTCGAACCTCTTCCAATTCTCGTGCGCTTACGTCAGCCACGATAGAATTCGGGGTTACGGAGAAAGCTGCTAACTTCTCGACCAGTGAGACCGGCTCTTTTTTAATAGGATTTTTTAAAGTTGCTCTGCGCCGCTTTCTTTCTCAGGCTGGGAATACACCTTCTAGGGAAACATGATAGGCTGCCCGTTCAGACTGCAGTCGCTTACAACAACCAAACATCCTTAGTCGCCGATTACAATACGATTGGTAAGAAAAGTATATTGATATGCTATGCTTCCGTTGAGAGTCCCTTAACATACAGTCAATATAAAGAGATAAAAGGAAATCTGGGGTCGATAGTTAACATAGAGAGGCTGAGCTCATCTGTAGTTGAGATAATTTAACACGACATATGGTGGTGTGTTTACAGTTTCTAAGTCATATTTACAACAACGTGCCCATATTCGTATATAATGTAATAAACATACATAATAAACCCACAACCACAAAAGTCATTACATGTCGACTATCAGGTTACCGACGATGCTAGATTGCATACTGGCCAGTTAGCTGCGAGGATTTGTACAGTTCACACCACAATGACCATGCTGTCGCTGACAATTCTATTGCTCTTAACAAACGTACTTTTTGTACATTCCTGTGTAAGTGTATTTATTGTTGCATCATTGGAATTCATCATAACAACCATCACCAGTATCATCAGTATGTCCATCGTCTTCTACTGCCAGTTATTTCCGTTTGAAGCATGGGCTTTTAACAACCTTCATGTCCTAATTATATTATTCAGCTGTGTCTCTATGTCTCTTCTCTTTGTGATTTTTGGTCTCTTTTCATTTCGTCTTCCCGGTGGATTCGGAGAAAAGGACTTCAAGTAATAATATTATCAGGTTTCATTAAGAAGTATTCTATCCAGCGTATCGTCGTTTCTTCACTTCTTGATTCATCATCATCATCATCATCATCATCATCATCATCATCATCATCATCATCATCATCATCATCATCATCATCATCATCATCATCATCATCATCATCATCATCTTCCACTTCTGCCGTCAAGCGGCGTTGCGAGGAATAATTTGCCCTCCAGCGCCCGATGGGCGGCACTGGATAGTGTCATTCCGTGTGATTGTACAATATCTTTGATGTCGTCAATCTATTGTCTGTTTGGACGCCCTCTTGGTCTCATTGCAGATGATCGTTGATGTAAGGCCAGTGATAGTAGTTGTTGGTGCTGCATTCTAACGACGTGGCCAAACCATTTGATCTTCTGTCTTTCAATAAATGTGTCAACATCAGCATCTTTCAGCTGATTGTTGATTTCATGGCAAGATTACCCTCAGTAGTTTGCCATTGCTTTCTGAGCGACAGGCTCACATACCCCTAAGTTACCGACACGGCGAGAACCGCTACTGATTCCCGTGCACGCCACGTTACTTACGAGAGTATACGGGATTACGGAGGAAGACGTTAACACCTAGGTCAGGGAGACCGGCTGAACTAATATTCAGGTTAAATATTATATGACTGGTGATAGATTTTATCCAGCAACTACCATCACTGGCTTTACATCAAAGATCATCTGCGACAAGACCACGAGGACGTCCAAGAAGAAAATGGATTGACGACATCAAAGACATTGTACAACCACACGGAATGACACTATCCAGTGGCGCCCACCGGGCGCTGGAATACAGATTATTCCTCCCCACGTCGCTTGACGGCAAAAGTGGAAGATGATGGTGACGATGATGATGATAGATTTTATGTCGATTGTCTTCGACACATTTCTACTCTATGAAAGTTCCTCTTGCTTGTTGTAATTCCATTTTAATGTCCCTATTTGTTTCCCATCTGTGCTTATATTGATACTCAAGTACGTGTATAATTCAACCTCCTAAGGTGAAGTCTAATCACGGAGAATGGGTTATTATTTTCATGAATTATTCGCATTATTTTGTTTCCCCTCTACGAATTGTTAATGTATTTTTGAGGGACCTATAATGAAGCGCCCTGTACCGTGTGTGTGATTTCGTGTATAGGGTAATGTCCAACAGATGCAATCTACATTTAACTGTTGAATGGAAGCCTGCCACGCTGCCTGAAGCATGCCTGTCTTCACCTTTCTCATCATACTTTTTGACTCCTTTACAATCACAATATGCGTGTGCTATTTGTCCTCCAGACAGTGGAAAGCCACCGTGACTTCCTCCACCTCCATTCTCAGACTAGATGCGGTATCATATTCCAGTCTCCTGCACCATACACCGTCTATCAACTTTCGCCAATAACCCCCAGTCACTTCTTTACCCCTTAGTACACAGCCTTTCGTGTAGTTGATTGTATCATTTGGTAGCGAATTGATGTGGATCAATTGTTTCACCTGCCATTCAGTGCAACTACATGTGTCACTGATCAGTAACCGCCCGCCTCAAGCTGGGCATCCCCCAATCAATAGGGATCTGATCCGCCTCGGCCTGCCTGCTTCAATGGATCCTTGTGGCTAGGACAAAATTCTAATCGCAAACTGTGAAACCAGTGCACCAGGCCATACAAAGAAAAACAAAAACCTCAAGCTAAAGCGTGCAACCTAGAATATAAGAACCATGTGTACGGGACTTTAAACTGATCTATCGAATATTGGCAATGTGAGAGAAACTACTGTGACTGACGCCGAATTCCATCCTCTTAACATTGATATTGCTGGTCTGAAGAGGACTCGCCTCTATGGACAAGGGTCACTTTAGGGGAAACTACTAAATCCTTTGCTGGAAGGGTAGTTTACCGGAAGAAAAAAGACATCATGGAATGATGAGCTTTGCAGTGAAGAATTCACTATTGTTAATTATTGAAATTCCAGCAGCAGGTAATAAAGGACTATTATCTTTGTGTTTGGCTACCTCTTATGGTTTTGCCACCATTATCACTGCATATTCACTAACACTCACAGCAGGCTATAGAACAGTCGTTTGTGACATGGGGTAGAATGATTATTGTGGGAGATAGATTGATTCTTAAACAAACGTTTGCGAAATAAAGTAGATTAACTGTTTCACTGTGCCGAGAGAATAATACTAGGGTGTTTCAAATCAAAACCTTAAAAGTGTGCTATAAATTATAATAACTGCGCCATTGTCTTGCAACTTGTCAGTATTGTTTTTAAGGATCTCAGGAGTGTTCAGTACATGAAATCACGGTGCAGACGAACACGGTCAAGTCACAAGGGCAGTTTAAAGATAGCCAATCCACTTTTGATTCATTTTGGGCAGTTTTACTTTCAGTTCTCCCTTCCAAACTTTATCAAATGCTTTTTCTAAATATATCAAGACCACTAGTGTGTGCTGTTTCTCTGGGAAGGCATCCTCTATTTCCAGAGCTATATAGGTTATTTGATCTTCAATGCATCTGTACTTTATAAATCCTGCTTGGTGTCATTGGAGTTCAATAATAGGAAGTTGGGTTATGATGTTTTTTCTCCTTAATGACGCTGAGTAATAATTTATTCTCGGCTGCTGATTCAACATATTCGCTTTATATCAAGAAACCACTCCACCAGCCGCCACCCGGTGGACAATCCACGTAGGAGGATAGGCTCCTATCCTTGGTATCAATAGAAGAAGTGTGTAACACAGACATAGTGCGTTAAAGAACATATATTAATACAGCAGCAGCATAACGAAAGGTCATCGATGTTGAGGGTTGAGGGTGGTGATTGGGGTAAGGGGCGTGGTGGTATAGGGGTGTTTTTGGCGCAATTGATCCCCTATTAGAGAAATTAGACTCAGTCAAGATAATTTTGTTACTTTATGAGAAGAAATAAATTAGAAAACTTAGTGGAAACTGGCTAGATTGGACTTAGAACCTGGCGAGGAGTGGGTGCAAGTGCCAACAGACTTCTGCACATCCTTTTCAGTTTGCATCCAACTTGACAGAAAATGCAGACAAGAAAATCCGGCTGCTGTTGAGGCTGAAGTACAAGCGTTGATTTTCGAGAATTCGCTAGACGGTGACGCGGTCATCTACACAGATGGGTCGGTCGTCCGACATGTGAGAAGCTCATGGGCCTTTACAGCTCGGGCCGGAGGGAGAATTGTGAAGGAGGACTCTGGTGCTTTTACTGAAACCACAAGTAGCCTGACCATGGAAGTCATGGCAGTAAGTAAATCAATAGCATGGCTCGAGACACAGACATTCACTAGGGCTTGTTTCCTTAGCGACTCAATGAACATGATCAAGAGGATAGAGGAGGGGTCGATCGGAAGAGAATGGTTGCTGCCTCTGGAGCGGTCTCGACTGGCAAAGATTCGTTTCATCTTCGTGCCAGGACATGCGGGAGTACAAGGAAATGAGCGGGCTGACAAGCTCGCAGGTGAGGCTACTATGGAGGGCGGACGCGCCATGGACCAGGCCGACATTCTGAATGCTCTACGAGAAGTAAGACTTTTGCGAGAACCAAGTGATGACTGTGAATCTACAACAATGGCCAGACTGCGAGAGCAGCAAATTAAAAGAGGTGTGGCCAAACAAGAACACTACGCAGGAAGCCAAAGAAGATTGATAAACCAACACAGAACTGGCGTCGTTAGCCGCTACACGCTGCGGGATTTGCTGAGGAGGGGATCCGAGCACTTATGGACTGAATGGTTCGATGTGCAATGAGGATGATCTGTCGACTAACTAACTAACTAACTAACTAACTAGATTGGAGGAAATATAACAAGGGAAAGGCAGAGAGATAAGTATTCAGATGGTTCGGTCGCGTGGCATAATTGAGACAAGAACACGGAACTGATGCACGACACTGGTGATTGTGTGAGATGGTGAAACATAGCTCATCGGCATGGCACATGATGACCAGTTATAATCGGTACCATTTGACAACATTTGCACTTTGATTAGTCCTGCCAGGAATGTCCTGCCAGTAATGTCCTGTCAGGAATGATCTGCCAGGAATGTCCTGCCAGGAGTGTATAAACAATCTCTTTATTACCTTATCTGTGGCGAAGGAGTTACGGACGTTGTTCATAATCCCGCATACCGCGTTCGAAACACAGTTGCGGGAGATTTGGCAGTAGACCGTCTTGCGTTGGATTTTATAAAGTTTTATGAGTGTCGGTTGTTCATAAAGCAATAGCAAGCTACTGAACGTAAACTTGCCAAGCAATCACTAACAGTCAAACAATGCTGAATTTTTCTGCCACGTCCTGTAAAGAATATGCAACTAATGTAACTCTTTATAACGATTTAAAAGCCTTGCTGGCACATCTGTGCTCTTCACTGTGTAACACTCGTATACAAAGCTTACTAGGGAGGCAAGTGAAAGCAGTGAGAACAAACTATAGGCCGCAACACGAGTGGCAAGGCAACATGAAGAGACCGATGTACAGCACTCTGTTGAAGTACTATCAGAGACACAGAAATAAAATATAGGTGGTCTATCACAGCTAACCTGTTATTGTGGACGAGGTAATTTTATGATGACCAGACAATGAATTACATAGTCTTTATGTCTCCATGTATTTGTGGACGAGGTAATTTTATGATGGCCTGACAATGCAATAGAAGTCTTTATGTCTCCATGTATTTGTGGACAAGGTAATTTTATGATGACCTGACAATGCCTTACATAGTCTATATTTCTCCATGTATTTGTGGACGAGGTAATTTTATGATTGATTGATTGATTGGTTGATTTAGGAACCAACATCACAGCATTCGGGGCATTCCCATAAGCGCTCCGTCCCCATCCTCAGCAGCCAGCGAAGAGTTCCAACACCAAAAGTTCCAGTAGCAATCTGATTATATGTCCGTCTCGCCTTTCCTCTGAGCGTCGAGCGTCGGCCAGATTCCCTCGTCACTCCTCGCTGCCTCATTCTTGCCAGACTATGGTGACCCATTTGCTCCTCCGAGGTGTACATGTGCTCCCACAAGGCCGCAACCACGTCTGCCTTGTCATGCATCAATACTCCACCAAGTTTTGCCGAGCCAACCAATCCGTCCGCCTGTTCATTCCCCAGCACACCGGCATGCCCCGGAGGGAAGATCCAGGCGATGCTTGCCACCCGTGACCTTCGAAGCGAAGCAAGCCACTCTGCACGCAGCCTGCCTGTCCTCACCCTCCTCAGCATGCTTTCTGAGTCATTTGCAATCACGATGTGTGCATGTATCGTGTTCTCCATCCAGCGGAAAGCTGCACTGACCGCCTCCATCTCCATTCTTAAGCTAGATGTTTTGGTATCATACGCCAGGCTCTCCTGCACCAAACGTCGACCATTAGCTTTTGCTAAGAATCCCCAGGCACTTCTCCTACCTCTCAACACCGAACCATCTGTGTATATTTTATGATGACCTGACAATGCATTACACAGTCTATATGTCTCCATGTATTTGTGGAAGATATATTTTTATGATTACTTGACAATGTCTTACATAGGCAATATGTTTCCATGTATTTGTGGAAGATATATTTTTTATGATTACTTGACAATGCTTTACATAGTCTATATGTCTCCATGTATCTACTCAGTTTAACAGTGCAAAACGATGCAAGGCGGCAGGAGAGAGTTGCGACAACAGTGGCGATTGTTGTCAACAAAGCGGTCTCTACTGTTCCGGAAATAGAAAGACATGTCACACATAGCAGGAACAGCTGGCAATGACATCTAAATGGTGGTTACTGTGCGCCGGCTTTCTAATGTTTTTGTTGTTGTTTTTGTTTTAATGGACACGAAACCAATGTAAATTTCAGCGTAGTACATCATACAATAGTTACTTATTAAGACAATAACATGCCATTTGAGGAGAAAAAACATGAGCGGAAACCCTCTTCGTGTTAACAGTGTCTATGAAGGGAAAACATAATAATAAACATGTTTAAAACTCCAACGGCTATTTTATGATTCTTTGTCTCCGTGACAAAATGTTTACGCAGCCTCATTCGCTCTGCGCACATTGTATAGGTTCGATTCTAGACTCTGTCATTCAGTTCACGAGAACAATTTTCTCGGAGAGTCCCTGGATTCGTAGCTGTAAGTAATGAGTTCGTTCTTTATGTTACGCATTTTGCGAGTCGGAATGTGGAAAAAAACCGAGCCTTGTGTTACACAACTCGGTGCCATGAAGTCGATCATTTCGTCTTTATCACTATTCAATTTGTTTTAAAGAGACGATGATGGGAAGCAGGACTGGGTTCCCTGTCCTGAAGAAAAGATTATTTGATAAATACAGCTAAGTGTATCCCAGTGTTACGCACCAGCAAATAATAAGGATGAACCAAAAAAGGATGAATTGTAAATGGCTCTGTAAATGGGTGATCTCAATGTCAAGATAGGTTAGGATAGCATAGTTTATGCTGATATCATGCAACAGCACGGACTTGGTAATTGAACAAACATGAACAATTATTATGACGTTCGAAACCAATAAAAAGAAAAGGAACGAAAAGTCAACAAAAATAGATTTAGACAGTAGCAATGTGGCTCTAATGTCAGAGCAAATGAAAACTACGGTTCGGACATGTGCTGGATGCTTTGCCCGGAAAACAAAATAGTCAGAGCTTTTCCAAGCACGAACATTCCACTCTCACTCGGACGTTTTTGCGTGGTGGCAATTGTATTTGCACCCTTAGGCCGGCACATACGACTTCTGCAGGCGTTTTTTAATCAGGTTTGCCTTCCTGGACATTTGACTCTCACTGTTGTGGTGTTGTCCACATCTCTGATGGTAAAGTTAGAACGGCCAAAAAATCACGGTCATACCTCAAGGGAAGGCAGGGGTAGACTATGGGCATTCCCCGCCATCCTAGGAGGCTTCCATACTTGCAGAGCCGACACATAGCGCTCTGGTACTGGGCTCACCCAAGGAATCGTCTTGTCCTGCGCATGGCTGTTTCATTTCCTCACTTCCGTACATTGGGCTGTTCGTTCGCTACTGGCCGCTCCTAACGCAAACAAGGAACCTTCGCTTCGGACTTCCACGTAATGGGTTCGCTAGCCAAGCGTTTCATTTCGTGATATGAGACGTTTTTCACTGTTGATTGCGCTCACTCATTGGGCTTTTGAAACAGACTTACGTAGTAACCATTTCGAGCGACTGGAACGTTTTTTCCGACCTTTGGTAACTCTCACAAGGTAGGCTGCATATGCTGCTGGCTGGGCATCTTACCTCCATGCAGTGCCTTTCATCTTAGAGATATTGCCTTAGAGGCATTCAACCATATCTCCCAGTTGAGCGCCGTACAATAAGTGTCTGGACCAAGCATGTAGCAGGCTCAGCATCTCACCTCCATTCAGCAGAGGGTGAGTAACGGCCAGGTCCTCACAGCCGGGGGATAATGACTTAGGTGGCGTTCAGTCATATCCCTCAGCTGAGAGCCGTAAAGCAAGTGTCTGGACAAAGAATGTAGTGGTACCTTGCAAATGATTCGATCTTTAAGTGCAGTAGATATGCTAGCCAAGGTATATTCAATTTCGCTTCACGCGCCTCAGATTTTCGATTTTGATTAATGAAAACATTCTTGACAAATGCTTTCGCAGTAGCTCGTCTTGCGGCGATCCAAGAATTTCATCTCTTACGCCGCAATACGAAGCGCCCATTTGTCTCTGTTAATTATTGCCTCCAGTTCCGAAAACCAACAATATAGAACCGAGATCCTATTCCATTATTTCATGTACCATTATTCAGGTAGCCGAGGCCAGATTTGAACACTCTAATTTTTTCAAAGTAAACGCACCAGCCATCCGGCACGCTCAGCCAAGAGCACTCACGGGAGAGAACTGATAGACGGTAGGACAGGAACAACGGGCAGAAACCGGCGCGTGCCATACCGCTCGCCAGGAACTGAGATCCAACTGCGAGCTTTTTAACTGCAACCATTTTAATATACGCTGTTGAAGCTGGAATTACCGCGACTGCGGGCACCAGGCTTGTCCTCCAATAGATCCTTGTTAAAGGGTTAAAGGTGTACTCATTCCAATACGGGGCCTCGATAGAGTCCCATATTGTTATTTTTCATCACTACCTCCTCGTGCCGTGAGTGGGTAAGTTGTGCGCCTGTTACCATCCCTGGATGTGGTAGCCGTTTCTTATGCTCCTCGAACCCTGATTCCCCGTTACCCGTTACAAACATGGTAGGCATATCACGTACCATCGACATTTGATAGGGCAGACATGTAAACGATGCGCCGCCGGCACATAAGGCCATGAGATCAGCACAAAGTTACCCAGAGTCACCAATGGGAACGTCGAGCCCCGCGAAGGGTAACGATGGTTGGCTTTGAACTAATAAAAGCGCTCTTTCCGCGAGAGTCGGAGCTTGGCAAGCATGTACTAGCTCTAGAGTTGCCACATTATCCAAGTAGGATAGTGTCATCTAAGGAATCTTGACTGATTTAATGAGCCATTCGCGGTTTCATAGTGAGGCAGTGTGTACAACCAGATATATATCGCACAGACGAACTATTCACGCACACACAGGCAAAGAGTAGCAATCTTTCATCGCATTACCTCGGTACCCGGTGATACACGCAAAACCACTGGATGTTTACCGAAGAGCTTCCAAACTACGCCAGGCAGGACTGACCGAAAAGATATGCCAGCTTACCGACTGCAGGCCCACTACTCATCGAGAGAGAGAGAGAGAGAGAGAGAGAGAGAGAGAGAGAGAGAGAGAGAGAGAGAGAGAGAGAGAGAGAGAGAGAGAGAGAGCATTTATCGATACTTTGGCGAACGGCCGCACACATTTTCTCTTTCGCCCCCTCAAACCACGACTCTGGCTTCTCGATGCGGTTACATTCTCGAAACGACTGCCTCGCTAATTTCCGTCGCCTGGGAATATCCCGATCGGGTACACCTCACACATCCATCCGAGACAACGAACGCTAGACGCGGGACTGATCTGGCAAACCAGACCGGCCCTCACGAAAGATAACACAGCACCTAACATATCAAATCAATGCAGAAACGAATGAATGACAACACTAACAAAAGAACAATCATATAAACAGGTTGCCTATAATGACAAGTCACTAAAGTCATAATTGCCAAGCATCAGATCTTAGATACCCAGCAAAAGTGCGTGCAAGATCTTCATAATAGTTGTGATGACCAGTTTGATACTCCTTATAATAATGAAGGACCACTAAATTTAAAGAGAAATAAGACAACACAGAAAGCAAAGAAACGAATAAAACGTATACCCTTATAAGAACTAGTCCTTATTAAAACTACACCATAAAAATAAAACGACTTGTAATGAACCTTCACTGACAGACAGTAAAACAGTAAAAAAAAAACCACTACAAGAAACACCACATTCCCAGTACACCACAAAAGCAGTAAGTCTGCTACAGATATACAATTCATTGCCACAGACGTTATCAAGAAAACCACAAACTGACTACAAATATAACCTGGACAAGGATAGACGGTTGAATGAGGTCAAATTAAAAATAAAGGAAAGAATTTTCTTTTCGAATAGAATGTAACTTTGCAATCTGAATGCTCTTTTTGTATTAAATCCCACTTTGTAGCCAGGCTCCGACAACACAATAACAGCAAGTAGTCTTAGAAGAATATTGAATCCCGTAAAACTCCAGGTTCAGACAACATCACAACAGAACAATTGTCTTAGAAGAATATGAAATAGTCCCAACCACTAGCATGCTGAACACAACATAAGATACTTAAGATGTATTCCTGACTTATGTACTTCTCTGTACATGGCAATCACGAAAAATCAACAGCCGAAGAGATAAGAAGTCTTACGACGTGGTCAACATCGAACAATGCCATAATGAGTCATATCACAACGATTTTTATAAAGAATCATCATAGAAAAGGTTAGGAAGAAAGTACAACCAGAAATATAGAATAAACAATGTTGTTTTGTACAAAACAACAGTATACCAAATGCTTATTTGCAAAGAAATTATTAGAAGGGAAAAGAAGTAAATGTTAGAAATAAACATTGACCTACATCTTTGCTTCGTTGACTGCAGAAAGGCTTTAGAGAGAGAGAGAGAGAGAGAGAGAGAGAGAGAGAGAGAGAGAGAGAGAGAGAGAGAGAGAGAGATTGGGAGAGAGAGTACGAATCATCGATATGAAAAAGATGCTTGCAGATCTCCAAACTGACAGATTGACCTTAGACTTGTAATGAAGATATATTGAGTTGAGTTGAGTTGAGTTAAGTTGAGTCAAGAACCGACATCACTGCACTAAGGACATTCCCATACGTGCTCCTTCCCCTCGTTCAACAGCCAGCGAAGAGTCATACTACTAATCGTTCCAACCGCTATCTGATTAAATGTTCTCCTGGTCTTCTCTCTCAGTTGTGACATTCTTCCAGAACCCCTGCCGATCCCCCGCAATCTCATTCTTTCCACATATGGGTTCTTAATCTGTTCCTCCGCCTTCTCCACCTGGTCCCACAAGCGCACGACCACCTCCACCTTGTCCATAGGCAAGATACCACCAAGAGGTGCATTTTCTGCTAGCCTATCAGCCTGTTTATTCCCCCGTACAACCGCATGGCCAGGGCATAATATCCATACAATTCTCACAATCTGTGACCTCTGAAGCGACAAGAGCCATTCCACACGAAACATTCATTTCTTCACCTTGCTAAGCATATTCTTTGAATCCGTAATGAACACAACGTGTGTTGCAGTAGTCTCCTCTAGCCACTGGAATGCCGCTGTTACTTCCCCCACCTCCATTCTCAAGCTGGAGGTCGTAGTCTCATATGCCAGACTCTCCTTTTTCAAGACTCGCCCATTAGCCGTTGCAATAAAGCCCCAGCTACTACGTCTGTTTCTTACCACTGACCCCTCGGTGTAGATGACTATGTCACCTTGATGTGTGTTGCTCTGTATTAGCTGTTGCACTTCAAACTCTGTGCGGTCCATTGCCCATTCTCTGCACTCACGACCCAGTGTTATTATTACATTCTGCCAGTCCGTCATGTCATCCGGAACTTCAACCCACTCTCTTTCACGATTGATGGTCTCTTCATCACACACCTGACTTATAGAAAGTTCTGCCTGTGCCATCCAGGACCTGCCTCGTCTTAGTCTAAGACCCTTAACCATACCCATTGCTGCATGCAGCGGGTGATCCCTGTCTGAGACAACTCTCAGGTACCGTTTGACCTGAAGGACTCTACGCCTATCCGTCATTGTAGGTAGCGCCAGGATATGCCTCATGCAGATAATTGGTGTGTCCTTTGTGCACCCCAGGATTAACCGCATGGCAGCATTCTTTATGCGTTCCAACTACTATATATATATATATATATATATATATATATATATATATATATATATATATATATATATATATATATATATATATAACATCAAGCTAACCTAACAGTTGATAACGAAATAGATTAATACCAGTGAAATAAGTAATTTGGGCGGAAGGTATTTTAAAAGATATAAGAGGAATCGCCATAAGACTTTAGCATGCAATTAGTCTTGGAATATGACTAACATCGAACAGTTAGCAAAATGAGCCATTATCGAAGATCTTAATAATAATCATTATGCATGGAGTTCACTGTGTACAATAACCGCATCTACAAAATGTTCCAGATCGTGTTCTGTGTTTACAATCAATACTGTATCATCCGTGTATCTAAAGTTCTTGATGTTATCTCCCCCAATGGTGATTCTCCTCATATCTTCTACGTTTCTAAAACTAAGTTTCACTGTATAAGGAAACATATCTGGACACATTACATATCCTTGTCACACACCTATTTAATAGGTCGATATTGACCTACAATCAATCCAACAGACATCAAAAGAAAGCGTTTCAACTAACCATAGAACTGCAAAAAAAGAAAAAACAAGAAATGGATGACATATGACATTTTGCTTATGTTGTATGAAATAAGAAAGAAAAATACCAATAAATAAGAATATAATAAAATACATAAAGAAATAGTAAACAAATGCAACATGGCTAAAGTAGTATGGTTGAATCAACAGTGCATGAAAATTGGGACAAACTATAGTTTATATACTTATATTCCATGTATCAACAAATAAATACAATAGCAAGTAGGAAAAATGCCACTGAATGTTTAAAATATAAGAATGATGCAATATTGATGACACTTGATGATCTAGTCAAAAGATGAACGGAATATCTGGAAGAGCTGTATGATGATAGGATACCGGATGTAAATATTCAAACCAATGGTCAGGGTAGAAAAAAAAATACTTGCCTGCGAAAGTTGAGAATACACGACACGCATGAAGAAAGGAAAGGCTCCCGGTCAAAACAACACTGCATTTGAGGAAGTTAAGGTTCTAGGTGATTTTGGAATCGGGAGTTTGACAAAATTCCTAAATGGTACCTACACTAGTGGGCACATTCCTAGTGATCTATTAAAATCGATCTGTATAGCTCTGAAAAAGAAACCAGACACTTTAGAATGTGAAGAGCATCGCAAAATAAGTGTTATGAGTCACACGATAAAACTGTTGCTGTAAACAAATCTGAAAAGAATAAAAAACAAGATTAAACCGTAAATTAACAAGGAATAGTGTGGATTTGTGGAGAGAAAGGGTACAAACAACGGTAATCTTATATATTCTCAGGACACTATTAGAAGGAGCTATAGAAGTAAAAACAGATCTGTACTTATGCTTCATAGACGACACAAAGCATTTGACAATGTGAAACATGATGAAATGATGAAATTATTAAAGCAACTGAAAATTAAAGGCAAGGACATGTGTATAATAAAGACCATATATTGGCAGCAAATAGCAGCCATAAGAATTAACAACCTAGTAGGAACACTGCAGTGTATAAAGAAGGGTGTCAGACAGCGTTGTCTAAGGTCTCCTGATTTGTTCTCACTGTACAGTGAACATATAATGCCACCTTGCCGTCTTGACAGATGATAGCTTGTTACATTGTGCTTCAAAAAGGCATAATAGTTAAAACCCATGGCGGTAGCGAATGTGACTAATCATACCGATTTGTGCTGTAAATGTTCGTCTAAAATGGCTGCATGTGAACACATAGTCAGTTCCACCATCACGCACCATCTTGCGTCTCACACGCTCAGTGTATGATCTATCCGCAATTATTTTACGATCAGGACTTCTCACTGGCAAGGAACATCAGGCCTCCTAAAATGGCTGTGTCCAGCGTGTGCTGCGTGGTTACACGCCAGCTTCACACGTCAGTGATCCGGGGCTTGTATCCGGATCCGGTCAGGGATATGCACTACTGACAAGCTCAAACGAGAGCGAAACTCGAGTATAGTGCTTGCATATTGACGTGGATAGGCCTTAGGTTCATACCAGAATGCGATCAGCGTTGCCAGTAGTGGGTTGTGCTCAATATTTTAATTTCAAATCCCGAAACAACCAAATAAATCAATTTGATTATTGCTCACTGGATTTCAGGAGGCCTGGTGTTTCTTGCCAGTGAGAAGTCCTGATCGTTCGGGTCCACATCGATTGACAGACTTCAGTCGCGGCGATTGGGCAATCTTGAGCATAGCCTACGATGGGTGACGTGGTATTCTGTTATGATAATTTGGCTGTGTCTAGCGTGTGGGTTGTGCTCAATATTTAAATTTCAAATTGCGAAACAACCAAATAAATCAATATGGTCTAGTGTCCTGATGATTGTAAGGATAATGAGATGATGATGATGATGATGATGATGATGATGATGATGATGATGATGATGATGATGATGATGATGATGATGATGATGATGATGATGATGATGATGATTGTACTGAAGATGATGATTATAATGATAATGATGATGATGATTGTCGCCAGTTGTCCCTAGGGGGGAAGTGGAGTCAACAGGCACACTGTTTAAAATCCTTTTCCTTATCGTGGGCTTCTTCCGGACCTTTGTCTACAAACCCACCTGTCAATCATAGCTCTGTCTTCCATACTTTTTCTTCTCTGGACTCTTCTCTGAGTGTTCTGCATAAGGTTCCACTTTCTTTGTTTCTGAGCCTTTGAATTTCTTTCGGTCATGTTTCTCCTGAACTTTGGTGGTTGTTGTACATGTTTCTTCCACCTCCCCATGAACTTCAACGAATCTTTCCGCCACCTTATTCACCACATCAAGCCGTTCCGCCACTTGTTCTCCCAAGAAGGTCTTCAGAGGTTCTGACATTTGCTGTCGCATCTGGTCGACAATCATGAGCTCTTCCAGACCCTCATAGTCATGCTTGAACCCTGCCAAATCCATCCATTTCTGTAGGTAGGATTTCAGGCGCATACTGTAGGCGGCTAATAGCTCTCCTGGCTTTCGTTTCGCTGATAGAAACTTCTTCCTATATGTACTTGATGTGAACTCGTAGTGTTTCAGCAAAGCAACTTTCAATTCGTCGTAATTGTTCTCGTGTCCTGGTGGCAGACGAGAATAGACCTCGTAGACGGTCCCGCGTAATCCCTGGGATACCGTAAGACACCATTTGTCACGATCCAGACCCATAGCAACGGACATGGCCTCGAAGCGTTGAAGGTACTGGTCAATCTTCTCCTTGTTCTCCTCGTAAATTGCTAGAGGGAACTTCATAGCATGGTAACTATGTCCACCTGCTGGTGTTGAGCCTGGGATGGAGGAACCTCCAACTGCTCCCTCAGTTTCCCCATTAGGTTGACTCTTCAACTCGAGTTCCCGCATCCGGTACTCGTGCTCCCTTTTCTGAGCTTCTTGTTCAGCTTCCAGTTTCTTAGCTGCTTGCTCAGCTTCAAATTTCTTAGCTGCATGCTCAGCTTCAAATTTCTTAGATGTTTGCATAGCTTCAAATTCCAGCATTATAGTGGCTTGCTCAGCCTCAAGTTTCTTCGCAGCTTGCTCTGCTTCCAATTTCCTAGCTTCTTGTTCCAACTCCATCCTTCTCAATTCCAACTCAGCCTTTCGATCTTCCCTTTCTGCTTGACGAAACTCCCTCTCCACCTCCTGTATGTAATCTGTTAGGGCAGAACCCGACAAACCCATTTCTTCATCCTGTGCTCTTAGTTCTGCCGTGGTTAGCTTAGGAGTGGCCATTTTTCAGAGAGGTAAGTCAGCAGATAGAGTGTGGATTATCTCCAAGAGAAATATATCGGTAATGAACAATTACAGTTAATCTATATATTTACCAACACACAGCACAACACAACACAATCACTCAGTGACAAGAGTAGACAAGGACCAAGACCTATGTAGACTTGTAAAGTGTGAACAGGAACGTTATGTGTCTTAACACCTATCCACATTCACTATAACTGGATCTTTAACTGTCCGGCCCTACCTCTATCACGGTAATGTCACCCACAATAATGTAATATCAACAACATTAAGGTAATGTCACCTTCCCGTGTGACGTGCCCATGTAAATGTCGCTATCCTTAATGTGATATCACCATCCCGCGCGAGCCCCCATAAATGTCGCCAGTTGTCCCTAGGGGGAAGTGGAGTCAACAGGCACACTGTTTAAAATCCTTTTCCTTATCGTAGGCTTCTTCCGGACCTTTGTCTACAAACCCCCTGTCAATCTTAGGTACCCTGTCTCTCTCTTTCCTCTTCTTCTTCCTACCACTAAACAATACCCTTCATATTCCTCCAGAACATACCCACACAAGACTGTATTTTAACAAATGATAAAATAAAACATTTAATACAGAAAAGTGTCACGTGTGTGTGTGTGTGTTTTTGCACAGTTTGCGTGTGGAAATATGTAGTATTTTCTATGGTGTATGCGAGAATAGATTAGTGAGCTCAGGATCGTTCATCATGTTAGGCCATGCCAAATCACACCACAGTAAGTTCAGAACAGGTCTCACCGAATGAAGCATCTCTCCGGACAATGGTTGACTTCTTGGAGTTAATCCCATATAGTCTGGTGGCTGGACTCCACTACTGAATATGGTCTACCAAAGTCCATAAGTTCAGAACCCCCAATGTATTTAATGTGTCTATAACGATCCTGGAACCTAGGAATCTCGGCACTTCTCTCACACGACTCCCCAAGAAACAAACTGATGATGTCTGTTCGAGTAAGTTCCTCCTGTATGTTTGTACAAGTTTACTGAACAGGTTTCCTCACCATTATGCCTTCTCTATATAATAATATTACCGTCTTGAGAAGTAATCACCTTTATACCTTCTCTATATACTAATGTTATTGTTCTGAGAAGTAATCACTGTTTATTTAAATTAACCTTTTCAGGACCTCAGTCACTGACAACAAGCCCTTTTTATGTTAAACACTCTGGGCTTTGATGAGGCCATGATTGGTGGAACGGTGTCCCATTTCCGAGGCCATTTAATATAACTTCGCTCAGTGTGACTGCTATTTTTCTCCTCTCCCAGCTGTACTTAATTTCTCAGGTACAGTAAAATATCACTCAGTGTGACTGGCATTGTCCATACCTCGTAGTAATTTTTCCTTTCTTTTACACAGTGGAACCTGTAGAGAATAGAACATTCTGTGAGAGGAAAACCCTATTCGAATCCACTATATGTAATTGTAGGCCAAAGGCCACTCAGACATGTATCCTGGTTAACCTAGAACTACACTCTAGCATAAAGGCACAATAGTTCTTCACATTTTGGTGGTAAGGAAAAGGAAAGACCAAACGGACAAACACAGGAGCCCCAGTAGGCCTCCCTACCGGAATATTACATTTCCCCTATTCCCCCAGCCATCCCAAATCTCACAGAATATCATCCCATTACACTGGTGTTACCCTGCCGAGTGAAATGATATATCACTCTACCTCTGTTAAGCTAGGCATCAGCCAGCTGCGGCCGACGCTCCTAGACTACATTCACACAATACACTATCTCAATGTTCTAGTCCTAAGCTTTATTTAATACTAGACTACCTTATGCTAGTGTTCCTGTTCGGAGTCGGAATTCACAATTCATCACAGTTTCCAAAACACAGGAGACCCCGTAAATCCTCTTCTCCATTAGAACTAGGAACAACCAAACACTCCCTTCAAGAGTATTACATTCCACTGATAGCAAGTTTAGTTAATTTCACCCAGCCAAAATGTTTCACGAGTGACGTCACTCACGTGACCGGACTTCAATCAAGACAGCACCGCCCCCCTTCTCCATTCTCCTGAGATCCGGGCAAACAGAATGCCGAATTCTTTTGATGCCGGGCAAATCAACATGCCGCCGATAGTCTTTGATTCGGGGACTTCTCAGGGAATCCCGGTGGTGTCTGAAATTGGGAACATATTTCTCCACATCAAATAGTTGTGGCGCCTAGCGATGGCGGCTTCAGGCCTTTCATCAATTCTGGATCTGAATTTTCCAGTATTATGTGACAATGATAATAATAAAATGATAATGATTAGAATGATGATGATGATTGCAATAACAATGATGATGATGATAAATAAGGTAAAAGCACAGTACAGACACGGTGAAGAAGGGGGAATATTCTCGTCTTAAAACTTTTGATTAGAAAAGAATTCACCTGAATACTATACAGAATTGATATCATGATGTACTTATATTGTTTATAAGCAATTACTCATTAGTTAGTTAGTTAGTTAGTCGCAGTTCCAACTTCACAGCAATAGGGAATGATTTTTAAACACCTTAATGTATGAGACCTTTTTCTTTTAATGGACGAAGATGTAGAGAAGATAACTAGGTATAGAAGAGGATGGTAAACATAGTTGTCAAATTTCAAATAAATCAAGATTACTCAACCAGGAGACCCTGATGACAGGCATAGGTGAAGATGAAACCGCACATCTGCTAGTCTAAATCTTGAACACCTTATAATGGAAGATTGGATGGAGAGCAAACAATTATGTTGGTGATAATTAATTGAGAACCCCAAGACTACCTTTCTCCTATGTTTCAACAGATCAACACCAAGAAGAAAATAACATATAGTCATTGAGAGTTTGCCACAAGGGATCCACAAACCTGGAAGTGGAGAAGCAGGATTGTATCGAGTTCTTTTTTTTTCAGGTTACACACGCTAGTAGAAGAGGTGGCACTTCAATGAAGGATAGTTATAGATAGATGTATATTTCCTTATTGTATTCCATGAGATTGTATTTTTGAATGTAATGTTCAAAAACCAAGTTTATGTTTATTAAATCATAAAAAATGAGGTCGTGTCATTTACGGAGTGTTTTTCTTGTCGTAGTAAAATTGTTTTAATAAACACCCTAGATTAATAATTATTTAGTTGGTAGAAGAGAGGCAAGGAACCAACTAAAGGTTAATTTGGATACTCAGTAAAAGCTTCATTGTTTTCCTAGAGGTATTCCTTGGTTCTCCGAAACTCTATTTAATGGTCTCAAACTACTGAGCCAGTAACAGCTAAATTAATTATAACGGGCAGGATTACATTGAGAAAGAGGATCTTAGTATCCTTTATATCTTTGGGGTTGTCCAAACAACTACCATACATCAGACAGTTTATGAATCCTTGACAATTAATAAACAGGCGAAAGAATCCTCGGAAGGCTTGGAAAAGGAGATTTTATAGAAGAAGTCTGAAAATTAATTGGACAGCCAAAATGAGTAATCTGGACATCGTGAGGGAACCCGAGTTGTACAGACAATTTACCACATACATCAGTCATCGTTGTTTGGCTGCATTATCAGAAGAAAAAAAACTGGAAAATGTTGTGACAACCGGAAATATTTGCGAAAAGAGTGATAGAGGAAGAGTGCGTGAGAAGATTCTTGACAGACTTGTGTCATGGCACGGAAGAGAGTCAACGCACGAATTGTCGGAGATCGCACTTTATGGAGAGGCATGATTGCCATGCCAGACGGCAAGGCACTGTGCGATGATGATGATTGACCTTCTTCATTATTAATCTTAATGTCAGTTTGTTGCTTCCAAAATATGGATTTTATTTTATTTTTTATGTATTTTTGTTTGTCTAAGACCTTTCACTTCAATTTGTTGATCTGCAAGCATCTACATCATGTTAACATGTCTTACTTTATCGAAAACTTGCAATCAGATGGCGGTTGCAAAGATTAGTAGTATGGTAGTATGACCCTTCGCTTGCTGTTGAACGAGGTGACGGAGCGCGTATGGGAATGTTCTGAGTGCATTGATGTCTGTTCCTAGCTCATAACTCATAACTTTATCGAAAGCCTTTGTACACATTGAAGCAACGATGTTAGTTTAAAAACAGTTATTTACGTATTAAATTGAATTTAATTAAAATATTGCAAAAGGACTTAACTTAAGAAAAGTTATATCACGGGACTTAACTTTCAGTAGCATGTAGTATTATGCAATTTAAATAATTGTTGTATTTTTCTCTTAAAAAGTTTAAAGTAGTTATCTACAGTCATATGCGTTATAATATAATGATTAAATCTTTAAAGCATTTTCAAAGTTTTCATAAAAATAATGCATCTATTTTAAATACGTGAAAATTTTTTAACTCATCTTTTTATGGTGAAAGAAGTTATCTATTTGTCCGTTATAAGGTGATAAACAAGTTTTCTTTAAAAATAATGGATTTATTTTAGATACGTGAAAATTTTGTTTCTGTACTTTTTGGGGAGAGAAACTTGCTTGCATATCCTTTGAATTACGCCGCAGTCAACCCAGCATATCTTGGATATCCTTCACACTTTGGCGTTTACAGGTATGAAGGATTTGTTTTTCCGTTCGCTTGGCCGGGAGAAGGTCAGTACAAAAGTCACACTACAATAGTTGGACGCGTGTGCGATCAACATCAGGTGTTCCCAACATTTCATTCAATGTTGTGGGTATGAAAGAGAAGATAGATAGATAGATAGATAGATAGATAGATAGATAGATAGATAGATAGATAGATAGATAGATAGATAGATAGATAGATAGATAGATAGATAGATAGATAGATAGATAGATAGATAGATAGATAGATAGATAGATAGATAGATAGATAGATAGATAGATAGATAGATAGATAGATAGATAGATAGATAGATAGATAGATAGATAGATAGATAGATAGATAGATAGATAGATAGATAGATAGATAGATAGATAGATAGATAGATAGATAGATAGATAGATAGATAGATAGATAGATAGATAGATAGATAGATAGATAGATAGATAGATAGATAGATAGATAGATAGATAGATAGATAGATAGATAGATAGATAGATAGATAGATAGATAGATAGATAGATAGATAGATAGATAGATAGATAGATAGATAGATAGATAGATAGATAGATAGATAGATAGATAGATAGATAGATAGATAGATAGATAGATAGATAGATAGATAGATAGATAGATAGATAGATAGATAGATAGATAGATAGATAGATAGATAGATAGATAGATAGATAGATAGATAGATAGATAGATAGATAGATAGATAGATAGATAGATAGATAGATAGATAGATAGATAGATAGATAGATAGATAGATAGATAGATAGATAGATAGATAGATAGATAGATAGATAGATAGATAGATAGATAGATAGATAGATAGATAGATAGATAGATAGATAGATAGATAGATAGATAGATAGATAGATAGATAGATAGATAGATAGATAGATAGATAGATAGATAGATAGATAGATAGATAGATAGATAGATAGATAGATAGATAGATAGATAGATAGATAGATAGATAGATAGATAGATAGATAGATAGATAGATAGATAGATAGATAGATAGATAGATAGATAGATAGATAGATAGATAGATAGATAGATAGATAGATAGATAGATAGATAGATAGATAGATAGATAGATAGATAGATAGATAGATAGATAGATAGATAGATAGATAGATAGATAGATAGATAGATAGATAGATAGATAGATAGATAGATAGATAGATAGATAGATAGATAGATAGATAGATAGATAGATAGATAGATAGATAGATAGATAGATAGATAGATAGATAGATAGATAGATAGATAGATAGATAGATAGATAGATAGATAGATAGATAGATAGATAGATAGATAGATAGATAGATAGATAGATAGATAGATAGATAGATAGATAGATAGATAGATAGATAGATAGATAGATAGATAGATAGATAGATAGATAGATAGATAGATAGATAGATAGATAGATAGATAGATAGATAGATAGATAGATAGATAGATAGATAGATAGATAGATA
Source organism: Cepaea hortensis (assembly GCA_963921405.1). Taxonomy (NCBI): domain Eukaryota; kingdom Metazoa; phylum Mollusca; class Gastropoda; order Stylommatophora; family Helicidae; genus Cepaea; species Cepaea hortensis. The sequence continues at coordinate 30,309,026 of OY992883.1, read as the reverse complement.
GATAGATAGATAGATAGATAGATAGATAGATAGATAGATAGATAGATAGATAGATAGATAGATAGATAGATAGATAGATAGATAGATAGATAGATAGATAGATAGATAGATAGATAGATAGATAGATAGATAGATAGATAGATAGATAGATAGATAGATAGATAGATAGATAGATAGATAGATAGATAGATAGATAGATAGATAGATAGATAGATAGATAGATAGATAGATAGATAGATAGATAGATAGATAGATAGATAGATAGATAGATAGATAGATAGATAGATAGATAGATAGATAGATAGATAGATCCCCGCCAGGCACTGGGCGAAGCCGGCGATATGGAATGTGGAACTCGATGATTTCTCACTAACTAGACAATGCTGACTTTCTTTAAGCTACACTATCAGTAAGTTAACTAGAACAGTGGCTCTCTACTGGTGGGGATCCCCCCCCCCAGGTGGAATTTAAGGGTTTCTGTGGGGGGGGGGGGGAAATGAAGATTATATCAAGATCGCGTTAATACCAGAACTGATTACTTGATATTGTTTTTCCATCCATACTTTACGATTCTGTACTTCTCGCCCTTCTGAAATTCGTCTTATAACGTAATTAGACCAGCAAATCACATTTGAAGTAGACGTCTAGACTTGTTCTAGTACGTGTTATTAAATTTAGCTTTCATTGTTACGTATACTGTGTAGGGGTTGGGGAGGGGGAATTTATAGGGAGGAAATACGAAATTGGGGGGGGGGGGCGGCTTGACGTTCTGAACATATGGTGAAGGGGTTCATGGGCCAAAAAATGTTGAGAACCACTGAACTAGAACAATACCTTGTGCTCATGAACATAAACAATAGAGTCACATGTACACACACCCACTCAAACTACTTGTATACACCCACACGCTTTGAATCCCCAGTTACTGGATGATATTGTCAGCTAAGGTTTACGAAATATAAAAAAAAAAACACGTTTCAATTTACCAAACACCCAAAGACAAGTGAAAAGTGAATAACGAAACGATAGCAACCATAGCTGTAGGATATGTTCAGAAATGGACAGATAACTAGAGTGACTTAATCATTGATACTTAGGCCGTACTGTTTTAACTTTCAACTAATATTTATCTTGAGGTAATTTAAACAGAAATTAATGCAGGTGACATATTTCAATATTGTAAATCGTTTTACAACACCGTTCTACCGTTCGTATCCAGGGCAATAAACGAGCATAATACACATACCATCATGCTATCCAGTTAAAGTCCTGCACCTGTTAATTGGTGCTGTTAATATTGAATAAAACTACAACCAGTTAGCTACGATTGTCTTCCAAAACACAGCTAGCAATGACCATTTCAGCGCTGATTATATTTTTATTGTTGACAAACGCAGCTTCCTTACATGCCTGCCTCAATGTAAGTGCACTTTTTCTTAATCAATTGAAATTCATCATCATCATCATCATCATCATCATCATCATCATCATCATCATCATCATCATCATCATCATCTTAATAACTTTCTTATTTGTCTGCTCTTTATTTCTAATTGTAATATAAGTTCTCGGTGATAGGCGTGTATACTTTATCAAAAGAGAAGTAAGGTACCCCCTTCCCTCCGCTAAACTATGGGACACCCATGGGCAAGATGGAGTACTCGTTTAGACCACCCCACACCCGATCAGGGGATAACGTGAAGCCAGGTGGTGGATGAAATTGAAGAGCAGCCGACAGACAATTGTACATTATGGTCTCCTGTTTCACGACGGTAGGCAGATGATATCTTTTTTTGGAGATAATGGCTATGGTCATCGACCAGTATAGTTACTGCTAAGAAGTTCAGCCATGGCAAACTACATTCTTTACAGATACAATGATAATCATGGTTCGAAATTTAATCAAAGAAACGTCATAACTGGGTGCTCCAAAGGATTAGTCTCGTCCGGTAGGGGTAGACATGTGCACCAGCAAGGAACTGAGTGCAAGAGGTGACAATATTTAAAATGGGCAGATGAAACAATATAGTTATGAGTGGGGATGGAATACTGGATACCACCAAGCAAGAACGGAGAAGACTGAATATGATGGAAAGGAGCTGGCATGGTAACATCCAAAGAATATAACATAATAAATTCTGGTAGAGAGAAAAAAAAAAACTACATAGGGTAGCTCTTATAATGGACCTGGTGAGATCATAATCTATCAAAGGATATTGGACCGAGTCAGACATAATATTAATGTTAAAGTTAAGTGATAGACCTTTTGATCTAAACATCATACAAGTTTATGCACCAACAACAGACAGCAGTCATCGCTTGCTTGCTTTAAAAGCAAACATTCCAAATTCTATATGCTTCTTCCAGCTGTGGTTATTGTTGAGGTCCGTGATTTTTGTGGGTTCATCCACCCCAACTTTTGTCTTGTGCGCTCTTACGAGTTAGTCCTATCTCCGACTGGTTATGTTGGTTTGTGTCTGTGACGTCAGCTGGGGGTTGGTCGGCGGCTATCCTTTGTGCTCGTTTCCTTTTGTGGTATCGTTTGTTAGTGAAGGCTCTTGGCTAGTCTGGCTTGACTGTTTGCAGTCCTTATAAGGACTTTTTATTTGGTGTTTTTGCCTCTTTTTTGTGTGTATTTTCTGTATGAGTTTTTCCACGTTTCCATTTGCCTCCTTGCGCCTGTTTTCACTTTCCATCTTGGGCTTCTTCTTTTCTTTTTCATCCCATCGCCTTTTGAATTCCTGGTGTCTGAGTTCCTCCAATCTAACCGATTCTCGTAGCTCCTCCAAGGTAGGTCCCCCGGGGCCTCTCCGTGTCGTCATCAGGGTGCTCATCTCGGATTTTGTCCGGATATCTGGCGGGATATTGTCGTGGCTGGGCTGCTGGCTTTATCTTGCGGTTTCGGCTCGGTCTCTTGTTGGATTTTATCTTGCCGTTTCTCTGTGTTCTTTTCCGATTCTTCTGCTGGTTTGATTTGAATTGGCTCCCTTTCAATTTTTAGCATTTCTCTTACCGCTTTGATGTCTCGTAGAATCTCTTCATTTATCTTTGTCATCTGCCTCATGTTCTCCACCTCTTGTTTGACATCCCGCTGGATCTCTTTTATTTCAGCAAGAAGTTTCCCATTGTCGCTGGTTGGTGCCGATGTTTGCAGTAGCTTGACTTGCTTCTTTAACTCATCAATCTGGCTTTGCTCTTTCTCGGCTTGTGAGATGCAGGTTGCTGTCTCGCACCTCCGCATTGCGTCCTTATATGGAGTCTTTGTGGTGATGGCGATCTTTAAGACATATCTGTGTCTTTGAAATTACGGACAGCCTAAGTATCTTGCTCCATACTTGCCTAGGCAGTTGGCGCCGCACTTTATTTTGTTGTTGGGTGCTCGGAACTCCGTGTCCAGCTTGGCCAGCGGACACTTCTTGAAGGCGTGGTGATCAGCGCAGTACCGGCAAATGCTGCTCTGCTGTGGCCGGCCCTCTGGCATCTTGAACATTGATTGATTCTTGGGATGAATCTCTCTGGCTGTTGTATTTTCTTGTTGATTGATACTGTGGTCGGCATCTCGCTGCCCTCTGTCGTCACCACCGCCAACGTGGTAGGGATCTTTGAGTACGTCAGGATGCGCTCCGCCTTCAAGATTCGGATGTGGAGATTCTCTTCTCGAAGCTGTTTCATGATTTCTTCGTCTGATAGCTCCACTTGGATACACTTGACAACTCACTTGCTTGTCTGTGAGTCGCTGTTTCCGACTCTGGTGTTTTTCTCCTCCCTCTTCGTCTCAGTAGGTTTGGCTCTTGTCTGTTGTGGACTGTCGACGGTCTCCCTCGTGGTGGCTTCAGTAGTGGCTGTAGTTTCAGGTTCTATGTTACAGCTCGCAGGCAGGCTCTCCACGTTCTTCTTCCTGTCGGCTCCCACGCTACACATCTTGGTTGCCACGTGTCTTTTGGTATTCTTGCAACGTGCCAATTTCTCCCGTATCAGGCTGCTTGACTTGTTCAAGTGACTTTCTTTATAGTGCTCGCAGTTGCGAATGGTGTCTCACGAGTCAAGATAAGCAGTTTTCACAGAATCAGTGCATTTTATAGTAATTTGGAGAATGCCTTCAAGAAATGCAAATATTCAGAAATAAATATAATAATTTTTTACTTAAATGCTACAGTTGGAAATCAACAAGACGCGTGTACATTTGGCAAATATGGACTAGGTTCGTAGAAGGCAAGGGCACAGCTATGTATGTATGTGAAACGTGGACAATGAGCAAACATGCGAAAAAGCATTTCATGACAATGGAAATGTGGTTTCTGTGGAAAATGTAAAGAATACATGGTCAGACAGAATACAAAACCAATGACCAAGTCGTACAAGAACCATATGCAAACCGAAAACTGATTGAAGAAATTAGACACAGACAGTCAACATTTTTGGGGGCACATTATGATAAGAAATCAACTAAAGAACAACTGGCAAGATTGAGAGGAATGGAACATGGGGAAGGCAGAGAAATAAATATATGGATGATTTTACTACATGTCATGATCAAGCAAAGAGCACGGAGCTGATCAACGACTCTGTTGAACGTTTAATATAGCGAAACGTGACCGCACACACTTATTGGCATGTAAAATGATGATGGTCAGTATAGGACCTCAACAAATTCACATCAAGGAGACCAATCTTTTGTTATCTCATACAACTCACTACATATCTCATAAAGCTCCCTACATATCTCAAACAACTCATTACATATCTAAAACAGCTCACTACATATCTCATACAGCTCACTACATATCTCATACAGCTCACTATATATCTCATACAACTCACTACATATCTCAAACAGCTCACTACATATCTCATATAGCTCACTACATATCTCATACAGTTCACTACATATCTCATACAACTCACTACATATCTCATACAGCTCACTACATACCTCATACAGCTCACTACATATATCATACAGCTCACCACATATCTCATACAGCTCATTACATATCTCATAAAGCTCACTACATATCTCATACAGCTCACTACATGTCTCATACAGCTCACTACATATATCATACAGCTCACTACATATCTCATACAGCTCACTACATATCTCGTACAGCTCAATACATATCTCATACAGCTCACTTCATATCTCATACAGCTCACTACATGTCTCATACTGCTCACAACATATCTCATACAGCTCACTACATATCTCATACAGCTCATTACAAATCTCATACAGCTCACTACATATCTCATACAGGAGCTCACTACATATCTCATACAGCTCACTACATATCTCATACAGCTCACTGTATGTTCCGTCCAACCCATTATTATTCATCTGTGCCTTTAATTCTCTTCTTGCTGTGTTTCAAGGCTTTCTTCGTGTTGTCTTGTCTGTGGGGTCAGACGGAAGAACTTTCCAGTTACACTATCTTGAGTTATAGTCCGTACAGCTTAGCAACATTTGTACCTGATTTAGCCTCACTAGAATTGATAAAGTCTCTTTATGGCTATTTAGAAGTCGTGATGAGAGATCGCTGCTTTTTACTATCAAGTATACCCACCAAGAACAAGCAGTGATGATGAAGAAATACAACACTTTTACGATGAAGTAGAAATGGCGATGTCTCAAATTAAATCACACAAAATAAAAATAATACTAAGAGAGTTTTTATGCAAAATTGGCAAACGGAAGCCGTCTCCCTGGCCCAGGTGTTAGCGACTTTCTCCGTAATCCCGTATACTCTCGTGAGTAACGTGACGTGCTCGAGAATCAGTGGCGGTTCTTGTCGCATCGGTAACTTACGAGGTTATGAGCTGGTAGCTCAGAAAGCAATGGCAAACTACTGAGCGTAATCTTGCCAAGAAATCAACAATCAGCTGAAAGATGCTGATGTTGACAGCGATGTCCTGTAAAGGATATGCGAATAGAAAAAATAAAGCAAACGGAAAAATTGAGGTAGTTATGGTTTAGGTACACAAAATGGAAGAGGAGACCAACTATTTGAATGGGCAAATATCAATGATATGATAATTGGAAATACCTGGTTTAATCAGAACTAAATATCACAATGGGTGATTTCAACGTATAAGCGTGAAATCAAGGCGATGGAAAAAAACAACAACCATGGTTAGGGAGAGCGAAACGAAAGAGGATACAGACTTGTAGAATAGGCAAAAGAACAACAAATGGTTGTAGGAAACACCTGGTTTAAACAGCATCCTAGAAGATTATGGACACTGAGGAGTCCAGACAGCCGGATTAAAAACCATATAGATTACATCCTGATTAGTAGAAGATTTCAAAATACATTAACAGTCGTAAATAACAGTTCCCAGTGCAGACTGTAACAGTGATCAAAGATTAATTACAAGCACATTAGTGGTAAAGTTACAGAAAGTCAAGTATAGAACAGGAAACACTAAATATGATTTGTGCAAACCGAAGAATGACAAAGAAATGCAAGATAATGTTAACATAGAAGTAAGGAACAAATTTGATATATTGTCTGACCTAGAGATCCTGTTTCAAGTGTGGATGATCAATAGGAAATGTTGAAGAATTCAATCAGTTTGGCCGCAGAAAAGTACATTCCAAAATTAAAGAAAGTGGGTCGTAAGACATGAATGACTGAAGACATTTTACACAGCAGGGTTCACCACTGTCACCAGTACTATTCAACGTGTATACGGTGCCGATCACTGAACAACAGTTGGACGGGAGGGGTAGGACTCTGTCATTTGCTGACGACATTCTAGTGTATCGACAGGGTCGAGATAGACAGGCGGTTGCCAATGATATGTAGGCGAAATAGATCGAATTTCCTCATGGTGTGCTGATGCTGATGCCCTTGTCAACCCTGCAAAGGCATCGGTTACATGGTTCTCATTAAACAACCATATTGTGAACACAGACCTGCCGGCAGTAAGAATGGATGGAAGCATTATTAGTAGAACCCAGTCAATGCCATATCTTGGCGTGACGCTTGATCGTAGCCTGTCCTTCAGAGATCATGTCGATTATGTCATAACGAAAGCTCGAAAAGGTTTGTCAGCAATGAGAGTCATGGCGACTGCCAATATCGAGCAAAGACTTCTAATACTTCTGTTCCAAGGACTTGTGCTTTCACACATCGAGTATGCCCTGGCCATCCTCACTGTCAGCCCTACACAGATTGGAAGACTTGAAAAGTTACAAAACGAAGCCATGCGCATCATTTTGGGCTGCACGAGAGACACGAGCTGTGTAGCAATGAGACACCTCCTTGACTTCCCGACAATGGAACACAGGATCAAGTTCTGGAGAGCTCGTGCATATTTAAAAATAAGTGCAGATGAGCAGCACGCTCTACATGACCCTATATTCAGGGAAAGGGGTGACAGGCTAAAGAGGCGCAAATCATGGATGGGTCGGGAGGAAGATGTCGTCAGACAGGTCTGCAGTCTTACCAGTATCAACCCCGGCAAAGAATGGGTGCCGTTGCCTTCAGCTTTTAAGTGCACGTTCTCCTGCATTATCACACTCGACAGACGGTGCAGAGAGCAGAACCCTGCCGCTGTCAATGCAGAGGTTAACGCGCTCATCTAGGAACACTCAGATAGCCCCGAAGTGCTCATCTATACAGATGGATCTGTTGTAAAGCAGCAGGCAAGTGCGTGGGCATTTACAGCCCGTTCAGCGGGCCGAACCGTTCAAGAATCCAGTGGTGCCCACTCTATGACCACTAGCAGCATGACAATGGAGGTGATGACAGTTACACAGGGCTTTCATATGGCTGGAATCACAGTATTATACCAACGTGTGTGTACTAAGTGATTCAATGAGCATGATTCAGAAGGTCGAAGCTGGATCTGTACGTAGACAGTGGACTGAGTCTGTTGTCCGTAAAGTCACCTTCATCTTCGTCCCGGGACATGCGGGAGTCGAGGGAAATGAACGAGCTGATAAACTGGCTGGCTCTGCACCCCATGTAGATGGCCATCCCATGGATCGTGCCGATGTTATTAACGTCCTTAAAGATATGGCGAGAACAGAAGACTTTGACGTCAGTGAATCCACATCGCTGTCCAGGATGAAAGACTTGGTAGTAAGAATCGGCACAGCCAGACGCGAGAGGTACATCGGGAAAACGAGGTGCCTCGTCAACCAACACAGAACTGGCACTATTAGTCACCGGACGCTGATGCATATGTTGTGGGGAAGATCTGAGCACCTATAGACCTGTCCGGAGTGCAATGAAGATACCCCAACTGATAACTGATAACTGAACTGACAGACATTTTACAACTAATGGAAACAAGAAGATAGAACAAAAATAATCCTACCAAATATGAAGAAATTCATAGACAAGTCAGAACTTTAAGTAAGGAGGCAAAATAAATATGGCTCGAAAAATATTGCATATAAATGAAGAAAAAAAATTATTAGTAAAAATACCAAAATAATGCACAAAATAATTCTGGATCTTACTAATCAAAGAACACTGACATCAGCAGGCTGCCTAATGACAAAAGATGGAAAACGCATAATATCAAAAGGTCAGATTTTACAAGTATGGTCAGATTATGTGAAAACCCTTTGTTACGATAACATGATATTCAAAATAATAACTAAAGATCATCAATTTTGAAGATGGAGATTCAGAATTCTCTTAACCATATGAAAACTGGCAGGACCCCCGGTTCAGACAGCATCACAATATAAACGATTAATTCTTTATAAGAATATGGAACAGATAAAATTACCACACTGCTGAATATATATATATATATATATATATATATATATATATATATATATATATATATATATATATATATATATATATATATATATATATCATACTGGATATACCTCATGAATTATGTAATTTGTGTATTTACTGCAATCCCAAAGAATTCAGGAGACACAGAGATACAAATATTTGTGCTTCATAGATTATTCTAAGGCATTTGATAAAGTAAACATGATGAACTGATTAAAATGTTGGATGATATTAACATTGATGAGAAAGATTTAAGAGTAATAAAGAATATTTACTGGAACCAAGTAGCTGCAAATAAAAAGGGGAATAAAGAAAACAATTATGAACTTTTAAGGCTGGGAGTTCGATGAATGTGTTTTGTTCGATTTTGTGTTTTGTCACTGGAGCTCTTCTCCCTCTATAGCGAAGTAATAATGAAAGAGATCAAAGAGAAGCCAGGAATACTATTTGGAGTTTATAATATAAACAATATAAGCTATGCAGATGACACAGTATTGGTGGCAGAAAAAGATGACACCAACAAGTGAAATAGAATTAGAGGGGACAATTCTTAACCAAGTGGATAATTTTAAATATCTAGGGGCATTTATAACATCAGATGGAAGATGCACAACAGAGATTAAGAGCATAACTGAGTTAGTGGCATATCTTTTACAGAACATCGCAGTCACCTCCCGGATTTGTTTGCTGTTGTGATCTCTTGGCAAGTTTACGTTCAGTGTTTGCTGTTGCTTTCTGAACGACCGGGACCCATACCATTTCGTAAATAACCAACTCGGTACGGTTTGCTTCCAAATCGTCTGCAGCTGTGTTTCGAAAGCGGGTATGCGGGCTTATGAACCACGTCCGTAACCCATCCAGGTATCCGGTAAGTGCAGAATAGGGCAAGGAAAAGCTGCATTTCAGAAAACGGAGAGTATCTTATGCTATAAGTCACTATCTTTGAATGTAAAAAAAAAGAGAGTGCTGAAGTTCTATATAGAAACTGTTTTACTATATGGCTGTGAATTTTGGAATGTAAATGAATAAATTAGGAAGAGCTTGGAAGCAACAGCTACATAGCTCATGAAACGAATGTCGCGAATTCCTTGGACTGTCAAAGTAAATAACGACTGTCTAAAAGAGGCTAATGAAACTATAACATTACATAAGAGACAAACAGCTTTCTTTGGTCATTTTATGAGAAGAGATGCATTGGAGAACATCGTGACGACTGGAAAGTTCGAAGGGAAGAGAGGCAGAGGCAGACCAAGAGAAATGATGCTGGAAGAATTGGGAAGGTGGCATGCAGGGATATCGTCAGCAGGGGTGATTCAGGAAACCAAAGACCGAGATCTGTGGAAAGTCATTAATGTCTACGCCAGATGGCATGACACTTGATGATTGTAATGCTAAAACGTTTATAAGAGAGACAAGTCACAGAAAGGAGAGCAAACTATAGGCCGCAACACAAGGGAGAAGACAACATAAAAAAGATAGGTAAACAGCACTACGATGAAAATACAGGTGATCAACCATAATTAATTTTTTTGTGTGGACGAGGTATTTTAATGATTTCTTGATATTGTTTTACATAGTCTATATCTCTCCATATATTTGCTATGTTGCAGAAGATTGGTCGATGCAAGAAGCAAGGAGACCATTGCACGGAAATTAATCAATGCTGTACTCAAAACGGTCTAAGCTGTTCTATAAATGATAGTCCTGACTACAAGACCTGTGAATATTTGCAGGAATAGTTGGAAATGAAATGTTCATATTGGTTCTATACGTCCGCTTTATAATGTTTCTGTTGTTGGTTTTGTTTTAAAGGACACAAAATAAATGTAAAAGACAGCGTAGCATGCTAGACAATAGCTACATATTAAGACAACATCATACCATATGAGATAAGTATGAACAGAAACATCTTTCGTGTTAACAAGATCTAAAATGGAAGAAATAAATAATAAAACTGGTTGAACTTTTAACATCTGTTTTTTATTCTTTGTCTACGTTGAAATATAGTTACGAAGCCTGATTGGCCCCGCTGAGGTTGCGGGTTTGATTGTAGACTCCGTCATCGGGTTTACCAATTCACCAGTGGAATTTTCTCGGAGACTCCTGGGGGGTCGTGGATGGAGCTATGGAGTTCGTGCTTTTGTCGACGTATTCGACAGTCTGCCCTGTGGATTGAGACCGACCTTACTGGAAAACACTCGGTGCTACAAGGTCGATCAACCTCGCCTTGAAACCTTTTAAAAACCGTTTTAAAGAGGCGAATAATGTGGCGTGCGACTGGCTTTTCCATTCTGCTGAAAAATTTTGCTGGTAAATACAATCAAGTATAATCCAGTGTTCATCAGCATCATGTGCCATACCGATGAGCGTGGGATGTCATGTTTCCCCATCTGGCACGATCACCAGAGTCGTGGATCATCTGTGTATTCCTATCTCGACCATAGTATGTGTTCAAGCCATCAAGGTGTGTACTTCTCTGCCTTCCCCCAATCACTTTACCCTCAATTTGCCTAATTCCAATACTTGAAAGAAGATGTTTCGGCCCCGTTCAACCGTCGAATTTTCGATTGGCTATAGTTAGGGTCCATATGGTGTATCTCGTACTTCTGCTCGTGTAAACATGGCTACTTATTTCTGCTTCCTGGATTCTGATTGGTTATCATTGTGTTCTTTTCATATTTTTTGTGGTTTCACATGTCTGGACTGAGTCGCACACTTGAAAGGTCCGGCATAATTGTGCTCCCGCCCCATGTCATGGTGTTTTTCCTTCAGGGAGATTTACCAGTTGTCGTCTCTCCTGGGGTTCCATCTATTTCGGCGTCTTGGTCGGTCTTCAAATCTTCTTGGTCTTCTCTAGTATCTTGTGTCGTAGACGACTTGATAGCTTGATCTTGGTGGGGAGTAATTTCTTCTCCTGGCCTCCGTCCACACGTGGTCTTGGTCGCTGTCGTTTTCTTCCTCCTCTTCTGCTTCTTCTTCTGTTGCTTCCTCTTCGGTCTGTAACTTGATTTCTTCCTTTTCTGATGTTTCCTTCTTTGTCTTGAGCATTTCTATCTGTATCGGCTTTTATTGCAGCCATTCGAGCGACATCCTGTTCTATCGTCTGCTGTACATGCTTCAGTTCGTCCAGGATGAGCTGAACGGCTGTTATATGCGTTTCTTTTGTCTTGTCTCTGTTCTCCATGCTGATGAACTTCGATCTCAGGTCCCCCAGTAAGCCTTCCAGTTGTGCTTTCTCGCATTTCGTTAGTCGGGCGGTCGCCTTGTACTGCGTCCTAGCTTCGTTATAGGGCAGACAAGCTTTGGTGGAAATTTGCATTGCATTTTTGCTGTCTTGGTGGCAGGGGCAGTCGAGGTATCTGGCGCCATGATTGCCGAGGCGGTTGGTACACTTTCTGTTTTGGTTAGGCCACCTGAAGTCTGTGTTGATCTTAGCTTGAGGACACTGGCAATGAAGGTGAGATCCAGAGCAGTATCTGCAGACCCCCATCTCATTTTTGCATGTAGCACGGGTGTGCCAAAACTTATGGCATGCAGCATTCTAGTTATGTAGTGCTCTGGAGTGTGCTCTTTTTTGTCCCTTCTAATGATTTGAGGAATCACTCGGTTCCCCGCTGTGATGATTAAGACTGTTGAGGGGGTTTTGTTCTTCACTATTATCCTTTCCGCACTGATAATTTTGAGTGTCGAGTTTTCTCCCGACAGCATCTCCCTTACTTGGTCGTTTGTGAGATGGGTCCTGATTCTCTTGATGACCCATCATTTAATCATGCGGTGTGGGGTGGCTTCCGCTGAGATGCCGTGGGGAATCTTCATGTATGCTTTCTCTTTCTGTGCGATAGCCTGTAATAGTTCGGTGATCTTTGAGTTCTTGTTGATGGAGACAGCTACTAAATCTGGTGTCTTGCGCACCTGGGTTATGCCGTGTCTTCCCAGTTCGCTCTCCAAAACAGACTAAGTATCTTGATTGTTGGTAGCGCCGACAGTTTAGCCTTCCCTAACGCTGGTTTGCTTCAACAGAATTTTGTCGGTGAAATCCTCATTGGTGCAGTCCTCCTGGAGGGAGGCCCTTGGTCAGCTGCTTGGCTGCTTCTCAATGGTGTGTTTGTGAACTTCTCCGCTGCTGCTGGCTTCACTTGTAGTCTCTGGCATAGGCTCAGTGACGGCAACAGATTCAGCTGGTGTAGGAGTGGGAATGTCGCCACAAGATCAGCAGTCATAGTCGCCTTCATCTCCTCGACATTCGTCTTCCCGGCTGTATACATTTCTTGTCGTTTCGCGTCGATTTTAGTGCGAGCCATACTCTGCACTGTCACATTGCGATCTGCTTCTCCATAGAGCGTCGAGTCGGATTGTTCATCAAGTTCTCAAATGTATTTTTTTTTTCATAACGTATCCACGAAGTTGTGACTTTCTACGTCTAATTTCTCTAATCAATTTACGGTTTTGATAGGTTTTTGTAGGATTCGATCATTGGTTTTTCTGTCTGTCCTTGGTATATTTTGCATCTTCCTCAAAAACCACATGTCTACATCCTTTAGATAACACTTCACAACTCTTTTTCTCGTTGCAATTGTCCCCTTGTTATTGGTCATTATTTTTTCCATCTTGCAAAAGGTTACTTTCGCCATACCGATTCTTGTTCTAATCTCTTCATGGCACCTCCCATCAGATGTTATGACTGTTTCGAGATAGATGTTACGATTAACTTGTTTTAAAAATCCCCACTTACATGTATATTACATTGTGGTATTCCTTTCTTTCTAGTAATGACCATAGTCTGTGTTTTCTTAAAATTTAATTCTAAACCTAGTTGTTCACTGTGAGCAACAAATGCGTCTACTAAATGTTGCAGATACTGCTCATTGTCTGCAATCAATTCTGCATCATCCCCACATCTCGTCTTCTGATTTGCCATTTGATGATATTATACTTCTTAAGTAATTGAAGCTCTTTATTTCTTTCAAAGCCTGTTCTGTTAGGTGAATCTTTGAGGTTTTCTTCATTGGTTATAGTCATTACCTCCATTTTACTGGTGCTGATTTTCATGATTTGTTCCTTACACACTTCGTTTCGACTTTTTACGTCGTCTTGTAATTATACTTCTGATTTTGCTAATAGTGCTTGATCGTCCGCAAAAAAGAGTTCTTTACAGGTGTAATTTGCCGAGATTCTTCTTCTGTGTCCAGTTTGTCACGTGATACTGTTCCGGTCTCTGTTTAGCTAGTTTCTGTACATATTCTGCCAGAGTAACTATCAATGATTGCCTGAGAGAGGCTAATGAAACTAGAACATAAAACAAGACAAACAGCTTTCTTTGATCGTGTGATGAGAAGAGAAGCATAGTAGTATGTCAGGAGGTAATGACTTAGTATTTACTGTTTCAAACCACCGATAAATCCTTCTTTACAGGTTATCCCGCCATCTTGTTTCGTCACAAAAACTGACCACAATTGACCTCAATATTTTGAACTTGGCGGTTATTTTTTTGGTTCTGGGTGACCACTTCCGGTTGTCGTGATGACTACTTCCGGTTGTCACTGCCGGTTGTTCTGATGACTACTTCCGGTTGTCACATCCGGTATAGGGCGGGGCGGGCGGACGGGCAGGCGGGCGAACCGGGCGGCGGTGCGGCGGCGGTGGGGTCCCATAAAATACATGTCGTAGGTGTGTAGGTGATTATTATTAGTCATGGATCCGAGATGGAAACATCCTTTTACGGCTTTGATTGGAGTCCAACAGGATGTGGAAATCCGTCTTTGTGCAAAAGTTTCTTTCTCATTTATCAGACATGGTCGATCCGATTCCAGAGGAGATTATATGGTGCTAAGGAGAATAGCAATCCATGTATGAGACTATGAAAGGCATTGCATTTAATGAAGGCTTGCCTAATATGGAACAGTGGACAGACGATAGACGTCGTCTAGTGGTAAGAGATGACCTAATGTCCGATACAGATGATCGGGTGACTAAGCTATTTACTAAAGGTAGTCATCATCGCAACCTCAGCGTCGTGTATATAGTCCAGAATCTTTTTGGGAAGAATAAAGAGCAAAGAGCTATTAGTTTGAATTCACATTACATAGTGGTGTTTAAGAACCCACGTGACGGATCTCAGATTACCAACCTGGCCAAACAGATGTATCCAGGCCGAGTGTCATATGTCCAAGAGAGTTTTAAGGACGCGACAGCAGCAGTATGTCAGAGGGTAATGACTTATCATTTGGGGTCCGCTTCGGTGGTCCGGGCGTCGTATTTCCTTATATGAAAGTTATCCCGCCCCCAGCGGACCACATAGAAAATGGACCTCAAATAACCCACATTTTTTTTGAATTTTGGCGGTTATTTTCTTGGTTCTGGGTGACTACTTCCGGTTGTCGTGATGACTACTTCCGGTCCCGGGTACTCCCTACCGACCACCCCGCGAACAGGTACCTCCTCCGGCCGCCTCCACTTCCCCCAACCTCTTCCGAGACCATTTCAAAGACAGCGAGGCAAACCCCGGGTATGTGGAATACTTATATATATATATATATAAGTAGACCAACTAGTTGTAGGGCGCCTGGGTTCGAGTCCCAGTATGTGTCTGTGTGTGTGTGTGTGTGTGTGTGTGTGTGTGTGTGTGTGTGTGTGTGTGTGTGTGTGTGGTGCGGTCACGTGGTGTGATCGAACCCCAGTCATATCAATCCCCTTCGATGAGGGAGACCGAAGTCAATATGACAGAAAATGATTTAGTCCATCTCTCGAGCTAACCCGAGGATCCATTTTTGGATTGAATGAATAAAATTTTTCACGGCTCAGTATGCTAATTCGGCAAGCTTCCTTACCCATGAATCAACATTACGCGCATGGTGAAAATCTGGTTTAGGAATATACTAACAAGACAAAATGTTTATTAAAAATTAACCCCAAAACTTAATTAAACACCAACAATTTCTTGTATGTATACTGTAGAATAGTTAGGTCAGTATAAAACTACGCGTATCATTTATTTTAAGCCATAACTTCCCGAGATAATAAAATTCGCTGTCTTTGAAATGGTCTCGGAAGAGGTCGGGGGAAGTGGAGGCGTCCTGCAGAAGTACCTGTGGGCGGGGTGGTCCGTAGGGAGTACCCGGGACCGGAAGCAGTCATCACGACAACTGGAAGTAGTCACCCAGAACCAAGAAAATAACCTCCAAAATTAAAAAAAATTTGGGTCATTTGAGGTCCGTTTTCTATGTTGTACGCTGGGGGCGGGATAACTTACATATAATGAAATACGACGTCGGGACCACCGAAGCTGACCCCAAATGATAAGTCATTACCTTCTGACATACTGCCGCTGTCGCGTCCTTAAAACTCTCTTGGACATATGACACTCGGCCTGGAGACATCTGTTTGGCCAGGTTGGTAATCTGAGATCCGTCACGTGGGTTCCTAAACACCACTAGGTAATGTGAATTCAAACTAATAGTTCTTTGCTCTTTATTCTTCCCAAAGAGATTCTGGACTATATACACGACGCTGAGGTTGCGATGATGACTATCTTTAGTAAATATCTTAGTCACCCTATCATCTGTCTCGGACATTAGGTCATCTATTAACACTAGACGACGTCTATCGCCTGTCCACTGTTCCATATCAGGCAAGCCTTCATTAAATGTAATGCCTTTCATAGTCTCATACATAGATTGCCATTCTCCATAGCACCATATAATCTCCTCTGGAATCGGATCGACCATGTCTGATAAATGAGAAAGAAACTTTTGCTCAAAGACGGATTTTCCACATCCTGTTGGACCCGCAATCAAAGCCGTAAAAGGATGTTTCCATCTCGGATCCATTGCTAATAATAATCACCTACACACCTACGACATGTATTTTATGGGACCCCACCGCCGCCGCCGCCGCCCGCCTCCGCCGCCCTGTTCGCCCGCCCGCCCACCCCGCCCCTAGACCGGATGTGACAACCGGAAGTAGTTATCAGGACAACCGGCAGTGACACCCGGATGTAGTCATCACGACAACCGGAAGTGGTCACCCACAACCAAGAAAATAACCGCCAAGTTCAAAATATTGAGGTCAATTGTGGTCCGTTTTTGTGACGAAACAAGATGTCGAGATAACCCTGTAAAGAATGATTTATCGGTGGTTTGAAACCCCAAATACTAAGTCATTACCTCTTTGCATACTACTAAGCATTGGAGAGCATTGCGACAGCTGGAAAGGTCCAGGGGAAGAGAGGCAGGGGCAGATCAAGGGAAATGATGCTGGATAGATTGAGACGTTGGAAAGGAGGAATAGCATCAGCAGAGTTTATCTAGAGCATCAAAGACCGAGATCTGTGGAGAGCCATGAACGCCAATGCCAGCTGGCAGGGCACTTGTGGTGATGATGATTTCAAAACATCAAATGAAATATCACTAGACTCCTGGCACACCACAAAAGAAAGTGTCAAAGTCTTAGAAGAATATGAATAGATTACGCCACCAGATGCTGACCAAATATAAGATACTGAAAATGTACCTTCTGACGTATGCCATTTCGAAAAAAAAAAAAATCAGCAGCCAAAGTAATCAGGAGTCTTAAGATGTGATCAGCATCAAACAATGTCATAATGAGTCATATTGCAGAAATCATCATGGAAAGACTAGGAAAAAAATACAACACGAAATATCGATAAAACAATGTGGGTTTGTATCAGGCAAGGCTAGGCCCAATGTTTATTTGCTAAGAACATTATTAGAGCTAACATTAGAAGTAAACACAGATTTACATCTTTGCATCATTGGTTACAGAAAGAGTTGAGAGAGAGAGAGAGAGAGAGAGAGAGAGAGAGAGACAGAGAGAGAGAGAGAGAGAGAGAGAGAGAGAGAGAGAGAGAGAGAAAGTGACGCCGAGAATATAAATATTTTTGCATTGAAGGAAAGACTTTACACCGGTAAAGAACGTTTATTAAAAGCATCAAACTGCCATAAAAATTGATAACATAGTAGGTTAATACCAGTCAAATAAGAGAATTGGGAGGCGGTATGTATAATAAACGATTACTTCTTTCCTCTATAAAGTGAAATTATTATGAGACATTTAGAAGATATGAGAGGAATCGTCATCAGAGATTTTAGCATCAAAAATGTTATATTTGCTGACTTCACAATACTAATTGCAGACAATGGCTAGGTTATAGACCAATGTGGTCACTACTAAGGCGGAAAGCAATCGGAAACTACTTTCTATACAGATGCCTAGAAATGCGAGATTCGTCAACTCAAAGAGAATCAGAGAAATGTAGTAAATGAGTGCTTCAAAGAAGCAGCTGCTCCTGGTTGAAATAGTCATGTGCACATGATGACGCCAGACCGTCTGGGTCAAAATCTATCAAAGAAAATTGGATTGTATCAGTCAAAATATCGCAGGCATAGTTACATGTCAGACATTTTGATGTCAGCATCATTCAATTTTTTGCACCAACAACAGAAAGCGATGATACCTTGCGCATCATAACAAAGTAAAGCATAACAGTTTACCTAATGTGCAACTATTAATTGATGATAATATAAATACAAGACGAAATACATATGATGCTGTTGATATTAAACATTGGTGGTACAGATGTGAGAATCATAAATTGTTACAGCGACTCTGCATAATTTAACAATCGGGATATACAAGTGTTGTAACGTCTCTATATCATGTTTGTGTTGTCTTCTTAATTTGGCATATATCTTTTCTCGATTTTGTTTTTTCCCTTCATATGGCCTATATTTTACTTTATTTAGCCTATCCCTTTTTTTTTTTACATTGGTTAATATTTTTCTCAATTTGGCCTATATTTTTCTAACTTTGGCTAAAACTTTTCTTCATTTAAATGATATTTTTTATTCATTCGGTTAATAGTGTTTTCTTACTTTGGTTAATATTTTTCTTATATTGGACAACTTATAACTTACTATGGCATACATATTTCTTAGTTGGTCTATATATGGCCGGCCTCCTTGACCAAGGGGTTAACGAGATTGTTCGTAATCTCGTATATCCACGTGGGGACAACAGCATCTGCGAGAATCGCCAGCAATTGGCGCCTCGCTGCTAACTTACATACGTATGTGAGTCAGTCGTTCAGAAAGCAATGACAATCTATTGAACGTAAAACTTGCCTAGTATATCAACAGACAGTAAAATGCTGGTGTTTACTGCAATGTCCTCTAAGGGATTTGCAACATAACTAACTATATATATGTTATTATGGCCTTCAGTTCTTTTAATTGTATCGACATTTTTCTTAATTTGACCAATATTTTTCCTAATTCCGTTAACATATTTTCTTACTTTGGTCAATCAATTTCTTCACTTGGCCCCTGTTTTTTAACCTGACCAACATTTTCCCTATATTAGCTTCTTCTTCTTCTGCGTTCATCCGGAGTTTTTTTTTTAGGACGTGATTGCGTTGTGCCTGTTTACAGCAGAGCTGCGTTTTTGCGCCGTTAGGCCATCCGACTTCTGCGGGCATTTGTTGACCGGGTTAACCTACCTGGCTATATTAGCTAACACATTTTCTTACTTTGATTAATACTTTTCTTGTTTTGGCCAATTTGTCTTCTTACTTGGACATAATATTTCCTAGGTTTGGTCGACATATTTCTTATTTTGGCCATTATTTTTCTTAATTTGGCCAACATTTGTCTTAATTTTGAGAATATTTTCCAAAATTCGGTTAACATAGTTTCTTACTTTAATCGACATATTACTTGATTTGACCAATATTTTTCCTAATTTGGCTAACACATTTTCTTACTTTGGTCGACATATTTCGTGATTTGGCCATCGTTGTTTTCTAATTTGGTCAACATATTGTCTTCTTTGGTCGACATATTTTTTCATTTAGCCATCCATTTTCTTAACATTGCGAACATTTTTCCTACTTTGTTTAACACGCTTTCTTACTTTGGTCGACCTATTTCTTGATTTGATAAACCTTATTTTTTGTTTATTTGTTTGGCTAATAAATTTTCTTACTCTTCTCTAAATATTTCTTGATTTGACCATTATTGTTCCTACTTTGTCTAAAACATATTTCATAAGACTATTTTTCAATATGACGCCAACCACTATAGATGTATGAATATTTGGTGATAGGAGCTATTAGTTATGTACCGATTAACATGCTAAAAACAACATCTCCACTGCCATTAAATGTTTATCAGCTTATCTGCTCATTGTCCACATTTTTATAGAGAAATATCGGTTCTATGTAGCACTTAAACACACTTTTTCTCTTTGAAATTGAAATATTTTCGTGGCTGGTATGTTTTCCATCTTGCAAAAGGCTACCTTCGCAATAGCGATTCGTGTTCTATCTCATTAAGGAACCTCCCATCAAATGGGAGATGGGACTGTTCATTGGGAACAGAATGGGTACAGTATTAGATGGTCACTGTTAGACTGTACGACTGTTCCGAGATAGTTGTACCGATTCACTTGTTTTAAAAAAAAAAAAAAAATTTCCGTGTACATTACATTGTGTTATCTCTTTATTCCAAGTGACGACTCTAATATATTTCTTCTTACATGGCCTTTTGACAGATTTTCTCAGTATGCTGCAAGTCTTTAAAATGCCACCCCTTAAATGTTTGTTGTTCAAAATAAAAATCGATTGTGATTTGTTTAACTAAAAACCGCACAGGATGTTTGAATATTAATTTTATTTTGAAAATATAAACTATTTTAAAATAATGATAGCAACTGTCAACTACAACAGTCTACCGCAGTTTTACCCAACTTTAACTTTAGCAAATTTGTTTATTATAGATATATAGTCTAGAGCAGGGGTCACCAAACTTTTTTCATGGCGGGCCGGATAACTGACAAAATGACGAGCGCGAGCCGCATACTCATTCTGTACAATACTTGCGCCAGTCTCCGTGGCGAAGGTCTTACGGACGCGGTTCGTAATACCGTATACCCGAGTTTGAAACACAGCTGCGCGCGATTTTGCAGCAGACCGCGTTGCATTGGTTTTATTTAACGCCATGGTATGGGTGCCGGTAGTTCAGAACAATGGCAAACTACTGAACGTAAACTTGACAGGACATCAATAACAGAAAAAAAATGCTGTTGTTGACGGCAAACGTCCTGTAAAGGATATGCAACTAACTTTAATAATATTTGTAAGAAAGAACGAAAGCTTTGGAAGGTGGGGGGGGGGGGGGACGAAAAACTAAGTTCATCAAGGGCGAGTGGGCAACAATGCACAAACAACAAAGACAACCAACATATTTATTTACTAAAAAAAAGATATCAAAGAAGGCGACGATAGCAAAAAGATAGATACATCAGACCTAGTGTGCACATCTCCGAATCTCACAAACTAAGCAGCAGAAAAGGTTAGTGAGATTTGTGAAACTGATATTTGACTTTTAAGATATCATCAATGGTTGGTTTGGAATTTCTGCATCCAATCAAGAGAATTGCTTTAAAATGTTCATCAGTGAATCTCGTTCGATGTGTTGACTTCACATACTTCATTTTTGATAATGTTTGCTGTCAGAGATAAGTTGTTCCAACCACTGATGCCATACCAATGAACAGAGCACCCGGAATGTGCAACTCTTCCAACTAAGCCCTGATCTGTCCCATCAGACCCTTCCTCACTCCCGCTATGTTTTCCCCCATCAACTATAACACATCGAGGATGATTCCACTGAAGGTTATAGTCTTGCAAAGCCTTTTACACTTCCATAAAAATGTCTTTTCCAGTTGTTGTTCCATGCATGCTGCAAACGGATGCCAACTCTTCCGTTATCTGAAAGTTCTAATTGACACCACGAATAAACACGAGAAGTTGTGACGTACTCGAGAGATCAGTAGACTCATCCAGTGCCAGAGAATACCACAATAAGTCCCTAGTTTTTTCGCGTATCTGTAGCACTATGTTCTCTTCAATTTCTTCTGTTCTCCGCACAAATGAACTTGCCAAAAGGCTGATAGTTCCAAACAAATCGACTTTCTCAGGACACAAGTCATTTGCTACTTCCATGACACAAGTCATTTGCTGCTTCCATCATACACTCTTTGATGAAGTTGCCAGCAGAAAACGGTTTTCCTCGTTCTGCCATCTTATGCATTATTTTGTAACTTGTACGTGTGACAGATTCAGTTTCAGCAAATTTTCTCGTGAAGAGATTTCTTTGCGTTTCTAAACAACGTTTTGGGGACTCATATTTCTCAGAGCGTAACTATCCAGAAAACTGAATATGTTGATAGATGTTTTGTTTCGTAGTGACGCAGAAGATTGTACACTTTCAAAACGGCAACACTTTCGCTGCATATTGTGCAACTGGTTTTCTGGTCATTTGTTTCCACAAAGAAGTACTTTACTCCCCATTCTTCATTGAAAACGCGACACACGCCGTCCACTTTTCTTTTCTTGGTAGCCATAATGAAGGGTGAAGTACACGGGATCTGAAAATGAAAAAGACATTGAATTAGAAATATAATTAAAATCCTATTGAAACACAAAAAAAGCAGAGGACTAGGGATCACTGGTGAAACTTCGGCTCACCAAAGGTACATATACAATTTATAGGTACCTTTGGTAATAGAATATATCTCATAATACGGTTTGCAAAATATATAGATAGGGCCGGACTAAATAAATAACCTAGAGCAGAGTTTTTCAACCGGGGTTCCTCGAATGGCAGCCAGGGGTTCCGCCGAAACAGACCGAAATCGCCTTAATGCAACATTTCTGTCCACCTGGTTTATTACATAAAGTTGGACAGACACTTGGATCATCGCACAGAGTTCCCTGAGCAACGTAAACATTTGCGTAAGGATATGATCCAGCAGAAAGGTTTTAAAACACTGGCCTAGAGAACAGCTCGATTAACACCTTGACCGGGGATTTCTTCTGAGCTGGGAATAATATTGTCGTAACAACACGAGGCATCTATGGCATTTTTATGTTACGTATCTACTTTATTGTCTCTATTCACACTTGTAGTTCACTTACCTATCACTGTCAAACAAATAAATCCTTGTTACATACCTACAAAATGGATGACTGGCAAAATGAGCATAGGATCTGTGTTGACAGCCGCACGAACCTGGAGGAGGGAAAGGTGTATGTGTGTGTGTTGTCATGGACACTATGGTAATGTCAGAGCGTAGGAGGCGCTATCACGAGCCGGGGAAGGACTTGGGATGGTGCGAAATAAGCAAACATTACAATAAACAAGAAAATCTAGATACAATTATTTATAATTGTAAATGGTAAATTTAAGACACATAGCAGCCAAGAGGTCTCCGCACTTGTCAAGATCTCCTTTTATTGTAAACATAATATTTACATTTAAATTGTATCACAACATTTCGTGTTTCACACGTTATATCAAGCAAGTCCGAGTACCGTCAGCGGGCCTGATGAAATGACGTCGCGGGCCGTAGTTTGGTGACTCCTGGTCTAGAGGGACAGCCATTGTAGATGCAGTATAAATTAATGACAGATTTTCAAAGTTTGTTTGGCTTATTGAACTTCTTAAGCAGGGTTTTATTAATTTCAATTTGAAAAAAATAAAACAACCGTCTTTCCCCATTAGCTACAGAGACAGTGAGTGCTAATAAAAGTTTCAGAGCTACAACACTAATCGAATACAAAGTAATTAAGTTATTTTGGCACGAATAATTTAAAACATCCAACTGTTTCATAGAATATGGCAGCATTCGGGATACACCACATAATTCTTCCTGCCAATCCAATCCAATCCTTGGTAGGAATACCCCCGTTCAGCCTTCGATTTTTCGACTTGGCTGTAATTGGGGTGTTTATGGTGTGGCTTGTTGATTGTCTTTCGTACTTTGGGCTGCTTGTTGTCAGCTTCCCAGCTTCTGATGTGTTGATTGTGTTTCATTCCTTTCTTCTTGAGGTTTTTCATGTCTGGGGAGAATCGCGCACTTGTTAAGGCCTGGAGTAATTGGGTACCCACCCCGTCATATGGTGCTGTTTCTTTCAGGGAGTTTTACCACTTGTCGTCTTTCCCGGTGTCCCACCTCCTTCCACGTCTTGGGTTGTCTTTGAATCTTCTCGGTCTTGATTGATCCGGCTCCGACTAGGCCTTTTCGATACCGTCTCTCGAACCAATGTTCTTGGGTTGGGTATCGTCCAGTTCTGAACATTTTCGTCCAGTTCTATTTCGCTTTCTGATGATTCTTCTTCTGTCTGAATCTTTTTTTTTTCTGGTTCGGATGTTTCGGTCTTAGCCTTGAGTAGTTCTAGTTGTTGTCTTTCTTCTTGAATCTGTTTCAAGAGTGTCTTATGTCTTCTCTCTTTCTTCTTGGATGTTTGATAAAGTTTCGTCAGTTTCAGCCTTTTATAGCAGCTATTTGAGCAACATCCTGCTCTGTCTTCTGCTGGACTTGCTACAGGTCGTCCAGGATGCGCTGAACGGCCATTATCTGTGTTTCTTGCGACTTGTCTTTTTCTTCCTCCATGTTTTTGAACTGTGTTCTCATGTCATTCAGTTGGCCTTCCAGTTGTGCTTTGTCACTTTTGGTGAGTCGGTTGGTCGCCTCGTACTGCCTCCTAGCCTCCTTATATGGTATGTTAGATTTGATTGCGATTTTCATGGCTTCCTTGCTGTCTTGGTCGCAGGGGCAGCCGAGGTACCTGGCGCAATTGTTGCCGAGGCAGTTGGCGCACTTTCTGTTAGTGTTAGGCCTCCTGAAGTCCGAGTCGTTCTTTGCATGCTGGCACTGACTGTATGGATGGGGCCCAGAGCAGTATCTACACACCTCCACCTCACTCTTGAAGGTGGTACGGCTGTACCAACATTTCTGGCACTTAGTGCACTGCAGCACTCTCCGTATGTAGTGCTCTGGTACTTGGTCTTTCTTATCCCATCTGATGTATTGAGGGATCACTCTGTCCTCTGATGTTAAGACGATGACTGTAGAGGGGATGTTGTTCTTTCCGATGATCCTCTCGACAATGGTATCTTGCTTGCTTGCTTGCTTGTGTTCGCTGGCTGTGAACTCCAGCGTGAAGTCCTCTATGTCGGATGAATACATCCTGTTGTCCAGCATCAATGTGATGTCATACCGGACCTGAGGTTTGCGTGAGTATCCGTTGTCCCATGTCTGGCTTATTGGTGTGCAGACTGGTGGTTCCTCGCTACGCATTCAGATATTCTCCGGCTTCGGAAGAATCATCGATCCTACTGGTGTTAGCCAGGTCCCCGAAGCGACGTGTCAGCAGGTCTTGGCCAGTATAGATCCCAGCCCTGGTGCCTTGGAAACACCTCTGCGTCCCACTGTTCATCTTGAATTTGTCGTTCTCTTTGGTCAGCATCTCCCTGATCTGGCCGTTGGAGAGATGGGTCTTGACTCGTTTCATGACCTATCGTTTGCATGTGCGGTGTCGCGTGGCTTCTAATAAGATGCCGTGGTGAAGCTTGATGTTGGCTTTCTCGGCTTGTGAAATCTTCTGAAGCAGTATGTGGTCTTTGGGTTTTTGCTGAGGAAGACTACTACTCCCTTGGGTGTCTTGTGCAGCTGGTAGATGCTGTTTCTTCACAGCTCGTTTTCCAACAGACTGGGTATCTTGTCTGTTGGTAACGCCGACAGTTTAGCTTCTCCAACGCTTGTCTGCTTATCTGCTTGAGCACTATTCTGCCGGTGAATTCCTCAGTTGTTGTTGTTGTTTCCTCCTGTGTGGAGGTCACTGGTAGATTGGGCTGCATCGTCTTGGTGTTGGGTATAACTTCCCATTTATAACTTCCCGGCTGCTGCTGGCTTCAAGTGTTGTTTCTTTAGCAACGGTAACAGTTTCAGCTGGTGTAGGGGCCGGACTGCTGTTTGTAGATATGGGTTCAGCAGTCATAGCGGCCTTCCTCGTCTCTACCTTCTTCTTCCCGGCTGCATAAAGCGCATGTCTCTGCGCGGCACTTTTAACGCGAGGCATCCTCTGCGTTCTCCGATAGCGATCTGATCTCGATAGCGCGTCTAGTCGATGTGTTTGTGGTGAGTGTGATGAATTCTTCCTGACGATCATGTCCATTTATATATGATTTATTTTCGACCGAAAATACTGACTGGAGACTGGATACATAATTTTCTAACGTTTTGTCATTTATATCCTCGAGTTTTAAAATGGCATATAAAAACTGAAATCGTTTGCTCTGGGTTTCCAGAAGCGTCAATCGTTCATTCAAGAATTAAGGGTAATGTTCAAAATATAATTGAAAAGGTTTATTTAAAATTTATTCTCATCTATTAGAGGTTCATTTACAGCTTTTCCATAGTCAAAATGACGCTATTTACTTCTGGCTCTAACTTCAGTTTCAGCAGGAAATTATGTACTGCATTCAAGATTCTCTGCAATCTTATTAGAAGAAATTTTTACCTGATCATATGCAAATTGTCTATACCTTTTCACTTTTTGTATGGTTTCTCTTAACACCCTCACACAGTCTGCCAAATTTAAAGTTACAGTTTGCTATAGCATTGAAACTGAATTTACTTCAAATAAGATATCATGCCCAAAGAATTACACCGTAAATAAACTTGTAATTATTAATATTTTTGCTGACCCTCTTGCTTCAACTTTAGTTTCCGAATCTCTATTCTTCTTTTTCTTCTTCTTTCGTTCGCCTGAAATATATTTATAACTGCAATGTTGTCTCTTGTATGAATCTAACAGTTTTTTTTTTTAAGTTCACTCAGTGGTCCATAGAGTTTAGGATATCTGAGAAGGACTTCCATTAATTGTGGTTAGACCCTTACGAGGCATAAGGCCTGGGGGTCCAGAGCAGGGCGAGCACCATAACATGTAGTAGTTGTCGACATAATTCACGGCGTTATTGCGTGGCAGCCTGATTTCTGTGGTGCGCCTCCTGGCTGGCTGCCTCCGTCTTCAGCACCTATCTTTTTCAAGATTAGACTATGGTCTTACTCGACACACGAGTTAATATCTGTTGGATGCCATTACTACTGCTACCGGCTTCCGTATGTTAAAATGTGTTCTATGTAAAATGCAAAAACTCTTTTTCTAACTTGCAAGGACATTGACTTATTGCACAAAACGATCTTCATTTGATACAATGCAGTAGTTACTTGTCCTATTCTGTTCTTTATCTCAGTGATGCATTTTCCATATGATGTTATCCACGTGTCTAGATATTCCAATTTCTGCACTTGCCGCAATATAACGTCATTTACTTTACTTACACATTTAGACACAGTCTGTTTCTTTGATATCACCATGACTTCTGTCTTTCTATTATTCAGCCTAAGGCCTACTGTTTCACAACCACTGTATCTATAATTTCATATAGTTCCCTTCTGACTCTTTGCTAACATGACAGTGTCATCAGCATAACGTAAGTTATTTATATTATGTCCACCAACCACGGGACCTGTCTTATTTTTGTAGATCTCATTATATGTTCACTGTACAATGAGGACAAATCATGAGACATTACACAACCTTTTCTGGCGGCCTTCTTTATACACTGAACTGTTCCTACCAGGTTGTTAATTCTTATGGCTTCTGGTTGTTGCCAATATATCATTATTATTCGCAGATCTTTGTCGTTAATTTTCAGTTGCTTTAGGTATTTCATTATATAGTCATGTTTCACATTGTCAAATGCTTTTGTGTCGTCTATGAAGCATAAGTATAAATCTGTTTTACTTCTATAGCTCTTTCTGCCAGTGTCCTGAGATTATATATACCGTTGTTTGAGCCCTTTCCCTCCACAAATCCACTCTGTTCCTTCTCACTAATTTCTGGTTTAATCTTGTTCCTTATTCTCTTCATACCTATTCTCAGTATCAGCTTTGTCATGTTACTCATGTGACTTCGCATTCTAAAGTGCCTGGTTTCTTTGGCAGAGCTATTCAGGTGGATTTTAATAGATCACCAGGAATGTACCCACTAGTATAGACGTCATTTAGAAATGTTATCAATATTGTTATTCCAAAATCACCTAGAACCTTAACTTCCTCCAATTTAATGTTATTTGGGCAGGATGCCTTGTCTTTCTGCATGAGATCTTCTAGATATTCTGTACATCTAGTGACTATATCATCTTGTCATATACATATTGCACCATTCCTCTATTTTAAACAGCCTGTGGTATTTCATGTTTTCATATCTGTTATTGTATTTATTTGTTGATATGTGGAATATGAGTTGTTCTCCACAGTTTGTCCCAATTCCCATGCACTGTTGATTTAACCATACTTCTTAAGCCACTTTGCATTTGTTTACTATTTCTTTATATAGTATATTATATTCTTATTTATCGTGTATTTTCTTTCTTCTTTCATCCATCATCTGCAAAATATCATCTGTCATCCATTTCTTTTTATTTGCAGTTTAGGTGAAATTATGTCTTCTCGTGTCTGTTGGATTGAATGTAGGTCAACATTGGCCTATTACAAGAGGTGTGTGACAAGGATATGTAATGTCTCCAGATATGTTTCCCTATACAGTGAAATTAGTTTTAGAAACATAGGAAACAAGAAGGGAATCACCATTGGGAGAATCACCATTGGGGGACATAACATCAATACATTTAGATACACGGATGATACAGTGTTGATTGCAGACAATGGAAACCATCTGCAACATTTGTGAGATGCAGTTGTTGTATACAATGAACTCCATGCATATTGATTCTTAGCAAGATCTTCGAGATACGGCTCAGTATGCTAAGCGTTCGATGTTTATCACATTCCAAGACTGATTTCTTCGGGTTTGCAATCAATATAGATTGGCATTATTCAGAAGGTATATCTCCAATATCACATATGATTTCAGCAGTTTGGTGATTTGGTCTACTCCATATTTTTCTTTGACATTCATGATAACAGTCTGATGACGATTTATCTAATATCTTTTACATATCTCATAATACTTTTACTTTACAGAGAAAAAGAGTACTCATATACCATATACCTACCGCCCAACTTACTTATTTGCCAGGTTGTAACCTACTTCGTTATCATATGTTATGGCAGCTTGATGTTTTCAATATATGTTTTGTCTTTCCGTCGGTTTGGAGATCTGCAAGCAGCTTTATCATGTCGACGTCCTGTACTCTCCCTCTGTCTCTCTCCCCTTCCCTTGTTCCCTCTTCCCCATCTATCTCACAAAACAAAACCCTAGTATAACAGCCAGTCCCCTTTTGGTAGGCCAGTATATTCCACATGGCTAACAACAAGTGTCAAACCATTATCTAATATTACTGTGTCGTGTAGTTTTGATGTTCGCATTTTGCCCATGCATTTATAATGCATATCTTTTATATTGTTGCTGTTCTCTGTTAGCCTTGAATGATGTGTGAATGAAATAATGTAGGAAAGAGAGTGATAGAAGGGCAGAATGTTAGACAGGCCAGCGTGCCCAATTCTTAACCCTTTGAAAATAAAGTTTGGTCATTCGTTCGTTGGTTCGTTCTCTCTCTCTCCCTCCTCTCGCTCTCTCTCTCTCTATCTCTCTCTCTCTCTCACACACACACACACCCACACACACATACACACACGCACACACGCACACGCCTTTCTGCATTGCAGTCAATGAAGCAAAGATGCAGTTCATTCTTTATTTCTAACTTTTACTTCTGTTTACTTCTAATACTGTTTTTTTTTTTTTTTTTTTTTTTTTAAGCAAATAATCATTTGGTGTTCTCTTGTCTATTATAAAGCCACATTTTTTTTCTCTCGAAATTTCTGGTTGTATATTTTTCCTAACCTTTTCCGTGATGAGTCTTTATAAAATCGTTGTGATATGACTCATTATGGCATTGTTCGATGTTGACAACATCTTAAGGTTTCTTATCTCTTTGGCTATTGATTTCTTCAGGGTTGCCATGTACAAAGAAGAACATAAGTCAGAAAGTGCATATCAAGTATCTTATACTGTGTTCAGCATGCTGGTGGCTGGGGCTATTTCATATTCTTCTAAGACTACGTTCTTTTGTGATGTTGTCTGAACCTGGAGTCTTAAGGGATTTAATATTCGTCTATGAGTACTTTCTGTTGTGTTGTTGTCTGAACCTGGGGTCTTGAGGGATTTAATATAAAAAGAACATTACCATTTCAAAGGTACATTCCATTCGAAAAATTTTTTTATTAAAAAACATTGACCCCATTCAACCATCTATCCTTGCCTAGGATATATTTTTGGTCCGCTTTTGGTTGTCTTGATAACTTCTGCGGCGTTGAATTGGTATCTGCAGCAGACTTACTGCGTGTGTCGTCAGCTGGAGATGTGGTCGCTGCGATTGTAAGTCTGGTTTTTTCTTACTGTTTTACTGTCTGTCAGTGAAGGTTCATTGCTTATCTTGTGTGGACATCCGTTGTGTTCGTTTCTTTGCTTTCTGTGTTGTCTCCATGGCGAAGTGGTCAAGCCGTTTGACTCGGGCTCCGAAGATTGTGGGTTCGATTCCGGGCCGCGTCATTCGGTTCACGAGTGAAATTTTTTGGAGACTCCTGTGGGTCGTCGCTACAGCTACCGAGTTCGTGCTTTGTACGACGCTTTCCGCGCTGCGGAAAGAGACCGAGCCATATGGGATACAAATCCGGTGCAATGAAGTGGACCCTGTCGACTTTTAAGCGACTTTCTTTTAAAATTGTATCTCTTCATATTTTAAATAGTTATTGCTGTTGTTCCTATATCCATTATTAATTTATTGTACTTTTCATGTGCTCTAACATTAGAAACTCTGGTTTCGCTACTGTTTAAATATATTATTAGTTTACTTTTCATCCCTTTTCTTTTTATTCTTCTCTAACGTCATAAAAGCCTTATGGTGAATAATTGTTCATGTATGCTCATTTATCAAGTCCTTGCTGTTGCATGATGCCCGCATAAAAATGGTATCCTAACCTATCTTGACATTGAGATTACCCATTTATAGTGCCATTTATAATTCATCCCTCTCTGGTTCATCCTTATTATTTGCTGGTGCGTAACACTGGAAAACACTTGGCTGTATTTATCAAATAGTGTTTTCTACAGGATAGGGAACTAAAATCCCGCGTGCCATTAATCGTCTTTATAAAACAAATTGAATCGTGATAAAGACGAAAGGGTCGACTCCATCGCACCGTGTTGTATCACATAAGGCCTGGTCTCTTTCCACAGGCCGGCCTGCCTAAAGTGTAGCACAAAGAACGAACTCAGTACTTCCAGCGACGAATCCCAGGAAACTCCGAGAAAATTGTACTCGTGAACTGTCTGGCCGAGTCTTGAATCCAACCTACAATGTGCGCAGGGCGAATGAGGCTGGGTAATCATATTTTCAGGGAGACAAAGAATAATAAAAACAGACGTTAAAGATTTAAACATATTTATTCTTATTTTCTTCCTTCATAGACATCGTTAACGCGAAAAGGGTTTCCAGTCATGCTTACCTCAAATGGTATGTTATTGTCTTAATATGTAACTATTATCTGGCATGTTACGCTGACGTCTACATTGATTTCGTGTCCGGTAAAACAATAACAACAACAACAGAAACAGAAATCACAGTAACCGTCACGGAGATTTCATTGCCAACTGTTCCTTCTATGTGTGACAGGTCTTGTAGTAAGGATTGGTTTGTCCGGAACAGTAGAGTCCGCTTTGCTGACAACACTCATCACTTTTTTTGCACTGTTCGTCTTGTCTCTTGCATCGTTTTGCACTGTCCCACTGTGCAAATAAACACACGTGGACATAAAGTGTAAGGCATTGTCAAGTAATCATAAAAATACCTAGTCAATAAAAACAGGTTAGCTTGATAGATCACCTATATTTTATTTATCTGTCTCTTATAGTACTTGAACAAGGTGCTGTACATCGATCTCTTCATGCTGCCTAGCCACTCGTGTTGTGGCCTATAGTTTGTTCTCCTAGCTTTCACTTACCTCCCTAGTGAGCTTTGTTAAAATGTAAAGAGCACAGATGTGCAACAAGTCTTCTAAATTCTTATAAAGAGTTAAGTTAGTTGCATATTCTTTACAAGACGTCGCAGTTAACCCCAGCATGTTTTGACTGTTGGTGATTTCTTGGCAAGCTTACGTTCAGCAGTTTGCCTTTGATTACTGAACGAGCGGCACCCATACCATTGTTTAAAAAAAACGTACGTTGGGCTGCTGCCAAATCGCCGACAGCTGTATTTCGAACGCAGTTATGCGGTATTACGAACTGCGTCCGCAACTCCTTCGTCGCGAATAAAATAAATATAGTCCTAAATCAAGGAACGCGGATCATAACTGCAAACTTAAAGACAACACCTATTAAAGAACTAGAAAAGATCAGATGTTTACAACCAATGCAGGATAGAAGAGATAGTAGAACCCAGAAACAAGAAAAACAATTTTGAATATTAACAGACCACCCCATGTATACACAGTTTAATGGCCCTGGAAAGGGAAGAATAAAGCGACGCAATTTTGTATATATTTCCAAAGGAACGATTAGGACAGATACTATTCTTAACATATGAACAGTCAAACACCCATTTACATTGCACATAAGTTCCCAGCTTGGAGACAGCAGCAACTGCCTGAGATGATAGAAAACATTCCTGGTATTGAGAAAGGGAACACTCAGAATGAAACAGAAAGAAGAAAAATAGCCCTAAAATACATAAAAGAACATTACCAAAGTAGCAATTGGACCCGTGCATCACAGTTAGAAATTCAGTAGAAAATGGAGGAGGGGGAATTCTCCGATATTTAAATAATGGAGTGAAAAAATAAAACACGAAGAAAGCTTAGTGGCAATATACAAGAGGGTTTCAAATGAAAACGTAAATGTTTTTGCTTAAATTTAATTGTATTTGTTTGTTGAATATATTTTAAAATAATAAATAACAAACATATTATTTTTCGATGTTGTCACAACTGTGCTCAATGCAGGTCCTTCGGCGCCGATATATACATATATTTTACGAACACTCATAGAACGGTCAATAGAGAAACAGAGGGACATATATTTATGCTTCATAGATTATATAAAGGCATTTGATAAAATAAAACATGATGAGCTGATTAAAATGTTGGAAGATATCAAAATTGATGGGAAAGATTTAAAAATAATAAAGAATATATACTGGAACCAAGTAGCAGCAATTAAAATGGGAAATAAAGAGGGTAGTTACGAACAGAAAAAGCTAGGAGTACGACAGGGGTGTGTCTTGTCACCCGATCTCTTCTCCCTATATAGCGAAGTAATACTGAGAGAGATCAAAGAGAAGCCAGGAATACTAATCGGAGGATATAATATAAACAATATACGCTATGCAGATGACACAGTATTGGTGGCGGATAATGCAACAGACCAACAACAATTGTACAACGAAATTTTAGTATCAGAGAGTGCACATAAAGGACTCTCCTTGAATATCAAGAAAACAGTAACAATGGTGATATCAAAGAAAATGTGGACACCAAAATGTGACATAGAAATAGAAGGGAACATTCTCAACCAAGTGGATAATTTTAGATACCTAGGGGCATTTATAACATCAGGTGGAAGATGTACAACAGAGATTAGGAGCAGAATAGGGCAGGCAAAAGCCGCATTTCAGAAAATGAAGAGTATCTTATGCAATAAGTTGCTATCAATGAATGTAAGAAAGAGAGTGCTAAAATGCAATATAGAACCAGTTTTCCTGTATGGCAGCGAATCTTGGAATGTAAATGAACAAATTAGGAAGAACTTAGAAGCAACAGAGATGTGGTTTTTAAGACGAATGTTGCGAATTCCTTGGACTGCCAGAGTAACTAACGACTATTGCCTGAAAGAGGCTAATGAAACTAGAACACTATATACAACAATAAGAAAGAGACAAACAGCTTTCTTTGGTCATGTGATGAGAAGAGAGGCATTGGAGAACATCGTGACAACTGAAAAGATCGAGGGGAAGAGAGGCAGAGGCAGACCAAGAGAAATGATGCTGGACTGATTGAGACGGTGGCATGGAGGAATATCATCAGCAGAGTTGATCCAGAACACCAAAGACCGAGATCTGTGGAGAGCCATGAACGCCTACGCCAGCCGGCACGGCACTTGATGATGATGATGATGTTACATGACATGCGTGCGCTCAAATCTCTCTCTCTCTCTCTCTCTCTCTCTCTCTCTCTCTCTCTGTGTGTCTCTCTCTCTCCCTCTCTCATTTCTCTCTCTCACACACTCACAAACATAAACACACAACGTACACACGCAAATACACACATACACCCACGCACATACACACACCTACACGCATACACACATACACACATACACAGATATATACACATACTTAGGCACACGTACACACATAACACATGGATACACACTCCCTCGCATGCACTGCATGCATGTACACATATGCACTCAAACATCTACACATACATACACGAACATACATACATACAAACACACATATACTCACACATATACATATAAACACACATGTACGCACAGATAACCACAAATACAAGCATACTCACACATACACACAAGCACACACATACACAGATGTACACACATTCACACACATATAGACACGCACACACATACACTCACTTACACACATTCACACACACACACACACACACCCATCCACCCACTCACATACTAACACATGCACGCTGCCTCGCACATTCACCAAAACTAACATGAATAAACTCCTATACCTCACATACGCATACACCGACGACCATCGTGAGCAGCCTCACAAGAGCACTCAAATTTAGAGGAAACAAAAAGGGGGGGGGGGAGGGGGGGGGAATTGAAAAAAATGGAAGATCGTGAATGTGTAAATGTAAAAAAATGTGTAACGTAAAAAAAAAAAAAAATTGTTATGCAATTCAGTATGGCAATTCCTGGAATTTACATAATCGTGATTAAATAAGCAGTGCGTATTAAATTCAAGTGGCAGTAAGAATGCTAATATGAAATATGAGTACACAGAAAACAATATGGCATAGCATGTCACATGACAGGCAGACACACAAACTCTCTCTCTCTCATTCTCATTCATTCTCTCACTGAATCTCTCACACATACGTGCACACACTCACTCATTCTTTCACTCACTCAGGTACACACGCATGTATATTCTCTCACTATCTCTGTCTCATACTCACTCTCTCACTCACACTCTTTTTCACGCACTCTCACTCCCCCCCCCCCCACCCACACACACACAAACACTGAAGAACGTTAGTGAAAAATGATACCAGTAGGTGGCTAAATGGAGGCATATTGGAGTAAGTACTGCAAGAGTTTTAGGTTGAATGTGTAGGGACTCATTGAAGATTTCAAATCTGGTGGAAGGCTATTTCACAAGTGAGCACCAGAATACGCCAAATATACTTTGTATAAATCCAATCTAGGCTTCGGAACATACAATAAATTTAAGCGCTTCTGTTCAATGTATTTAATTGAATTAATAGCAGAACGAACGAACGAACGAAAGTCTTTATTTTCATAGGGTTAAGAATTGGGCACGCAGGCCCGTCTGACATTCTGCCCTTCTTCTCTATTTCCTCTCATACATTCTTTCATTCGACATCACTTATGAAGCAAATTTTGACAACAAAAGAACAATAGCATTAAAGCGCATGAAAAATAATCAATAACAAATGACTCACTGAGTCAGTGTTTAACATGGGCATTATAAATACCAAAGGAGGGTGTAACGTGCATACATAAGAGTATGTTTTTTTGGCTAGTTGTCGTTTGAGATAAGTTACCATTATTGTCTTTTTGTGTTTTTGTTTATAGGGGTATGTAGTCTGTACTGAGGTAGTGTTCAAACAGGTTGCGAATGTATGTACAGTGATTGGTGGTGTCTTTGATTTCTTGTAGAAGATTGTTCCACAACTGAGCGTCTAAGCTTGTTTTATATAAGTCTATCCTAAGTTTAGGGACATGAAGTATATTTAGTCGTTCGCTATGTCTAGCGTTATATTTAAACAATGGCCAAAGGTAGCTTGGAGCATTTTGAAATAGGATTTTGTTAATTAGTTTGGCCTAATTAAAAAGTAGTCGTTTGTGGAGTGGCAGTAACCGAAGACGTTTATGTAGGTTAGAATTGTCGGTAAGCTTTTCACCATTAATTAAACGCACTGCCCTTTTCTGGAGTGTATATAGGCGTTTTATTATTCATTTGGAGCATCCATCCCAGACTGTGGAGCAGTAATCAATATGTGATTGTATATGGGAAGTATAGAATATCTTTCTTGTGTTTTCGTCAAGGAAATTTTTAATTTTGGCACGTTGGTATACTTTTTTTTTAGCTATTTATTTAACGAGAGCATGAACATGTGAGTTAAAGGTTAGATTTTGATCTATGATAAGACCCAGTGCCTTGTGCTCTGTGACACTTTCTACAGGCGTGCTACCAATATGCAGCTGAAGAGTTCTCTGCGTGTTTAGAATGTGAAGTCTTTGCCTGGTTCCTATTAACATAGACTTTGTTTTAGAAATGTTAATTTGCATGCGGTTTGTATAACTCCAGTTAACTACACTATTTTATTCCTGTTGCAATGATAATTCTAGCACATTACGATCAATAGCGTTTGTATATACTGCGCAGTCATCAGCAAATAGATCGCAGGACGACGACAGATTTAAGGAAAGATCATTTATGTAAATGGCAAATAACAGAGGGCCAAGAATAGACACTTGGGGTACTCCAATATTAATGGTAATTACTTGAGATAAAGCTTTATTGTGTGAATACTACTTGCTTTCTGTCTAATAAAAATGATTTTATTAATGTCACTATATTAAAGCTTACTTTCATTTTTTCTATTTTTTTAATTAGAATAGTATGATCTATCATATCGAATGCTTTTCTAAAGTCTATAAAAACCGCTCCACATAAAGTATTGGTGTTAATATTTTGATGCCAGTTTTCTATCATGTTTGTTAGTGCCGTATGACAAGAATATTTTGGCCGAAATCCTGACTGACTGTCAACTATTAGTTTATGGCGAACTAAGTGACCTAGTGTTGTTTTGTGGATGTGCAATTCTAGTGGTTTGGATAATGAGGATAATATGGAAATTGGCCTATAATTACTCATGAGACGATCGTCTAGAGGACTAGCTTTTCAATGAGGATACACTTTTGCGATTTTAAAGGCTGATGTGAAGTGATCTTTGGTGAGACATTGATTATAAATAAATGTTAGTGAATAGCAGATCACCGGTGCAGCAAAGCGAAGGATCCGATTACTGATTCCATCTAGTCCTGATGAGTTATTGTTTTTTTAGATTACAGAGATGAATAAATACTTCAATGGTAGCCATTAGCGGTATGTTGGAGGGAATGTCTCCATAGCATTTGTTCTCACAGAATGATGATAATAAAGATATGTCATGAGGCGCATCTGTATTGCAGCCTTCAGTAGGTTTATGTCGGACTGAAAGAATCTACTGAATTTATCACATGTAACCTGATTTGATGCTTTCCATATATCTTTAGTGTTGGTTTTAACTATTATTAAGTTCTTAAAATAGTTTTTTTTTTTCTTTTCCTTCCGAATAACATATTGAACTTTGTTTCTCAGACTACTGTACATAGTTAGATCTCTATTGTTATGGGCCCTGTCCGGGTCTCTCATAAGTTCAACTACCTCCTGAGTGATCCACGGGAGCTTAGTGTGATGTTTAACACAAACTTCCTTAAATGGAACATGCTTACCAAATATACTTAAAAATGTCTTAGCCAGTGGTCCAGAGCATCGTCTGGGTCAGGAAGCTGGTAAACAGAGTCCAGAGATGAGTTGAGCAAGTCTTGTAAGAAGACATCTCGATTGAAATTTTTGTAATACCTATATTTTATACATATATGTTTGTGTTTTGGAGTTTTGGTGCCTCTTTTCAACCACGTGCAACATACTGGGTAGTGATCGCTCATTGCATTAATAGGTAGAGTACATTATGTGATGTTGTCAGCACACGTAGTATAAATATTATCTATAAGTGTTGCAGATGATTTAGTTATTCTCGTGGCTTGTTTGATTAACTGTTGGAAGTTATATGACTCTATTATGTTTTCCAATGTTTTGTTTGATTTGTTAATGTCTATGTTGAAGTCACCTAGCAATATTATTTCCCTCGCATTACTAAAGACTACATCCATCATAGTGGTGAATTTTTCATACCAGTTATTTCCTGCACTGGGGTTTCGATAAAGATAGCTAACTACTAGCGGTATGCGATTTTGAAGTTTAACCTCAAGCCATACATACTCAATCCCGAAGGTTTCAAAATCTAGCCTGCGGTGGGCGTTAAGCGTATTGGAAATATAAACTGCAATACCCGTCTTTTGTTTCTGATAGGGATCTCTTCTAATGGTTTTAAAACCTCTAATAGCGATGTCATCATCTGAGATTTTACCATTTAATCGACTTTCGTTAACGCCGAACATGTGAAAACTTTGAATAAGTATAAATGATAGTTCGGGCAGCTTCCCTAATGGATAGCAGATGTTTACATGCCCGATTCTGAGCCCATTATTCCTGAGCCAGTGTTCGTACTTATTAGACATTTCAACAATGCGTAATCACAAGCTTAACACACACACACACACACACACACACACACACACACACACACACACACAATACACACACACACAATACACACACACAATACACACACACACAATACACACACACACACACATACACACACACACACACAAAGTGAATACAATTTACGTCCCTTAATAAAATACACACTCTAAAGTTCAGAGAAACAGTAATATCTCTGTCAATATATAAAAATACGTACACAGATCCGTAAGGACGAGCAGTAAAGACCCCCTCACTCACAGTAAGAACACAATTAAAAGTATTATAAAAGCTATAAAGCTAAGTACTATCAATTAATATAAAGTCAAAACAAGTCAATGCTTGTAGTTAATTATAACCTAATACGTTACTAGATCAAGTAATAACCAAATATGCAGATAAACCTTCTAGGAGGGGCTCTTTCTTGTACCGAGATCCGGTGTAGCTTTGTGCTAAGTTGCTAGTAAATACCAGGTTGTGTTGGTTGTTGGTACAGCGACATTATAAGTGCTTGACGAAGTGTAGCTGGGCTATAATGTGTTAGGTGCAACCATTCTGGGTTACAATGAAATGGGTACTGATGATGTCTTATGGGTGTGTAATAACTACCAACTAGAGCCGCTTGTTGGTGGCTAACAGGAGGTTGTGGTGGCACGTAGTTGTTGCTGAGAGTTGGTTCCTTTCAGGGGAGAATAGGCAACATATCTTCGTAATTATTACCCTCCTGTGTGAAAGACGACGTATTGTACGGACTTGGTGTGGTGGTAGTGTCCCGTCTGGATGGATTTCAGGTGCAGTGGTTATGAGTGGTCTGCACACTTCTGGCCTATTGGTACTTGATGTGACAGGAGTATGTCGTCTGGCTTGAGCTTCAGGAGTAGCTGAAAGTGTCCGGCGTGATCCTATATGGGCTGTATGGTGTGTCCATTCCGGATATTTGATATTTTTGGCGAGCAAGCTCGTGCCCAATGTAGATAAATGTATTTCATCCTTATAAAGACTCTTTTTTGGTGCACTAGCCTGTGAAGTGAATGATGGTGTGTTGTTGATGAACTGTATCTTGTTTTGAGAACAGAACTTCTGCAAAATGTTGTTATTTATGTCAGCTAGACGGCACTGGTGTCCATAACTCGGTGATATGATGGTGGAGAAGAAAATGGATGAGTTAGGAAAAGTGTACGTAATCCGTTCAAGAGTGCCAGCAGTTGAGACCCTGTGATTTGTTGGTTGTTCATGGTGTCAGTGATACCAATATGTACGCTTGCCCTTCTAACACTATGATTTACAGCCAACCTGCTAATCTTGTCTGTTAGCCGGTCTACACTAGCCCCAGACAGTGGGATTATGGAAACAATGTCTTTGTCTGAAGTGGCCATCCTGTCGCTGTATAAACCTTTCATTAAGGAATTGCATAGTATAATGTGTCTACAGTCAGGTCATGCTGTCTGTACATGTTGGTTGTCAGTACGTCTCGCCCGTTGTTTCATCCATTTTAGATTATCAGCAGCTTTTACGTCTCCATGTGGTTCTCCCGATGTATCTTGTAGGCATGTCTTGCCCGTTGGCAGCATGTTAAAGCATTGTACGTTTTCCGGTGACTTTTCTTGAAGTACTTCGAACCTATTGCTTATTTTGACGTCAATGTGGTAGACTGCTTGTTATTGTTTATCTTCCTCTGCGCATTGATGTGTTTGTTGTTGTTTATCTTCCTCTGCGCGTTGAGGTGTTTTCATAGTGGTTATCTGTTCAGGGTGGGATTGAGCTTCACCAAGATTTCCCAAGGATGAAGCGGTTTCTTGGGAATTACATGGTTCTTCGGTTTGGTCGGTAGAGGACACATTCTATAAGGTTTGAACTGTTTTTCTCAGCAGCAAATTTTCATTTAGCAGGAGTGCGACTTCTGTCTTGAGAGCATTGTAATCACTGCTTAT
The DNA here is from genome assembly GCA_963921405.1 of Cepaea hortensis. Taxonomy (NCBI): domain Eukaryota; kingdom Metazoa; phylum Mollusca; class Gastropoda; order Stylommatophora; family Helicidae; genus Cepaea; species Cepaea hortensis. The sequence continues at coordinate 30,268,781 of OY992883.1, read as the reverse complement.
CTTGCTGTTTGCTTCGATGTTAGTTGAAACAGTGACAATGAGAGCCTTAAGTGATTGTTCTAGTTCCTCAATGCGCTGTTTACAGTCGCACGAATGTCCATTGATAGTTAAGATGCTATTGTTATCAGAGGCAGGTACTTCTCCAACAATGTCAACGTTGGGTTCTATGTTGTTTTGGATGCGCTCCATTGGGTATTAAATGGCCAAGAGCACTGGTGGTTTGGCAGGCCTCGTGTTTATATTGTCATGTACACTCGTCGTATGAGTTAATTGACGAACATTGTTAGTTGATGTGCTGTCGACAGCTGTAGTTGTGTGCTGTGTAGATTCGGTGAATGTCTTTATCTAGTTTTCAAGCTCGACAAAATCTACTTTTAGTCAAGAATTAATGTTTTCAATATTTCCTTGTGTAATTAATTTATTTTTGGTGTGGTACATGTGTATTGTAATCACTGGCGTCGTAATCAGGTATTCAACGTGGGCCCCGTTCTTATCTTGCCTGGGTTCAATTCGTTCAAGCTTTTAGTAGTTGAGTAGACAAGTTCGGAATGCCTCATAATGGAGTGTGTTGTTGAAGGAAACAGTAACACACTGTCCTGAGTTGGTGTGTTTGACGACTAGGCCGGTGGGATTTATGCACTTGGATAGCTTGTTCTTCACGGCCCTCTCTTTGTTTAGTGTGTAAATTTTATTGACAGCCGATCGTAAACCTGAGCGAGTCCTTTCACCATTCACTTCCAATACGGAGCATTCTCCTTCCCCTGGCATTATTGCATAATATTACGAATAACTAAACTTGAAGAATGCAGCAACTGCATTGTTATCTAGCTGCGATGCGGGCAATTTGAGGTCCCGTGGTTGTTTCTAACACGCCTCGTGCACTTGATTGGTTAAAATTTAATAGTGTTCAACTATCACTCGAAATGAATATATGATATATAACACGCATTTTTGTGATAATCAACACTTGTATTAATCTAAACACTATTTAACCACATCCATAGAATCACAACGAGAACATTGATATAAAAATTCATGATAGGTGAATTCAGCTTGCAGTAATAATAATCCGAGAAGTAAGGGATACGAAAACACGTCTTCACTCTCCGACACTACAAATGCAGAAGATACTCTGGGGTATTTTCAGATATAATTTTATTCATTAATTTGGCATTATTAAAAAGGAGGCGCTTTTGAGGTTGTAGAAATCTTAGATGACTGTATAACTTATTACTTTCAACGTGCTTTATGCCAGAAACTAGACGTATGACGAGGTTTTGAAGATAACACTGTCGTTTCATATTAGATTTAGGACAACCATTCCAGACTGTGGAACAATAAATGATATGTGATTGGATATAGGATGCATAGAATACTGTTCGTGTGCTGTCATCCAGAAAGTGCTGAATTTTAGCATGTTGGTAAACTGTGTGTGCTATTCTCTTGGTAAGGAGGTGAACATGAGGGCTCCAGTGTAAATGTCTGTCAATTAAAAGACCTAATGTTTTATGTTTATTTACATGAACTATAGGTGACGTGTCCACGTGGAGCTCGAGGTGTGCCCCGGTTATGGTTAGGGTCCACAGTTCTTGCCTGGTCGATATTAGCATGGATTTGGTTTTGTCGATGTTAATTTGCATGCGGTTTTCATTGCTCCATCTACTAAGGTTATTAATGAGACAGTATGGAAAACGCTTTTCGCAAAAATCGCTCAAACTTACCGGGAGAATATAAAATGGAATATTTTTGAAACCAAAAGGTCAAGGGCCAGGATTGTTTTTAAAATAGTCATAGGTTGAGCGAGAGTGCATGACCGAATAGTGGCAAGGCCATCCTCTATTGTTGACTAGCAGTCTCTCAGGGAGAGTAGTGCCAAATGTATTGTACCTTTGGGTTCAAGCTGTCAGAGGGACAATGGTGAACTTTAGAGGCAGCATAATTTATGAGTACAGGCGGCATTGGAAGTGACCTTAGCTGTCAGAAGAGAACGCCACTCTCCAAATTTATGGTGGCGGGAAAAGGATGAACTCAGGACCATGAACTTCAGAGACAATGTAGATTTGGGTTAATGATATGATGGTAGTATGCAAATTAAGCAGGGTACGCGAGGTACTGATTGGAGGACAAGGGACAGCGACGTCACGTGATTCAAGAAAGGCGCCAACTCGAGAAGTAATATATACTTTAGGATTCGGTCAGTTGAGACAGTGTGGAACGAGCTAGGGTGCGGTAGCAGCAGATCCGAGGGCTGGGCGGTCGCCCAGCCCAGGAGGAAGTGTGAGTTTGGAACTCCAGCAATGGTTATGTCTATATATCAGGCTGTTTAGTGTCCAGGAAGATGGAGAGGCAGTATTAAAGACGGAAAAGATGCACATATCACGGTTTCGTCTGGACTGCTGAAGTAAAGTAGGATGGTCAAGGATCTGTGAACCATTTATTCCAGATAGATAAATCTGATGGAGTGGAACGCAAATTCCGAGGATCACGAAATGGCGTGCAAGCCATTTGAGAAGGACTGTTGGCTAAAGAAGAGCACTCAGTAGTTGCAGATGATGGCTAACGGCAGATAGGACAACCACTAGCCAGACTGCGATCGGAATCACACGGGAGACACTGCGGTTGGAACCACACAGGAGACTAATGTCAAATACAACTGGAAACCGGTGGTGGGATCCACGGCAAGCGAGGTTGAAGAGAGCAATCGTATTTCAAATATGGGACCCAGATGATCAACGGGACGGCAGAAGTTGAATGCATTGCCTGAGTAAAATGGAGTTGCCCAAGCATACAGGGCATACTTGACTAAACAGATGTTCATCTGAACAAAATAATCCCTGGGTATATGGATTGATGGATCAATCTGTGGATCAATGGGTGTTTGGGCTGAATACATGTACCACTGATAAGCCTACGGAGAGATAGTTATGAAACAAAGGCCGGTGTAATTCCTAGATTTAGTCCTTTTCTTCATGCGGTTAGGAGGTGATAGTAGGTAATAATTCCCTAACATCCGGTTGCATAGTAGTATATTATATTATCTACCTCCCCTTGTGACGTCATGCAGTAGTGTGTTGTTTTTGGAGTCGATTATACATAGATGTGTCTTCAATGCATGCACTGGTTACTCTATGCGATTATGCTGTAGATTGTCACTCTGTTACTGTTCAGAAGAAAATAAATATATGTTTGAGTTGCCTTTTATTTCGACTTGTCAGTCTGAGATTATGTAGATTAGAATAGTTTAGAGACGGTGTGAGGCTGTACATCTCTCCTATAACCTGATAACATACACCACGAGACATTGATGGTGCAATAGTACAATTAACTATTGTTCTCACGCGGAGACACGAACCTACATCTGTCGTATCCCTCACTCTCATCCTCTTTTTCTCCTTCTCTCTCTCTCTTCATCTTTCTTTACTATCAAAGATAGTGCGTTTTAGGCAGAGTTCGACTGAGGAACGAACTTTTAGGCTTCACACTATTTATATCATTTCCCCTATACACCCCTCTTCTTTCTCTCCTCTCTCTCCTCCCTTCCTCTCTCCTTCTTCCTCTTCTTTTCTAGCTGTCACACATGGCGTCGTCAGGCAGCGATATGTTTCCAGAATTTTCTGGGGCCTTCCAGCTTAGTCCGGGAGCTCCCAGGAGATTCCATGTGAACTTTGTTTCTGTGGTGTCAGGTTTTACTACATATTAAGATCGTATACGTTTCGTAGAATTGTGGCTTACAGTCTGTAGTTCGTTGTTGCTGGTTCGATAGTTGTCTCAGTCAGTGCTCCTTTACTAGGCTACTTATCTCATAGCTGGTTGGTAAATTGTCTAACTATCTGTCGGCGAGGTTTCTACTAAGTCTGTTCAGTTAGAAACTCTTGTTTAAAGTACACCGGCCAAACCACCTTGCTACAATAATACAGGAAAACCCAACATACAACAACAAAATACCCAGGGATAGCCAACTCAGAAGGAGAGTCAGCGCAGCGGAATCTGTCCGAAATGAGCTCAGACAACAGCTGAGCAGTGCAAGTCAACGTAAAGGTGGCCTTATCTTTTCATCATTACAGGGTATCAGAATAACATACCCCACCGTTATAAAGGTCACCATCTTCGTCCAGGAAGTCAGAGTCATGATTGATGACAGTGTATGGCAAGCGAAACCCAGGGCCATGCAAAGTATAAGAACAATTCCCACACCTGACATGCAGAGCAAACCAAACCTGTGGCTGTGCGGGAACGGATGTCAGTTAGTTTGTCGGGAAGGCAGCTGTTTGCCTGGCTGAACTCAATACGTCTGGTGGCAGTGGCAACATCTGAAGCCATCAGGACAATATGTCTCCCCCCCCCCTTTTTTTCCTTCTACAGAAGAGAACAGCGCGAGACGGGCTGTGCCGAACGTTATCAATGGCACACGTAGTGCACAAGAAATGCACGCATGAACAATTAGATCATCAAGAGGGGATATTCCCCTGTGTTTTATGCAGTGAGTTAATTATGGCTGTTGTGAAGAGACAAATGACAGTGTAACTCGTGGTAGTTAGAAAATCCCTTTATTTTAGAAGCGGGAACAGAGGTGGAATTCAGTGTACCAGCGGGTTCAAGTTCATGTTAGCAGATTTAGATATCTTAACAGTGTTGGACAGTGAATGACGAGCGACACCCTATATTTCTGCCCGTGCATATAGAATAGACACAAAAAGACAGTAGTAGAAATTCAGTGAAGGGAAACGGAATCCAGAGAGCACCTGCAAGCAGAAACATATTCTTTGTATATTTATTTCAGCATGAGGCAATGAACAGTAGTTAAATAATGTGTTAAACATTCGTGCTGTGGTGTTGATTCATTATTGAATGACATTTTGGTCGGAGGGCCATATGTGTAGTCACGTTTAGCCATCCTTTGTTTTACAGGCTGAAGAATTTAGTTAGAAACATGTTATTTTGTTGTTTAAACGAATATGACTTCTTGAGGGGATCAACTGTCGTGGAGCAGTTAGCTCCCTTGGTGTTTCCATAGCGGAAGTTGTCAAGTCGGCCTATGCGAATGTTTTTATTTTTGTGTGGGCCTCACTCTATTGTGTTCAAGGGCAGACACAACTGCAGTATTAGGTGTCATAGTGACTACACATAGTTCAATGTCGTGTCAGGAGGCCAAGGAGACCATTTATAATCTGAGATTGCCCGAGTAGATGTTAATACGGGTACATGTTTGTTTTTAATGTGAAGGGACGTGGCGAAGAATAAATGTTAGAGCATGGTGTCCTAGAATTGGGCACACATTTTTTTTTTTTCAGAGTTATTTCAGCGCCAAGACAATTGAGCACGATGTCCAACGACTGGGTGCACATTTTTTTTTATGTCAAAAGCTGTTTCATGATATATGTTTGGTTTGTTTCTATGGCCACTAAATGTTGTTTACTTACAGCAGGGGCTGGTCTGTTTTTGTGTACATCGGCGGTTATTGTGAAGGTTGCAGCTTCAGGCTGATGTGTCCTTGCGAATAGGGGAGAATTAGTTGTTTTATTATGTGTGGTGACCAGGCATTTTCCTGTCGTGTCACAGGAATTGTTACAATGTTTCTTTCAGATTCAAGGATGACTACATACGTCCTAGTGGGTAGCACCGATGTGAATTTGATTTTTGGTTTTGTTGTTGTTACAGGGGGATGGCATATTAAGTGAATGCCTATATTGATATTGTTTTCATTTTGGTGTCTTTATGTGCACCCTTTGATGTATGATTTTGTTGTCTGGGGGAATCCCCGGCATGCCAAGTATTGAACTGTTTTTATGGATAATAGTACTTGATTACAATATTGTTAGGATGCACGTCAGAAGTTTTAACTGCCTTATGCACTGGGAGAGCAGGGGATGCAACCAGTATTTTTTATTATTATTATTATTTGGGGTGGAAGTTCTCAAAAAGAGTTTTCCCCTTAGGCATCCAATATTGTTTATGAGGGATGTCAGATGCGGAGCCAGGGCTTCGATCTCAAGGAGGAATGACGCTATATTGATGGTGGGACCCATCAACTTTTGGTAGGTGGGTATGAGACAGTATGGAAAACGCTTTTCGCAAAAATCGCTCAAACTTACCGGGAGAATATAAAATTGAATATTTTTGAAACCAAAAGGTCAAGGGCCAGGATTGTTTTTAAAATAGTCATAGGTTGAGCGGGAGTGCATGACCGAATAGTGGCAAGGCCATCCTCTATTGTTGACTAGCAGTCTCTCAGGGAGAGGAGTCCCAAATGTATTGTACCTTTGGGTTCAAGCTGTCAGAGGGACAATGGTGAACTTTAGAGGCAGCATAATTTATGAGTACAGGCGGCATTGGAAGTGACCTTAGCTGTCAGAAGAGAACGCCACTCTCCAAATTTATGGTGGCGGGAAAAGGATGAACTCAGGACCATGAACTTCAGAGACAATGTAGATTTGGGTTAATGATATGATGGTAGTATGCAAATTAAGCAGGGTACGCGAGGTACTGATAGGAGGACTAGGGACAGCGACGTCACGTGATTCAAGAAAGGCGCCAACTCGAGAAGTAATATATACTTTAGGATCCGGTCAGTTGAGACAGTGTGGAACGAGCAAGGGTGCGGTAGCAGCAGATCCGAGGGCTGGGCAGTTGCCCAGCCCAAGAGGAAGTGTGAGTTTGGAACTCCAGCAATGGTTATGTCTATATATCAGGCTGTTTAGTGTCCAGGAAGATGGAGAGGCAGTATTAAAGACGGAAAAGATGCACATATCACGGTTTCGTCTGGACTGCTGAAGTAAAGTAGGATGGTCAAGGATCTGTGAACCATTTATTCCAGATAGATAAATC
>OY992883.1:30216956-30256956 GCA_963921405.1 Cepaea hortensis | reverse complement strand
TTCCATATTTTTTGTGTATTTTCATCTTTCACATTATCATTTTGTATGTATGACACTTGATTTTATCATGTATAATATAACATTACTGTAATGTGAGTGAGAGCGTTAGTGAGAGAGAGAGAGAGAGAGAGAGAGAGAGAGAGAGAGAGAGAGGGAGAGAGAGGGAGAGAGAGAGAGAGAGAGGGGGGGGGGGAGAGAGAGTTGAATTGCATCACTAATTCTTAAGTTACAAAATGTATATGTACAATTTTTCTCCATTTTCTTTACAATTTTGCGACACTGCTCACGACAATCGTCACTGTATGTGTGTGTAAAGTGTGGGAGTTTGATCATAATAGTAGGTTGGGGGATCGGGGGATGTGTGTGTGGGTAGATTCGAGATGTGTGTGGGTGGGCTCAGGATGTGTGGGTGGAAGGGGTGGGTTTGTGTGGGTGGGTGGGGGATTGTGTGTGGGTGGGAGGGGGATTGTGTGTGGGTGCGTGCGAGATGTATGGGTGTATGGGGAGATGTGTTTGTGGGTGGGGATGTGTGTTTGTGTAGGTGGTTGTGGGTGAGTGGGTGGAGGAGGATATGTTGGTGGATGATTGATGGTGGTTTATGGGATGGGTGGGGGTATATGTGTGGGTATATGTGGTGGGTGGGAGATGTGTGCAGGTGGGGGTGGTTGTGGGTTTGGGGATGTGTGTGTGGGTGAGGGATGTGTATGGGTGTGGGATGTTTGGGTGGATGGGTGGGGAGTGTGTGTGGGTGAGAGATGTGTGGGTGAATGTGTGTGGGGGTGTGTGGGTTGGGGGAGGGGTGCGTGATGGGTGTGGGTGATGGATTTGGAGATGTGTGTGTGGGTTGGGGATATGTCTGGCTGGGTGGGGGTGTGTGTGGCTGAATGAAGGATGTATGTGTGGGTGGTGAGGGTGATTGTAGTTGGGGGATGTGTTGGATGGGTAGGAGATGTGTGGATAGATGTGTGTGTGGGTGAGGGATGTGTCTTTGTGATGTGTGTGGGTGTGGTATTGTGTGGGAGGGGAGCTGGGTGTGGTTAAATGATGTTTGTGTGGGTGGGTGAAGGTGTGGTTGGGTTTGTGGGTGGGTGAAGGATGTGTGTGAGGGTGGGGGATGTGTGCTTAGATGGGTGGTTGGGATGTGTGAGTGTGGGTGGGTAGATAGGAGATGTATGTGTTGATGAGTGGGTAAGGGATGTGTGGGTGTTAGTGGTTGAGGGATAAGTACGTGTGTCTAGGGATGTGTGAGGGGATGAATGTATGGGTTGTGTGTGCGTGGATGGGAGGTGTGTGTTTGTGAATGGGGAATGTGTTGGTGGGTGGGGATGTGTGTGAGGGATGTTTGTATGGGTGGGGAGATTGTGCATGGGTGGGGATGTGTGTGTATATGGGTAGGTGTGTGTGGTTAAGGGATGTGTGGCTGGGGGAATGGGTGGATGGAGGATGTGTGGTTGGGTGGATGATGTGTGGTTGGGTAGAGGATGTGTGGGTGGGTGATTGTATATGAGTAAGGGTGTGTAGTTAAGGGATGTTTGGTTGGGGGATGGGTGGGTAGAGGATGTGTGGATGGGTAGAGGATATGTGGGTGGGAGAGTGTGTGCAGGTTAGGAGATGGTGGGGGACGTTTGTAGGTGCGGGCTCGGGATCTGTGAGTGGGCTGGGGGAAATGGGAGATTATGTGGGTGAGTGCGGAATTTGTGTGTGGGTAGGTGCGGAATATGTGAGTTGACGGGGAGACATGTGTGTGGCTGAGGAATGTGTGTTTAGTTGGGTGGTTGGAGGTGTGTGGGTGGAGGAGGATATTGGGTGAGTGATTGTTGGTGGGAAATGGGACGGGTAGAGGATATGTGAGTGGGTGGGGAGATGTGTGGGTTATTGAATGTATGTGTGCTTGGGGTGTGGGTGGAAGGGATGTGTGGTGGGTGAGAGGTGTGTGTGGGTGGGGAGATGTGTAGGTGTAGGGATGTGGTGGATGGGTGGGGGAATGTATTGTATGTGTGTGTGGTTGGGTGGGGAAGTTGGAGTGAATGGGGGATGTGTGGGTGGGTGGTGGATGTGTCTCATAACATAGTAATATGCATTGTTTATGTTTACAAAATTCATGTGACAATGTTTTTTTCCTATGCACTGTTGATGAAAGAAAGATGAATGATTGGAAGGGCCGAATGTAAGACGGGCCTGCGTGCCCAATTTGTTACCCTTTGAAAATAAAGTCTGTTCGTTCGTTCGTTCGTTCTTCTTCTTCTTCTTCTTCTTCTTCTTCTTCTTCTTCTTCTTCTTCTTCTTCTTCTTCTTCTTCTTCTTCTTCTTCTTCTTCTTCTTCTTCTTCTTCTTCTTCTTCTTCTTCTTCTTCTTCTTCTTCTTCTTCTTCTTCTTCTTCTTCTTCTTCTTCTTCGTCTTCTTCTTCGTCTTCTTCTTCTTCTTCTTCTTCTTCTTCTTCTTCTTCTTCTTCTTCTTCTTCTTCCTTCTTCTTCTTCTTCTTCTTCTTCTTCTTCTTCTTCTTCTTCTACTACTTCGTCTTCTTCTTCTTCTTCTTCTTCTTCTTCTTCTTCTTCTTCTTCTTCTTCTTCTTCTTCTTCTTCTTCTTCTTCTTCTTCTTCTTCTTCTTCTTCTTCTTCTTCTTCTTCTTCTTCTTCTTCTTCTTCGTTCTTCTTCTTCTCCTCTTCTTCTTCTTCTTCTTCTTCTTCTTCTTCTTCTTCTTCTTCTTCTTCTTCTTCTTCTTCTTCTTCTTCTTCTTCTTCTTCTAGAGAGAGAGAGAGAGAGAGAGAGAGAGAGAGAGAGAGAGAGAAAGTGGGTGTTAGAGAGAGGGAGAGAGTGAATGCGTGTGTGCGCACGTGCATGCGTGTGTGTGGAGAGAGTGATTGAGCGAGAAATGGTGGGGGAATGTGTCAGTTGCATGCATTCGTACGTGTATGTGTGAGAGTGAGTGAGGGAATGTAGGCTTCCGTGCGTTCATGTGCATGCGTTCATGTGTATGTGTATGTGTGAGAGAGTGTGATTGAGAGAGTGAGTGTGTGTGTGTGTGTGTGTGGTAAGGATTGTGTGTTAGAGAGTTAGACAGTGGGAGAGTTGATGTGTTAGTGTATGTGTGTGAGCGCGTGCATGCGTGTGAGTGTGTGTATATGAAAGAATACAGAGAGAGAGAGAGAGAGAGAGAGAGAGAGAGAGAGAGAGAGAGAGAGAGAGAGAGCTGAGCAGATGCATGTCATGTAACACGCATGTTATGTAACACGCGAATCCATATGTTTGTGTATTCTCATCTGTCATATTATCAGTTAAATACCATTTGATTTTATCATGCATAATATAAACTAATGTTCATTACTGTAGTTTGAGTGAGAGAGTCAGTGAGTGTGAATGAGAGACAGAACGAGTGAGCGTGAGAGTGAATGAGTGAGTGGGAGAGTGAATGAGTGAGCGGGAGAGTGAATGAGTGAACGGAAAAGTGAATGAATGAGCGGGAGAGTGAATGAGCGGGAGAGTGAATGCGTGAGAGTGAATGAATGAGCGGAAGAGTGAATGTGTGAGCGTGAGAGTGAGTGAGTGAGTGTGTGTGTGTGTGTGTGTGTGTGTGTGTAGAGAGAGAGAGAGAGAGAGAGAGAGAGAGAGAGAGAGCATCACTATTTTTACGTCACATACATTTTATGTACACATTTTTCTCCATGTTTAACATTTTTATGAGACTGCTCATGACAAGTGTCAGTGTATATGTGTGAGTAAAGTGTGGGAGTTTCTTCATACTAGTTTCAATACTAACGTGAGACATTTTGTATGTGTCTAGATGTGAGGAAGTGTGAGTGTATGTGGAGGATGTGTGTGAGTGTGGGGATATGTGTGGGTAGTGGGTGTGTGGGTGGGGGGTATGCGTTTGGATGGGTTGGGGTGTGTGGGTTTTGGTGGGTAGTGGTATTTGTGGGTGTTGGTGGGATGTGTGGATGGATGTGTGGGGGTGAAAGTAGGGGTGTTGGAATGGGTGTGGGGGATGTGTGTATGGGTGGAGGATATGTGTATGGGACGGATGCAGGTGATGTGTGTTTATGTGGGTGGAGATGTGTGGACGGTTTGAGGAAGTATGTGTAGGAGGCGGGGTTGTGTGGGTAGGGGATTGTGTTGGGTGGATTGGGGATGCAAGGGCGGGTGGGGAGAAGTGTACGGTGTGTGGGTTTGAGATATGTGTGCGGTGTGTTGGTGGGGGATGTGTGAATGATGTGTGGGTGGAGGGTATGTTTGTGGTGGTATGGGTGGAGGATAGTGTGTGGTGGGTTCGGGGAATGTGCGTATGGGTGGGGTATATGTATGGGTGAGTAGGGGATTGTGGTGGTTGGGGGAAGTATGTTGGGGAGTGTTGGTGGGAGATGTGTGTGTTTGGATGGCGAATGTGTGGGTGGGGGTGTGTGAGTGGCTTAGGGATGTGTAAGTGGGTGAGGGAAATGTATGTGTCGGGGTGGGATGTGTGAGTGGGTGGAGGATGTGTGTGGGGTAGGGGTATTGTGATCGAGAGATGGGTTGTTGGGGGTGGGGGTGTGGGTGCGTAGTGGAGGATGTATGCGTGAGTGAGTGTGTGTTGGTGGACGGGTAGGGAATGCGTGTGTGGGTGGGGAGAGGTGTGTGGTGTGTTGGTTGGGGATATTGTGTGGGTGAGGTATGTGTGTGTGGGTGGGGGATTTTTGTGGTGTGTGAGTGGGGGTATGTGGGGTGGATGGGTAAGGGTATATGTGTGGGTGTGGGTGGGAATATTGTGTGGTATCTGGGTGGGGATATGTGTGTGGTGTGTAAGTGGTGATGTGTTGGTGAGGGATATGTGTGTGTGTGGTGCGTGGAATGGGAATAGTGCATGGTAGGAGGTGTATGTGATGTGCGGGTGGGGGATTGTGTGGTGGGGGATTAGGTTAAGGCATGTGTGGGTGGGTGGAAGTTGTATGTGTGGGTGGTGGGGTGTGTGTTAGTGGATTGGGGATGTATGGGTGGTTAGAGAGATGTGTGTGTGTGTGTGTGGGGGGGGGGGTGGGGGTAGGGACATGTCAGTTGGTGGGGATGTGTGTGTATGGTTTGGGAATGTGTGAGTGGATGTGCGATGTGTGGGTTGGTGGGGGATTGTGTGCATGGGTGGGGAATATGTTGTCGATGGAGATGTGGCTGGGGGATGGGTGGTTTGAGGTGTGGGTGGGGAGAGGATGTGTGGGGTAGTATGTGTATGTGGATGGGCGTAGGATGTGTGGGTTGGTGGGGGAATGTTTGTGGGTGGCGAGTGTGTTTTGGTTGGGGGATCAGGTGAGGGCAGTGTGTGTGGGTGGGGGATGTGCGGGAGGGGGATGTATCGGTTGGTGGGGTATGTATGTGTCCCTTGGTGTGCGTGTGTGTCGGTAGGTGGGGGTGTGTATGTGTCCCTTGGTGCGCGTGTGTGTGGGTAGGTGGGGGTGTTGTGTGGGTGGGGTGATGTATGGATAGGTGGGAGATGGGCTTCATAACATGGTAATTAGCCTTGTTTATGTTTACAACATTCATTTCACAATGTTTATTTTATCTTCCTATGTAAATGTATAAAGCTCTTGATGAACGAAAGACGAGTGATTGGAAGGGCCGAATGTAAGACGGGCCTGCGCGCCCAATTTGTGACCCTAATAAAGTTGATTTGATTTGAGATTTGATTTGATTCTTCTTCTTCTTCTTCTTCTTCTTCTTCTTCTTCTTCTTCTTCTTCTTCTTCTCTTCTTCTTCTTCTTCTTCTTCTTCTTCTTCTTCTTCTTCTTCTTCTTCTTCTTCTTCTTCTTCTTCTTCTTCTTCTTCTTCTTCTTCTTCTTCTTCTTCTTCTTCTTCTTCTTCTTATTCGTCTTCTTCTTCTTCTTCCTCTTCTTGTTTTTCTTCTTTTTCTTCTTCTTCTTCTTTTTCTTCTTCTTCTTCTTCTTCTTCTTCATCTTCTTCTTCTTCTTCTTCTTCTTCTTCTTCTTCTTCTTCTTCTTCTTCTTCTTCTTCTTCTTCTTCTTCTTCTTCTTCTTCTTCTTCTTCTTCTTCTTCTTCTTCTTCTTCTTCTTCTTCTTCTTCTTCTTCTTCTTCTTCTTCTTCTTCTTCTTCTTCTTCTTCTTCTTCTTCTTCTTCTTCTTCTTCTTCTTCTTCTTCTTCTTCTTCTTCTTCTTCTTCTTCTTCTTCTTCTTCTTCTTCTTCTTCTTCTTCTTCTTCTTCTTCTTCTTCTTCTTCTTCTTCTTCTTCTTCTTCTTCTTTTTCTTCTGATAATTGCCTTCCATGCAACACCATCAGCGGTGACTTGCTCCCAATGTGCATTATCAATGCCTGTATCAATCATATCATGCTTACACACATCTTTGTATCGTAGTAGAGGTCGACGCTGGATCTCCTACCCATCTGTAATTCATCAAAAAAGATGTCCGTTGGTATTCTACCATCATCCTTCCTCCTAACATGTCCTATTCATCTAAGTCTACGAAGACTGAACATGGAATAAACCGTCACACAATGTGATCTTTCCAATACTTCAGTATTTGTGATTTTGTCTTGCCACCTAATACCAAGTATTCTTCGCAGACACAGCATATGAAAGCTGTTTAAACGTTTCTCATGGTGTGCGTAAGTTGTCCAGGTTTCACTGCCACAAAGAAGAGTACTAAGGACACAGGCTTGGTAGACGAGGACTTTTGCTTTAGCAGTAAGTTTCCTGTTCTCCCAGACTCTTTTTGCTAACATGTTCATTGTTGTTGCTGCCTTACCAATCCTGATGTTTATTTCCTGATCTAGGGAAAATTTACTATTTACCTCTGATCCTACTTATGTAAAGTGGTCTACTATCTCCAGTTCGGCGTCGTCAATAAAGATTCGTGGTACCCCATATGCACCTTGTGACATAATCAGTGTCTTCTTTTTGTTAATTGTTAAACCAAATTCAGAACAAGCATTGGAGAATGCAGATAGCAGGTCTTGTAATTCTTCCACAGAATGGGTCGTAATTGCAGCATCATCCGCAAAAAACAACTGTCTGATTAGTACCCTGCTAATTTTGGTCTTGGCCTTCAATCTCTGAGCATTATAGAGGTCGCCATATGAGCGTGAGTGAATGTATATACTGGCATCCTGATCACGAAAGGCATATTTCAGTAGAAGTGAAAAGTATATCCCAAAGAGGGTGGGGGATAGTACACAACCTTGCTTAACTCCACTCTTGATTTCAAACTCTTCTGAAGTTGCACCATAAAACTTGATTATACCCTTCATGCCTGTGTGGAACGATTCCACAATGGACAGAAGAGTTGGTGGGCAGCCAATCTTCTTTAGTGCTTTGAACAAACCCTCACGACTGACCAAATAAAATGACTTAGTGAGGTCGATGAAGGCAATAAACAGTGGTTGATTCTGTTCCCGGCATTTTCTTGCAATTTTCGCAATGAGAATATCACATCAATGGTAGACCGGTTCTGAGGGAAACCTCACTGCGATTCGGGGTAGACTTGATCTCCTAGGACTTGAAGTATGCGCAGAACAATTCTGGCAAATACTTTCCCAACAATACACAGAAGTCAGATACCCCTTTAGTTGTTACATTCGCTCCGATCACCCTTGTTTTTGTACAGCGTTATGATGCTTGAATCTGTGAAATCTTGTGGGACTTGTCCTTCTCGCCAGCATAGCTCTATTGGCTGGTGGATATGTAAAGTGAGTGTAGTCTTGCCCACTCTTGATCACATCTATTAGAATCCCATCCTTACCTGAAGCCTTGCCAGATGCAAATTCATTTATGGCACACTTAACTTCTGTTATGGTGGGAAGTGTGTCCAGGTGGTCAAGAGTTGGTAGGGCTTCTATGGCGTTGAGGGCATCATCCGCTAGCTTTGTCTCATTTGAGTAAAGCTCTAAATAATGCTCTTCCCATTTATCCATCTGCAGAAACATTAATGATACACATTTTAAGTTGGGGCTACTTGAGAGCCAAGGTTCACCAAAACACAGAAACTCCTATCTCGATGAGATTTGAACACATAACCTGCCAGCGGGAAGGCAATACAGTTAGTTGCATGCCATTTTACTGGACGTTTCAATCAACACTATTAGTTTTGACTGTATGGGTGTACTAGGTATTTTTTACTTACAATAGTTTGCTATTGTAAGTCAGGTTTTAGTCAGATATGACTGAACTACCGTATAACAGTAGAAGGAACTATCTGCTCTCTGTTATCTCCAAATATTTGGAGGTGCTCACCAATCCCGACACTCCACAAATGCAACCTAAAGACTAAATGTCATGGCAGGGCAGGGCAGACCAGGTCCTAAACCTCGGTCAGCAACTAGCCTAGAATCGCCCAACAGGTGGACAGTTAGAACACTGTTTTGTTGATCCTGCAGCTTTTGCAGCGTGTCTTGTTTAAGATGTATTAGTGTTACCAACCTTCTGGAGGTAACTAGGTGGGCCTCGAAAGGGATGATGCTGCATGGGCAACATATAATCTCTTCAATTCAGCCCAGGCTGTCTGCTATGGAGAAATATAACTGCATCCATAGTCCCAGCCATGGGTTGTAGTTATTATACCTTGTTGTTATGTTTATTTGGCCATACGGGTGTACGAGGGAATTAACAGGCTGATAGGCTAGCAGGGATGGCAACTCTTGGTGGTCTTTTGCCTATGGACAAGGGCGAGGTGGTCGTGCGCTTGTGGGACCAGGTGGAGAAGGCGGAGGAACAGATTGAGAACCCATGTGTGGAAAGAATGAGATTGCGGGGGATCGGCAGGGGTTCTGGAAGAATCTCAAAACTGAGAGGGAAGACCAGGATAACTTTTAATCACATAGCGGTGGGAACTATTAGTAGTATGACTCTTCGCTGGCTGTTGAACGAGGGGACGGAGCACGTATGGGAATGTCCTGAGTGCAGTGATGTCGGTTCTTAACTCAACTCACTCAACTATTTTATTAAAGCACAATGTAACAAACTATGGTCTGCCAAAACGGCAAATTAAATCAACTTTATTTCAAATCAACTTTATTTTCAAAGGGTAACAAATTGGGCACGCAGGCCCGTCTTACATTCGGCCCTTAAGGTACCTGTAGCAGTAATTTCCCATTGCTTTCTGAACGACAGATGCTCATATTATCTCATTCTACACAGCGCTTCCAAATCGTCTGCGGTTGATTTCGAATTCTCGATTCTCTATGTCGACGAATTATGAAACGCTGTTTGCATAGCGTCGGCTGAAAGTCCATAAGAAACAATTTTTCGAGTCTGGTATTTCCTAGAATAATTTGAGACGTTTCTGAGAAAAGTAATTTATGTCGTCTACACACGAACAGCTTCTGAGACAGACATGTTTATTCACTATTAAATTTCACGATGAGGTTGTCATGACTGTGTCTGGTTATTTTGCTTAGTTCACACTCATACAGTGTTCCTGGCACACTATTTGGCGCTCAGACATTATATGGACTATTTGATCGATTTCACACCAGCCATCTCTGCTTCCCAAACCATTTCCTGGTGCACATTTTAGGTTGAGTCGACCACGGAGCTAATGGGTAGACTTAGTAAGAAAATGGGAGAAGAAATTAACGTGCTTCAAGCTGGACTTAAACAAGGAAGAGGAACAAGAGATAACATACTCAACATGCGTTTAATAATAGAGAAGCGCAGAGAATTTAATGTACACCTATTCTCAAGTTTTGTGGATCATTCAAAGGCATTTGACTGTGTACAACATCAGAAAATTTGGGAAATCATGAGGAATATGGGCTTTCCGTCACATTTAATACAACTCATAAAAATGCCCTATAGACCAACAAGCAGCAGTTAGAACAGATGGCGAGACATCAGATTGGTTGGACATCAAGCAAAGAGTTGGTCAGGACTGTGTGCTGTCCTTCTATTTGTCTAATCTGTACGCCGAAAATATAATGAGAAATGTCATAGATGATATAAACAGGGATCTAGCTATATGTTGCCCTAAGTATCGGTGGCCATGACATACCACAGATTCGATATTCTGATAATACAGTATTGCTATCCACAACACAGAATGTTATAGAAAACCTAATAACCTCAAACCAAATGAATAGTGAAAATTACAACTTATATCTTAATAAAGCAGAAAGAAAAAGATAATGCTTACTGATAAAACTATTAAAGAGAGAGAAATATATGTTAATTAGGAACAATTGGAGGTGGTAGACAATCTCAAATACATTGGGTTATTGATTACCAACAATGGTGACACAATGAAAGAAGACACAAATAATAGATTGCACGATTTATTGCTTGGCATATTTCGCTGCATCTCGTCAGGTACATACTGCAGAATTCACACAAGAAAAACTAACATAGCTAGATAAATCCTTCAAGCTGAAATATACAAATGTTCGCACGGCAATGCCAGTTGTCTGCAACGGTAAATTTAAACTGACTAACTTGTCTTTCTATTTGCACAAAACTGGCTTATGTAGATTAATCATTATAGCTTCTGCAAACTTTAACAAACGACTATTTTGTGTGTTAAACAACACGCGAAAGGCACTGTCTATATCAATCACATGGCCGCTTTCCGACACATGCCTAGCAGCGGGAAGCTTCCGGTGTGAGGGCCTGCCTAGGCTCCCACCGCCTGTGTTTAGTATCTTGTCTACCTACAGTCTACCTACATCGGCAGAACAGAGCGGCAGTTGAACAACAGAGTTGCTGAATACTTCATACTTCAATGGATTGACAAGATGCAAAGATGTGTGTAAGCGGGACATGATTGATACAGGCATTGATAATGCACGAGCAAGTCACTCGCAAGCCGGGCGTGTTGCATGGAGGGCAAATATAAGAAATGGAATACAGACAACGGAGAAAAGTATTGCAGATTGGTCACACACTGAGCGTGTGAGACGTAAGGTGGTGCGTGATGGTGAAAATGCCCATGTGGTCACATGCATCAATTGTGGACAAACATCTACAGCGCTAATTTGTCAGATTAGTCACATTCGCTACAGCCATGGGTTGTAGTTATTATGCCTTTGTATAGCACAATGTAACAAACTATCGTCTGTCAAGACAGTAAAGTGCCAATGATGATCCAGCGCGAGTGTTTTCTCTCCACCCTCCTACCGCCAACCTTTTTGCTCCTCTAGAATACGTATAATTCTCTCCCTATCCTATATCTGGAATTCTTTCCCCGTGATTCCTCTATAATTCTCTCCCTATCCTATATCTATAATTCCCTCCCTATCCCATATCTACAATTCTCTCCCCGTGAAATCTCTATAATTCTCTCCCTATCCTGTATCTACAATTCTCTCCATGTGATATCTCTTTAATTCTCTCCCTATCCAATATCTAGAAGTCTCTTCCCAAAATATCTCTATAATTCTCTCCTTATCCTTTATCTACTTATATCATAACATGGCAACAATAAAGATAATGCATACATATAAAACTAATATGGAGAAAGAAATCTATGTTAATAAGGAAAATTTGGAGGTGGTGGAAAATTTTGAATATCTGACAATGGTGGGACAATGACAGAAGTTAAAATACGAATAGCTATTGCACTTCAAAGACTAAAACAACTGAATAAATTGTGGAGAGGGACAGACAGAACTACAAAATTTAGAGTTTTAAGAGCATGTATCTTCCCTATTGCCGGTCTCTCTGGCTGTGGGGTTACAACACTTTCTCTCTGTAATCCCGTTTATCACGCAGAGTCTCGTAGCGGAGCGAGAGCTGAGGCGGTTCGACCCCCGCTCGGGACTTGCGGGATACTGAGGCGGCCGCTCAGAAAGCAATGGCAAACTACTGAGCGTAATCTTGCCAAGAGATCAACATACAGCTGAAAGATGCTGGTGTTGACAGCTAAGTCCTGTAAAGGATATGCTAAAAAAAAAAAAAAAAAAAAAAATCTTCCCTATTGCAACATATGCCTATGGGACCTGGAAAATTATTAAACAAGCTGAACAAGGCATAAATTAAATGCCTTTGAACATAAATATTATAGACGAGTTCTAAGAAAATTGTGGATAAAGAAGGGAACAAATGCATCTATACTTCAAGAGCGTATTATTGAAGAAGATTGGCTTTTAAAGATGATAAAACAAAGAAAAGTGAAATATTTTGGTCACTTGAATCGTCACGAAAGTTTCGAAAGAACAATAATGGAGGGGTATATGCCTAGGAAGAGAGGAAGAGGAAGGTCAAAGAGAAGATGGGTGCAGGATGTGGCGGATGATCTCCAGATGGGTGTATCGGATGGCGGACATTTTGTTTTTGATCGAGAGGTTTTCCAGAAGGCTGTTATGGTAGCGAAGTTCTGCAAAGGACATGCTACTGAATGAATGAATCAATGTATATTCTGGAGTGTTCTTTGCTTTATATCTTTGAGTCATTTTGCTCATGATTTCATCGGTTAATTGCGTTTTCTTATTTTTATTCACTGGCAAATTAGTATTTACAATATGGATGATATTTCTTTTTTTACATATTCGCTTTGTGTATTCATTTTTTCCGCAGGATTTTCATGTCGATATTTGTCCATGCTTTCAACGATTAGCCTATCATATTTATGTTTTTACTTCGACCAGGTATGGCTGACTTATGTCCTGTTCTCTTTACAAAACTGTATCAGTCGGTTTACTCTGTAGTTTCTGGTTCCAGTACCATTTTGCCCTAAAGTCAGCTTATAATTAATTTTTCTAGCCTTTGCGTTAATGTCACCAGTGACGATTAGAACCTCTGATGATTGTACAGCTTATGTGTTTGTTGTAGGTCTTAGTAATATTCTTCATGCTGTTCATCGCTATAATTAGTTGTTACATAACACGTCTGTAGAATTACTATGTCGAAATGTTTGCCTTAATTATCTGAGTATCATCATTCTATCTTTATGTGCCCAGAATCCACACATATGTTTCTCTAAATTTCTTTTTACTAAAGTTCCTCCTCCACACCCAGAAATCAAGCTATAGAATTTCCATGTTTAGTATAGGGTGCG
Source organism: Cepaea hortensis (assembly GCA_963921405.1). Classification (NCBI taxonomy): domain Eukaryota; kingdom Metazoa; phylum Mollusca; class Gastropoda; order Stylommatophora; family Helicidae; genus Cepaea; species Cepaea hortensis. Next base: position 30,243,997 of record OY992883.1, on the reverse strand, counting down.
TTTTCTGACCTCTTCTTCAACTTTTCAGGGAGGTATTTCCAGAATATTATAGTATAAGCTATAAACCAACATAGTATAATACTACATATTGACCAAAAATATTAAAGACTGGAGTGGTGAAGGCTATTAAAAGAAGAAACAAAGAGAATCTACAGGCCATGAAAGTAATAACGAAAATTATAAAACCCGCATCGAACGTTGGCATTGATACCATCACACAATTATATATAGAGGATATACGTTATCTGCAGAAAGCCAGCAAGAGATACAAAACGTAATGGAACAAGTAAACAGGTATGGTGCAGAATTTGGCTTATATATTAACATTAAGAGCAACTAAAACTATTATAATTAGCTGTGGGAGGAGAGAACATCAATGTACATCATAGTAGAGGGGGAAATACTAGAAGAAGCAATAATTGTCTCATATCTTGGACATGAAATAACAGATGGTGGTAAAGATGAAACAAAAATCAAAAACAGAATAGGAATGACCAAATGCATTTTCATCATCATGCAGTAAGTATTAACATTTAGAGAGATTAACAGCACATTAAAAAATGATAATTGTCAAATGTTATGTATATAGAACGCTACTATATAGCGCTGAAATCTGGACATTAAACAAGCAATCAGAAAGTCGAAACGAGACCATGGAGATGTGGATACACAGAAGAATATGCCATATTTCACGGACAACGATCAAGTACAGAGGTTCTAGAAAAACTGGGAATGTAAAGAGAGGTGATTACAGTAATATAAAAGACGTAATTGAAATATTTTGACCACGTTAAAAGACATAACACTCCCGTCAAAACTATACTGAAGGGTAAGGTTAAAGCTAAGCGAGCATGAGGTAGACAAAGATACAGATGGGAATATAACTTCAAGAGATGGACAAACAGCAGTCATAACGGAATTACAATCAAGTAGTGAGACAGACAGTGTTTGAGATCAATTGCAGCCAACCTTCATTGTGGAGACGACATGTTATTGATTGAATCCCTGTCTATCTTCTCTCGCTGTCCTTATTATATTACGTCAGCTAACCTTTGAACGTCCACTAGTCTTCTATCAATATCTTATGTTGTATGGTCAGTCATTGGTGTTGTCACGAGATCGCCATGAGTTAACCAGATAATGATAATACAGAAAGTTTGCTTAGCGCATATTTTCTAGGCCACAACAGTTGTACAAAATACAGATAGAACCCGTCAGATCCTTGTTACAATCAGATATCAGACAATCCCAGGTCGGGCAAAAATAACAGCTGCAGATGTGTAGGGGAAGTGAGTGAGATGAATCTATACACCACTTTGACAGTTCATAAACAGGTCGGATTCAAGCGGAAGTACTCAGCTCCGGAGAAAACAGTGCGTCTGTCATTTAGAGTTCCGGACATCAAGCAAAATGGCGGCTGGGGTTGTCACCACTCGACAGAAGATTGGCGGTTTGTTGTGGAAACCCGTTGTTGGGAGCATACAGGAACTCGCTAGCGTGTTTTGGGAGTCAAACAAGTGATGACAACTCTGACATTGATGGAGCCAGGGAAGATAGATCCCTGACAAGGGATGATCTGCCCAAAATAACACCTGCAGGACATCAACTACGTCACGTGACCAATTTTAGGCGTTTGCCAAAAACCATGATGGGAGAAGCTAGTTGAACTCAAACCGTTGATTGAGGCGGACGTGCTTCGGCACTGCGGTTCTGATTGGAAATATGTCTACCGTGTGCGAATTGAGTTAATTTAATTTTACACGTGCCTGTCATGGCAAGAGTAGATGTGATTTGATCTAACTGCGGTGTTGCCTAAGGTAGTTATATTGTATAATTAGTTCTAATTAGTTTAGGCAGTAGCATGGTTGAAACTAGCTAGAGTAGGGAAGTGATACTTGGCTCTGTTAGTTGAAAATAGAGTAGTGAGGTGTTGATAAGCTCTACTAGTTGAGAATTGAGTAATGAGGGACACTTGGGATACTCCAGTGGGTGTCCCAAGTGGGCGGGGTTCCGCATTCTGTTTGTTGATTTTTTGTGTCTTGTCTTGGCCTGATGATAACCAATGTGTTGAGTCATCTGTCCCTGACAGAGTTAGGTACATTGTATTTTGCTGAGCAAGGGCCAATGGCCACGATCATCTAATAGAGATCAGTGACGGAGAGGCTATCACTCGTTGTATTATATATTTTACAGGTTCCCTCTGGTCGGGATGAAGAACACAGAATCATTGAAAAATCCAATCCCGGATAACTTTTTGGCGCCGGAAGATTGGCCGGCAACTTTCTCAACGAGCCTATGCTAGAGGAAGATGATAAACATTGCTCAGTGGAGCTGAATGGTAGAATTATCCTACAGGATATGTACCCAATGAGTTATAGGTCATACCAGTCTTTAACACACCAGTAGTGATGGATGTTCAGTCCACGTATGACGAGAACAGTAGTGACTGATGTTCACATTGGAGGAAAGATAACATTTAAGTGTAGTTGTTCCACGTATCAAGGAAATCATAACTTTCAGACTATATCTAGAAAATGAGGAACTCTATTTTAGTCTAGATACAATGACTGTTTAGGAGTGAAAATTATAGAACATTTCGCAAGAAGGATAAACGTCATGTTCTTAGGACAGTGTTCCATGATTTTTTCACTGCGCAGGAATTATGAAGTCTGAGTTTCTATAAACTAATAGGAACAGTTGTGTTAGGAACAAATATAGTATCGTTCACGGATTATATTAGAATGGGAATCAGATCTCATGGTCATCAGAGCTCCTGGAGGAGGACAGGTCTGGAGGGAAGGACACGACTTTGGTGAGGTCTATTGTGCTGACTCTTGTGATGTTGTGTAATCCTTGCCATGATGAGTGGACTCTGATCATGAACTCTGTGGTCTGACCTATACATTTACATCAGAATACACGACACACATTTTCTTCACATACACGTCTCATATACGTTACAATTTTCTTTTAATAAATTAATCTTTATTAATTTTTAGAAGCAAGAGTTGTTGAGTATGTTGCGTTGGGGAAGTATGAGAGGGGGCATATTGCGACAGTGAGAGAGAGAGAGAGAGAGAGAGAGAGAGAGAGAGAGAGAGAGAGAGAGAGAGAGAGAGAGAGAGAGAGAGGGGGGAAAGGGTGTCCACGGGTTGATGGAGTGTGTTGGACGGAAGCTGGTGGATTCTCCAGGATATTGAAAAGGAAAAAAAAATATAATGTGGGTGTTGACTCTCCTCACTCCAGGGACGACACTTTAACGGAAGACACGACATTATTGGGGGATCGTAAACGGGATCTTTGGACAGCGGGATCTCTCGTAAACGGGATCTTTAGACAGCGGAATCTCTTGTAAACGGGATCCTTAGTTATAGGACGGAGATATCATATTGGAGAATCCAGCTAGAGTGAATGTGGATAGGGGTTAGGACTAATATCTTACCTGTTTACACTTCACATGTCTGCATAGGTCTGTGGTCCTGATTTTACTCTTGTCACTGAGTGATTGTGTTGTGGTGTGCTGGATGTGGTGCATATATAGATTTAGAGTATTTGTTCATCTATCTATATATTAATTTGCAGTAAATAGATAATCAACCTGCTAGCTTACCTCTCTGTAAAATGGCCACTCCTAAACTTACCACTGCAGAATTAAGGGCAAAGGGGGAAGACATGGGATTGTCGGGTTCTGCACTAACAGATTACATACAGGAAGTGGAGAGAGAGTATCGTCAAGCAGAAAGAGAAGATCGAAAGGTTGAGTTGGAATTGAGAAGGATGGAGTTGGAACAAGAAGCTAGGAAATTGGTAGCAGAACAAGCTGCGAGGAAATTTGAAGCTGAGCAAGCAGCTAAGAAATTTGAAGCTGAGCAAGCAGCTAATAAATTTGAAGCTGAGCAAGCAGCTAAGAAACTGGAAGCTGAACAAGAAGCTCAGAAAAGGGAGCACGAGTACCGGATGAGGGAACTTGAGTTGAAGAGTCAATCTAATGGGGAAACTGAGGGAGCAGTTGGAGGTTCCTCCATCCCAGGCTCAACCCAAGCAGGTGGACATGGTTACCATGCTATGAAGTTTCTTTTAGCGGTCTACGAGGAGGACAAAGAGAAGATTGACCAGTACCTTCAACGCTTCGAGGCCATGTCTGTTGCTATAGGTCTGGAGCGTAACAAATGGAATCTCAAGCTATCCCAGGTATTACGCGGGACCGGCTACGAGGTTTATTCTCGCCTGCCACAAGGACATGAGAACAATTATGACGAGTTGAAAACGGCTTTGCTGAAACGATTCGAGGTTACGTCACATACATACCGGAAAAAATTTCGAGCAGCGAAACGAGAACCGGGGGAGTTGTTTGCCGCCTACAGTTTGCGTCTAAAATCCTATCTCCATAAGTGGATGGATTTGGCTGAGTTCGCACATGACTATGAGAGTCTGGAAGAGCTCATGGTGGTCGATCAGCTGAAGAAGCAAATGTCTAAACCTCTTAGGACGTTCCTGGGCGAACAAGGACGGACGGTCGTGTTGTTTTGTGTTCGTTAACTTTTTCGCGTAAGGGATGGATTTATTCATTTCTTGCGTGTAATTGGTGTGCCAGGATGTAAAACCAGGAGTTTCTACTCAAGATCTGCGCGGGTGCTACGGAGTTCGTGCATCGAGCGAAGCCATCCTTGAGTGAATTTTCAGCAGCGTGTGTGGTTCTCAATCAAAAGTCAGTGTTTACGTTTTTTCAACATGGCGGAACAACGTGTGTTTTCCGAACGATCAGCAGTCAACATACCGAAGCGGCGTGGTAGCCGCGCAGGGAAAAAGAAGCCAGGTAAGCGCGGTGGCTTGAGACGTTTTAGACTCAAGTGTCACCGTCTAGGACTCAGGAACATCCGTATTCTATATTGGAACTGTGCCAGTGTAAAACAACGGGGCTCTATTTTAGAAACCCTAGTTTACAGGAACGACATTGTAGCACTCCAGGAGACGAGACTGGGCGATCAGCTACTCCGAATTGCCGGCTTCAAATGTTTCTATAACAGACGACATCTGGGAACGGCGATTCTCGTTCGCGACAGCATGGTGGCGTCAGAGCTAGACATGTCCAGTTGGAACAGTGACGATATACAAATACAGGCGTTGAGAGTTCATTCCAGTACACCATTCGTGTTGGTTAATGTTTATGCCCGCAATGCGAGTGTGGACGCCCAGAAGTGGCAGTGCTTAAGTGGAATATTAGGCCACGAGAGAAATGTTATTTTCTGTGGTGACTTCAACGCTAAAGGCAGATCATGGGGAAACACTTCCTCCAATACACAAGGGGAGGAGCTCGAGACTGCACTGGAAACCATCGACCTGGTTTGTATCAACAGTGGCTGTGTCACCAGGACAGCAAGCCGTCCAGGCGATGAGGACAGTGCTATTGATCTGGCGCTAGTTTCACCTTCACTCACTACAGTGTGTAGATGGGGTGTCCTAGGACACCATGGCAGCGACCACCACCCATGCAGCATATTGGTGGAGAAAGGCAGAACCAGGCAGCACAAGCTAAAGGTAAAGACGTTCCAGTATGACAGTACAGGGCAAGATGTGGTGAGTAAAATAAGACGTGACAAGCGCAGAACGTTTCAGGGCAGGAAGAAAAGGAAAAAAAGCTGGGGGAAGCCACCGTGGTGGAGTTTCGAGGTGGAGAAGGCTTGGGTGGATAAGCGTAGTGCTGTAAGGAGATGGCAAAATGCCAAGAAGAACAGAGCTGGTCATCCTAGTCCCTGCTTGCACTTAGAAAGAGAGATGCACACAAAAGTAAGCTATTTCAAAAAACTGGTCACGGTGGTTAAAAGCGAAAAATGGGCAGAGGTGTGTCAAAGAGTAAGCACAGACAAGTCACTGAAATTGTTCTGGCGACTACATAAAAGCATGAGTGGTGTAGTCAAGAATAAGAGCATTTCTGACTTCCAAGGTGCTGACCTCATCTGGCAGAGGACTGACGAGGACAAGGGCAAAGCCCTCTTTGAACGCTACCTTGAGCAGAGCAACCAGACAGACATGGGAGGCCGGAATCTGGCCAAGGAGGTCACCTCAGACAGATGCAAGGCCCAGAACACTTCGGATGAAGACACAGTGACAGTGCAAGAAATCAAGGCTGTGCTTCGACGATCAAAAAACAGTGCTCCAGGTCCTGATGGCATAAGATACGACGACATAAATAGGTGTACCGACAATGAGCTAGAGAAACTAGCAGACATGTACAACAACAGTATAGGGAGTGCTAGCATCAAGGAGGAATGGTTACACAGCTATCTGATTCCCTTGCCGAAGCCTGACAAAGACCACAAGAAAATTCAGGGATATCGAATTATAACCATGCAGAATACAATAGGCAAGCTGCTGGAGAAGGTAATTGCCAGGAAAATATCAAGCCAACTAGAGAGGCAAGGTGTTTTCCCACCTACCCTGGGTGGGTACCGTCCAAAAAGAGAAACCTGGACCAATGCAGCAGTCTTTGCCCATGATGTCTATGAAGGTTTCCACTCAGGCACTGAAACCGTTGCTGCAGCGATTGATCTTGAGGACGCATACAACAGAGTACCACTGGATTTTTTAATGTTTCAGCTTCTTGAACTAAACGTAAGTCCATTCCTCCTTAGTTGGATCGCTGCAGCTCTCTTCCAACAGAAAGTAGTTTTTAGATGTGGCAGTTGGACTTCGGAACCAACAACAATATATCCTGGCCTACCACAGGGATCACCATTATCTCCGGTACTGTTCAACGCCTACACAGTGAGAATCACCAGTGAGCAGATCACTGGACCTGGCAGGACATTGTCATATGCCGATGATGTTTTAGTGTATCGTCAGGGTAAGGATAGAGAGGAGGTTGCTGTGGAGCTACAAACCGAACTCAATCGCATAAGTACTTGGTGTGATGAAGCTGGGGCAATGGTCAACCCAACAAAGGCAACAGTGACTTGGTTCTCGTTGAATAATCATATTGTCAACAATCCAACACCAACTGTAATGCTGTGTTCAGAGACGGTGGAAAGAACGCAGGCAATGAATTACCTGGGGATACGGTTTGATCGAAGCCTTGCTTATAATGTGCACATAGACCAGGTGATAACAAAGGCCAAGCGGGGTTTGGCAGCGATGCGGGTGATGGCGGCAGCAAACTGTGAGCAGCGCCATCTATGTCTTCTGTACGAGGGGCTGGTCATGTCTGTTTTGGCGTATGCAATGGCAATCCTGACTCTCAGCCATAAGCAGATAGAAAGGATGGAAAGGATACAGAATGAAGCTATGCGCATTATTCTTGGATGTACAAGAGATACAGCATGCAGGGCGATGCGCTACCTTCTTGATTTTCCAACCATTGAAGAGAGAATGCAAGTTTGCAGGGCACGCGCCTACCTCAGAATTAACGCAAACACACAGCATCCACTGCATAGTGAAATTAGGAAGGTGAAGGGCAGCAGGTTAAAAAGAGGACGGTCGTGGATGGGTCAAGCCGAGGACATTCTTCAACAGGTGTGTTCACTTGAGGACTTAGAACCTGGCGAGGAGTGGGTGCAAGTGCCAACAGACTTCTGCACATCCTTTTCAGTTTGCATCCAACTAGATAGAAAATGCAGACAAGAAAATCCGGCTGCTGTTGAGGCTGAAGTACAAGCGTTGATTTTCGAGAATTCGCTAGACAGTGACGCGGTCATCTACACAGATGGGTCGGTCATCCGACATGTGAGAAGCTCATGGGCCTTTACAGCTCGGGCCGGAGGGAGAATTGTGAAGGAGGACTCTGGTGCTTTCACTGAAACCACAAGTAGCCTGACCATGGAAGTCATGGCAGTAAGTAAAGCAATAACATGGCTCGAGACACAGACATTCACTAGGGCTTGTTTCCTTAGCGACTCAATGAACATGATCAAGAGGATAGAGGAGGGGTCGATCCGAAGAGAATGGTTGCTGCCTCTGAAGCGGTCTCGGCTGGCAAAGATTAGTTTCATCTTCGTGCCAGGGCATGCGGGAGTACAAGGAAATGAGCGGGCTGACAAGCTCGCAGGTGAGGCCACTGTTGAGGGCGGACGCGCCATGGACCAGGCTGACATTCTGAATGCTCTACGAGAAGTGAGACTTTTGCAAGAACCAAGTGATGACTGTGAATCTACAACAATGGCCAGACTGCGAGAGCAGCAAATTAAAAGAGGGGTGGCCAAACAAGAACACTACGCAGGAAGCCAAAGAAGATTGATAAACCAACACAGAACTGGCGTCGTTAGCCGCTACACGCTGCGGGATTTGCTGAGGAGGGGATCCGAGCACTTATGGACTGAATGGTCCGATGTGCAACGAGGATGATCTGTCGACTAACTAACTAACTAACAAGGAGCAGAACGTATTGACCTCGTGACACAATTAGCAGAACGATTCGTCGAGGTACATGGGGAGGCAGGGGAAAACCTTTCCACTAACACCAAAAGTCAGGAGAAACATGACAAGAAGAAAGCCAAAAACTCAGGAAACAAAAAGTGGGAACCTTATGTGCAAAAATCAGAGGATAGTTCATAGAAGAAGAAGGAGGGAAGCAAGAGCACTTCAAGCTCTACACCAAAACGACCGTGGTCGGAGAAGTGGTGTTTAATTTGTAATTCACCCTCTCACAATACGAGGGACTGCAAATCGAAGGCTAAGAACCCTCACTTCGCAGCATGTCAAGTGACTTCCAAGGAGGTTGTCACGGAAAATGCCAAGGTCAACAAGGAAGCTCGCCACCAGGAGAGCTCACTCAAGTCCGGCACTAGAAAATCTAGGACAGGGAAATGGTGCAACCAATGCAAATCAAACACGCACAATGCTATTGACTGCAAGGGAAAGTCAGGAGACTCTAAATTCGTCGTTAGCCCCGGGAAACCTAAGGTGGAGCCCACCGAACAGGTCGAGGCCGAGGTAGAGACTCCAGACCAAGAAAAACCACCTGTAGTGGAAGTGGTAGAGGTTAACGGTCGTCAAGTGGAGTGTTTATACGACACAGGACTGGACGGGGAGGCCGTGATTTCTGCGGATCTGGTACATCCAGAACAATTCACCGGTGAGACCATGGAGATACAGCCTGCACAGAAGAGTGCTGTGGCCATGAAGTTGCTCATTGCTAATGTGGAGATTCGGTCAAGGTATGTCATCGGCACCATCAAGGCCGCTGTAATGACCGATCCCATTTTTCCAGTATTCCTCGGTTGCCGGTATGTCTTTCTGGGAATGCCCAAGGAGCCAATCCATATGGGAGCAATACAGACTCGCTCTCAGACGAGAATGGGAGAAGCAGAAGCAATTGTGACTAACCCACTGCCGGGGGAGCTACGAACTGCCCAGAGTGAGAATGCTACTTTACGTCCTTGCTACAAAAAGCTGCAGAAAAGTGCTGATCCACCAGGTCGAGGACAGTACTACATGAAGAACAGTATACTCTACAGGAGAGCAGGAAGGGGTGACAACCTATACGGTCAGTTGGTCGTCCCGAAAGCTCACCGGGCCCAGATTCTTCATATGGGTCATACCATCTCCTTTAGTGGACACATGGGTATTGCCGCCACCATGCAGCGAATTTCCTGCCACTACTATTGGCCGGTAATGACAAAAGATGAGCGTCAGTATGTGAAGTCATGCCCTGAGTGCCAGAGGGTGGCACCGAAACACTGGACAGCACCGGTGGTCTTGGGTGAGATGCCCATCATGAACTCTCCTTTCGAGAGGGTAGCCATCGATATCGTGGGTCCACTTCCCAGGACGAGGAAGAGGAACATGTATATACTCACAATGGTGGATTGCTGTACAATGTGGGGTGAAGCCATACCGTTGACCACGACTGACTCGAAACGAGTGGCGGACGCACTGATGGAGGCCTTTACCAGATTAAGCTTCCCTGATCAAATTGACGGACAATGGGTCCCAGTTTTGTGGAAAACTCATGGAGGAGGTATTTAGGGTGTTCCATTCTAACCACATACATACCAGCCCTTACCACCCTCAAGCCAATGGATAAGTAGAGCGTTTCAACGGCACGTTGATGACAATGCTCAGGAAACTGGCACAGGAAAAACCTGATAGGTGGGATGAATATATCCCAGCAGCACTCTTTGCCTATCGGGAGGTTCCTCATGGCTCAACAGGACTACCACCCGCCACGTTGCTGTTTGGTCGTCCAATCAAAGGACCGTTGGAAGCCGTGTTGAGGAGTTGTACTGAAGAGGGGACGTAAGAAGAAGTGATATCCTCCTATAAATACGTGGAGGAACTGAAAGAAAAACTCCACAAGGGGTGGACTCTGGCAAATCAAAACTTGAAAAAGGCCAGGAAAAGACATGCTGCTTACTACAACCGTAGGTCTAAAGACAGATCTCTAGAGGTGGGAGACACATTCTTGTTGCTACTCCCAACGGGAAACAACAAACTGGAGATAGGTTAGCAAGGACCATTTCCCGTGGAAAGGGTGATATCCAGAACCAACTATCAGATCCGGATCCGGGGAAAGTCGAAGATTTTCCATATCAATCTCTTGCGGAAATACGAAGAGAGACCGGGAGAGAAGGCAGCGCACCTCATGGCAATGGCAGTTGCAGTGGAGACGGAAGTGGGAACCAACGAGGGCAGGGAATATCCCTTGGTACACCTGGAAACCTATAGGGATGTGCAAGTGAACCCGGATCTGACTTCCCAGGAGAGGGAAAAGATAACCCAGGTTCTCAAGTCTCATAAGGAGATACTGACTGATAAACCAGGACGAACGAGGTTGGTGGAGTTCGAGATGACTTTGACCACGCAGGAACCTGTTCGTCAAAAGGTTTACCCAGTGCCATTCTCTAACGGAAAGGCCCTGGAGGAGGAAATACAGAAACTGCGGGAGGATGACGTGATTGCACCATCCACATCCCCATACAATGCTGGGGTAGTTTTGTTACGGAAACCAAGTGGAGAACACCGGTTGTGTATAGACTACCGACTTCTGAACAGTCATACACAATTTCAGGTGGAACTTTTGCCGAATCCAACGCAGTTATTCGCTAGGCTCCATAAGGCTCGGTATTTTTCAAAGGTAGATCTGAGTCGGGGGTACTATCAAATACCAGTCAAACCGGAGATTCGACCACTGTTGGCTTTCAGTACACCCAGTGGACACTACGAATTCAAGGTCACGCCCTTTGGACTCAGCAATGCACCTAGTGTGTTTACACGCATGATGAGGACTTTACTAGATCCTTTACAGGATCCGTCCATCATCTCATTCATGGATGATATTCTGATTTCCAGTGACAGCTTTGATGACCACTTGAAATCCTTGGAGAGCGTGTTTAATAGACTCAAGGAAGCAGGGCTTACCGCTCGTCCAACAAAGTGCATGATTGTTTACCAGATTCTGGAATTTCTAGGTCACACCATCACTCAAGGACACATTGTCCCAGAAGAGAAGAACCTGGAGAAAATCAGAAATGCCCCAAGGCCAAAAACGAAGAAGGATGTGCGATCTTTTCTCTCGTTGTGTGGGTTCTACCACAAATTTATCCCACATTTCACTGAACTGGGAGCTCCATTGACGGAAACCTTGAAAAAAGGGATTCCCGGACCAAATCATTTGGACAACAGAATGTGAGAATGCCTATAGTCAGTTAAAGGAGGCCTTGGTCAGCAAACCTGTATTACAGCTCCCTGACCTTTCCAAATCATTTGTGTTAAGAACGGATGCGAGTGCGGTTGGGATTGGGGCAGCCTTGTTACATGAAGGAAAAGACGATGCTTCGGTTTTGAAACCTGTGGCATACGCAAGTAAGAAACTTCTCCAGGCTGAGAGGAATTATTCAACCGTCGAGAGGGAGTGCTTGTCTCTCGTATGGGCAGTGCAAAAATTCCAGCCCTATTTGTATGGAGTTAAGTTTCGGGTCCAGTCGGATCATCAGCCCCTGATGTTCCTGGCTACTTCTCAGAAGCTCAACGCCCGTTTGATGCGGTGGTCGTTGCTACTTCAACCTTATAATTTCACAGTGGAGTACATTCCTGGAAAGGAAAATGTTGGAGCGGACTTCTTGTCGAGACACCCAGCTCCTGAAGAAGAGGAATGAATCATCTGGATTGAACTCATGGTGGAGAAGAGTGAGATGGACTACTCTCTTAAGAGGGGACCTATGTCACGAGATCGCCATGAGTTAACCAGATAATGATAATACAGAAAGTTTGCTTAGCGCATATTTTCTAGGCCACAACAGTTGTACAAAATACAGATAGAACCCGTCAGATCCTAGTTACAATCAGATATCAGACTATCCCAGGTCGGGCAAAAATAACAGCTGCAGATGTGTAGGGGAAGTGAGTGAGATGAATCTATACACCACTTTGACAGTTCATAAACAGGTCAGATTCAAGCGGAAGTACTCAGCTCGGGAGAAAACAGTCCGTCTGTCATTTAGAGTTCCGGACATCAAACGAAATGGCGGCTGGCGTTGTCACCACTCGACAGAAGATTGGCGGTTTTTTGTGGAAACCCGTTGTTGGGAGCATACGGGAACTCGCTAGCGTGTTTTGGGAGTCAAACAAGTGATGACAACTCTGACATTGATGGAGCCAGGGAAGATAGATCCCTGACAAGGGATGATCTGCCCAAAATAACACCTGCAGGACATCAATCACGTCACGTGACCAATTTTAGGCGTTTGCCAAAAACCATGATTGGAGAAGCTAGTTGAACTCAAACCGTTGATTGAGGCGGATGTGCTTCGGCACTGCGGTTCTGATTGAAAATATGTCTACCGTGTGCGAATTGAGTTAATTTAATTTTACACGTGCCTGTCATGGCAAGAGTAGATGTGATTTGATCTAACTGCGGTGTTGTCTAAGGTAGTTATATTGTATAATTAGTTCTAATTAGTTAAGGTAGTAGCATGGTTGAAACTAGCTAGAGTAGGGAAGTGATACTTGGCTCTGTTAGTTGAAAATAGAGTAGTGAGGTGTTGATAAGCTCTACTAGTTGAGAATTGAGTAATGAGGGATAATTGGGATACTCCAGTGGGTGTGCCTGGTGGGCGGGGCTCCGCATTCTGTTTGTTGATTTTTTTTTTGTCTTGTCTTGGCCTGATGATAACCAATGTGTTGAGTCATCTGTCCCTGACAGAGTTAGGTTCATTGTATTTTGCTGAGCAAGGGCCAATGGCCACGATCATCTAATAGAGATCAGTGACAGAGAGGCTATCACCCGTTGTATTTTATATATTTTACAGGTTCCCTCTGGTCGGGATGAAGAACACAGAATCATTGAAAAATCCAATCCCGGATAACTTTTTGGCGCCGGAAGATTGGCCGGCAACTTTCTCAACGAGCCTATGCTAGAGGAAGATGATAAACATTGCTCAGTGGAGCTGAATGGTAGAATTATCCTACAGGATAAGTACCCAATGAGTTGTAGGTCATACCAGTCTTTAACACACCAGTAGTGATGGATGTTCAGTTCACGTATGACGAGAACAGTAGCGACTGATGTTCACATTGGAGGAAAGATAACATTTAAGTGTAGTTGTTCCACGTATCAAGGAAAACATAACTTTCAGACTATATCTAGAAAATGAGGAACTCTATTTTAGTCTAGATACAATGACTGTTTAGGAGTGAAAATTATAGAACATTTCGCAAGAAGGATAAACGTCATGTTCATAGGACTGTGTTCCATGATTTTTTCACTGCGCAGGAATTATGAAGTCTGAGTTTCTATATACTAATAGGAACAGTTGTGTTAGGAACAAAAATAGTATCGTTCACGGATTATATTAGAATGGGAATCAGATCTCATGGTCATCAGAGCTCCTGGAGGAGGACAGGTCTGGAGGGAAGGACACGACTTTGGTGAGGTCTATTGTGCTGACTCTTGTGATGTCGTGTAATCCTTGCCATGATGAGTGGACTCTGATCATGAACTCTGTGGTCTGACCTATACATTTACATCAGAATACACGACACACATTTTCTTCACACACACGTCTCATATACGTTACAATTTTCTTTTAATAAATTAATCTTTATTAATATTTAGAAGCAAGAGTTGTTGAGTATGTTGCGTTGGGGAAGTATGAGAGGGGGCATATTGCGACAGTGAGAGAGAGAGAGAGAGGGGAAAGGGTGTCCACGGGTTGATGGAGTGTGTTGGACGGAAGCTGGTGGATTCTCCAGGATATTGAAAAGGAAAAAAAAAATATAATGTGGGTGTTGATTCTCCTCACTCCAGGGACGACACTTTAAAGGAAGACACGACAGGTGTCTTAACTCTTTAACAAGTGTTGTCTCAGTAGATAGTTCTTATTAACTTTGTCTGTTATCTTCATATGATTTGAAATATGACACTCGATGATTACTCACTTACTCGACACGTGAGACTATTCTTACTTTCTCGCAGCTGTACTATCAATAAGTCAAATATAACAATACCTTGTGCTCACAAATACAAACATCGCAGCCACTTGTAAACGCATACTCTTAACGTCTTGTACTCACACCCACTCAAACCATTTGTTGTATACACACGCTCTGTACACGCCCTAAATGTCCAGTTACTGTATGATATTGTCCGCTTGTGATTACGAAATATAACCAACAACACGGTTCTATTTCTCACAACACAAAATGAATAAAGAACCGATAGCAACCAAATCTGGATGATATGTTCGGTAATGGACATATAATTGTTGTTGCTACAAGTGAACTCACGTCTCACTGGTATAACGGTTGCATTCCAGTCAATACACATCTGGCGTCTCACACCCGAATAGCTCAGGGGAAACTGACTGATCCGGCGTATGAAGACATGTGTGAGTCTGTGTGTATTCGTGTGTGTATGTGTTTTACCTATGTAACAGCAACCACGTCTTATTTGTTTCTTTGCCCTTGGGTAAAAAGACGAAAAGAAATGTCGTAACCACTAAGAGCAATGGTAAACGTACTCCACTCTAACATGTGTGCTCAGTTGCCTTGTGCAGAATGCGCTGCATAAGTTCGCTGATTGTTCCCGTGTCTCGGTGGTTGTGAAATGTTCTGCAGAGTATGTTAGTATATACATTTGCTTCTCAGGTGTGCCTTATTGGTAGTTTCGAAATCTTTTCTGGTTGAGAATTGAATTAAATAAAGAGAAAAAACCCAGCACGACTAGGTGGATGATGCCTAAACGTTAAAGAGGCCCTGTCAACTCTTGACCACCTGTTCACACTTCCTACAATTTTTATTTTTTTCAAATCCTTTTTACATGAAATTGTTGTCATTACCAGCATTTTACTGCTGGTGCATTGCTTTCTGAACGACCGGCTCCCATACCAACACATTAAAACCCATCGCAACACGGTCTGCCGCCAAATCGGTCGCATTTGTGTTACGAACGCAGGTAAGCGGGCTCACGAATCGCGTCCTCAAGCCCTTAGCCACGGAGACTGGCACTTCCCACCATAACAGAAGATAATTGTGGTATTAATAAACTTTTTTCTGGCAAGGCTCCGAGCAAGGACTGCTTTCTGGTAGAGGTAATTAGGAGTGGGAAAGACATACTAACTCTAGAGAAAATATTTGCCAAAAATGTTCTGCGCAGACTTCAAGTCTGAAGTCTCAATTACCATTGAATTTCAAAGGTATATTTCAACTGCATTGAAGATATTTGAGAATGGTATAACTAGTGTGGCGGTTCAAACCGTGACAACCCAGTATTGAAAGTTGGCAGGTGACATGTGGTCCGACTCTCTTTAAACAGATAATTTGAGACATTTGTACTGTTATAGCAGCATTCCGTGATAATATATTTGTATGCGGAATCACTTCCCATTGGATAAATCAAACGTGTCTTCACTTTGAAAACCTATAAACCATTGGCAGTATTAGAAGTATCAATCATTGGCACCTTGCCGTCTTGACAGACGATAGTTTGTGCTTTAAAAAGGCATAATAACTTTTAACTATGGCGGTAGCGAGTGTGACTGATAAGGCCAATTTGCGCTGTAAATGTCCGTTCACAGTGGGTGCATGTGAACACGTGGTCATTTCCACCATCATGCACCATCTTACGTCTCAAACGCTTGGTGTGTGACTTTTCTGCAATAATTTTCTCCTTTGACTTTATTCCATTTCTGATATTTGCCCTCCATGCAACACGTTCAGCGGCGACTTGCTCCCAATGTGCATTATCAATGCCTGTATCAATCATGTCCCGCTTACACACATCTTTGTATCGTAGTAGAGGCCGACCCTGAGATCTCTTACCCATCTGTAATTCACCAAAAAAGATATCCTTTGGTATTCTACCATCATCCATCCTCCTAAGATGTCCTATCCATCTAAGTCTACGAAGACTGAGCATGGAATAAACTGTCACACAACCTGATCTTTCCAATACTTCACTATTTGTGATTTTGTCTTGCCACTTAATACCAAGAATTCTTCGCAGACACCGCATATGAAAGCTGTTTAAATTGTTCTCTTGGTGTGAGTAAGTTGTCCAGGTTTCACTGCCATAGAGAAGAGTACTAAGGACACAGGCTTGATAGACAAGGACTTTTGTTTTGGCAGTAAGCTTCCTGTTCTCCCAGACTCTTTTTCTTAACCTGTTCATTGTTGTTGCTGCCTTACCAATCCGGATGTTGATTTCCTGATCTAGGGATAATTTGCTATTTACCACTGATCCTAGATATGTAAAATGGTCTACTATCTCTAGTTCGGCGTCGTCAATAAAGATTGATGGTACCCCATGTGCACCTTGTGACATAATCTGTGTCTTCTTTTTGCTAATTGTTAAACCAAATTCAGAACAAGCATTGGAGAATGCAGATAGTAGACATTGCAATTCTTCCTCAGAGTGGGTCGTAACTGCAGCATCATCTGCAAAAAGCAACTCTCTGATCAGTACCCTCCTAATTTTGGTCTTAGCCTTCAATCTCTGAGCATTGTAGAGGCCGCCATCTGAGCGTGAGTGAATGTATATACCACCATCCTGATCACGAAATGCATATTTCAGTAGAAGTGAAAAGTATATTCCAAAGAGGGTGGGAGCTAGTACACAACCTTGCTTAACTCCACTCTTGATTTCAAATTCTTCAGAAGTTGCACCATCAAACTTGATTATACCCTTCATGCCTGTGTGGAACGATTCCACAATGGACAGAAGAGTTGGTGGGCAGCCAATCTTCTTTAGTGCCTTGAACAGACCCTCACGACTGACCAAATCAAATGCCTTTGTGAGGTCGATGAAGGCAATAAACAGTGGTTGATTCTGTTCACGGCATTTTTCTTGCATTTGTCGCAATGAGAATATCATATCAGTGGTAGACCGGTTCTGTCGAAAGCCACACTGTGATTCGGGGTAGACTTGATCTCCTAGGACTTGAAGTCTGCGCAGAACAATTCTGGCAAATACTTTTCCAACAATACACAGAAGTGAGATACCCCTATAGTTGTTGCAGTCGCTCCGATCGCCCTTGTTCTTGTACAGTGTTATGATGCTTGAATCTTTGAAATCCTGTGGGACTTGTCCTTCACGCCAGCATAGCTCTATTAGCTGGTGGATCTGTATAGTGAGTGTGTCTTGCCCACTCCTGATAACCTCTATTGGAATCCCATCCTTACCTGGAGCCTTGCCAGATGCAAGTTCATTTATAGCACACTTAACTTCTGTTATGGTGGGAAGTGTGTCCAGGTGGTCAAGAGTTGGTAGAGCCTCTATGGCGTTGAGGGCATTATCCGCTAGTTTGGTCTCACTTGAGTAAAGCTCCAAATAGTGCTCTACCCATGTGTCCATCTGCTGTTTCTTATCAGTGATGACTTCTCCAGTCAAGGTTTTCAATGGTGCACTTCTTTTGATCACTGGACCACAGGCTTTCTTTATTCCTTCATACATGCTTCTTATGTCTCCCTTATCACTTGCGATTTGAATGGACTCACATAACTTGATCCAATAATCATTTGCACACTGCCTGGCAGCCTTTTGCAAAAGGCTGCTAGAAGTATCAATAGCAGTGGTTAACAGTATTGTTTATTATTTTGTAGCAAAGCCTAGAGCCTATACTTCAGCAGGGTAGCTTGAACACGATATACCAGCTGGAGAACACGTGCATTCATTTGGTTTATTTAGACGGATGATGTAACTCTTTTGTTTATCATGTCCTAGATTGAGATCATTGTGTATATTTTTGGATCCATAAATGTCTAGGGTACAGTTCTTCAGTCGTTGCACTTGCTACAGTCTCTGTTGGAGGGTGTTTCCTTGATGGACCAAGGGCTGGGTTTGGTGTTGTGCATACCGATGGTTTGTCGTTGTCCTAGAGTTCTAGACAGTCATATCTTGTCGCTTCTGGGGATTAAACTGATTATTCCTGTGTCATGAGCTGTACCACGAAACTCCGTGATTTAATTACTTCTTTTTAAACTACATTTGTCTTCTTTTATATTCTTTCTTGCTTTTCAATATCAACCAACATTAAAAATACCCACGCGAAATTAATTATAGGTTCTCTGTCATACTGCCAGCCGCAGCGACGCATAGCATGTTTTAGTGGGATTCCTAATGTGTAGAGATCTCACTACCAAATATATATATATACATTAATTAATCTCAGCGTTTCATCAGAGAATCCTTTGTTCTTCCTCATTTTACTCATTTTCTATATAGTCTTCTCTTCCTACCTCCTCCCCTCCTCCTCCTCCTCCTCCTCCTCCTCCTCCTCCTCCTCCTCCTCCTATCGTCTCGTTCAATATTACATATTAAACACTAAGGAAAACATGAAGTTCTACATGTGATGACAGCTGACAAACTTGGTGCACAAGTACAAAAGGAGGCTTGTGAAAATTACACTCCCGGGACAAGAAGATAGACTTTACTTGAGACGGCTGATGATAGCTGAGTTGAGTTGAGTTAAGAACCGGTATCACTGAACTCAGGACATTCCCTTGCGTGCTCTTTCCCCTCGTTCATCAGCCAGCGAAGAGTCATACTACTATTCGTTCCCACCGCTATCTGATTAAAAGTTCTCCTGTCTTCCCACTCAGTTTTGAGATTATTCCAGAACTCCTGCCGATCCCCCGCATTCTCATTCTTTCCACATATGGGTTCTCAATCTGTCCCTCCACCTTCTCCACCTAATCCCACAAGCACACAACCATCTCCCCCTTCTCCATAGGCAATCTGCCGCCAAGAGGTGCATTCCCTTCTAGCCTAACAGTATTTTAATTCCCCCGCATCCCCGCATGGCCAAGGAAAAATATCCATACAATTCTCACAATCTGTGACCCCTGAAGCAACGAGAGCCATTCCACACGAAACATCCCTTTCTCCACCTTACTAAGCATACTCTTTGAATCCGTAATGAATACAACGTGGGTAGCAGTAGTCTCCTATAGCCAGAGGAGTGCAAATGTTACTGCCTCAACCTCCATTCTCATGCTGGAGGTTATAGTCTCATTTGCTAGACTCTCCTTTTTCAAGACTCGTCCGTTAGCCTTTGCAATAAAGCCCCAGCCATTACGTCTGTTTCTCACCACAAACCCATCGGTGTAGATAACCATGTCACATTGATGTGTGTTACTCTGGATTAGCTGTTGCACTTCAAAGTCAGTGCGGCTGATGATAGTAAATGGCGAAGCATCATTACCTCAGACTATCGCCATAGCACACGATGAGGGTGGCGATACAAAACTTCAGTTTACGATAATACCCAGCTGATAAATGATCCCTAGCACGCCAACACGCGATATGATCAAGGTAAATGAATCGTACAGAAACTTCTAAGGTAAGAGTGTGAAATGCCAAGATGTTTACATATACTAGGTTACTTCAGGGTGTTGTAATACGATAGTTACTGCATCCAGGCCGTTGTACCTTCCCCTAATCTGAATATATTCAGGTAGTTATTCCGTGACAATGGGAGGTGAAACAGTGCCAACAACAGATGTAAAAGCAAGCCACAGAATTCATGGCATCTGGATTCCAAAGTGATATATCTACTGCTCTCTAAGCCTGTACAAGTAAATGTATACCTTTGATCAGTGTTTCTTGCCGAGCTGTTGAGTTGAGCTAAGAACCGACATCACTGCACTTAGAACATTCCCATAAGCGCTCCGTCCCCTCGTTCAACAGCCAGCAAAGAGTCACACTACTAATTGTTCCCACCGCTATCTCATTGAATATTCTACTGGTCTTTCCTCTCAGTTTTGAGATTCTACCAGAACCCCTGCCGATCATCCCGCAATCTAATTCTTTCCACATATGGGTTCTCAATCTGCTCCCCCACCTTCTCCACCTGATCCCACAGGCGCACGACCATCTCTGCCTTGTCCATAGGTAATCTACCACCAAGAGGTGCATTCCCTGTCAGCCTATCAGCCTGTTCACCCCCCCCCCCCTCACTCCCGCATGGCCAGGGCAAACAATTCATACAATTCTCACAATCTGTGACCTCTGAAGAGAGGTGAACCATTCCATACGAATCATTCCTGTCTTTACTTTACTAAGCATACTCTTTGAGTCCGTAATGAATACAATGTGTATTGCAGTGGTCTCCCTAACCAACGGAATGCCGCTGTTACTGCTTCCACCTCCATTCTTATGCTGGAGGTCGCTGTCTCATATGCCAGACTCTCCTTTTAAAGACCCGACCATGTGTCTTCACAATGAAACCCCAACCACTTCTTTGTTTCTCACCACTGACCCATCGGTGTCGATCACTATGTCACCTTGATGTGCGTTATTCTGGATCAGATATTGCATCTCAAACTCAGTGTGGCGGCTCACTGTCTTTCTCTTCGCATCATAGCCATACACTTACACGCGGTACTCAACCACACACGAGCCAAGACCAAAACAAGTTCGTAAAGTTAGCAAACAATGAAGACTCGAATGTCTTGGTCACGTCTTAAGGCGTGAAGAAACTAACAAATAAGAAAGTATTCCTTTTGTGAATTTAAACACAGAATTCCCAGGAATTTTAGACTAGGTTGACAATGGGGCCCAGATCTGGGTAGAATATCCGCCGGAACAAGCGTGCTAATTATTTAGTTACCAAGGAGTAGGTTTCTAATCATTTAGCTACCACGGATTAGGGTGCTAATCATTTAGCTACCATTTATTAGAGAGTTTATCTTTAGCTACCACGGATTATCGTGCCAATAAATTTACTACTATGGATTATCGTGCTAATCAATTTACTACTATGGAATAGCGTGCTAATCAATTTACTACCACGGATTAGCGTGCTAATCAATTAGCTACCACTTCCCTGCAGCCCACAAATGTGTCAAGTAGTTTATCTGAAATTAGGCCAAGGAAAACAACTGGCTAGTTTAGTTTAGTC
Source organism: Cepaea hortensis (assembly GCA_963921405.1). Lineage (NCBI taxonomy): Eukaryota > Metazoa > Mollusca > Gastropoda > Stylommatophora > Helicidae > Cepaea > Cepaea hortensis. The sequence goes on along the minus strand of OY992883.1, from coordinate 30,222,668 downwards.
GACGGATCAACATCACGGGTGTAACCAATAAGTGCTCGGTTCTACTCCGAACTAAAGCCTGAGTCCTGAGAATCTCCGCTCAGTGCACGAACTCCGTAGCACCAGCGAAGATGCTGAAATACTTTGGGTTGATGTTTAATTTCAGATGTTGCCCTGGCATCGCCGTTAGGCTACTCTTTTTCGATTTCCAACAGCCAAGGGATTTTTACGCGCTCAACAATACACACGGGTGTCCGATCTTACTACCCAGAGAGCAGGAGAAATTTTGTTACTAGAAGTCCATGTGAAAAAATCCCGGCCCTCATCGGGTCCTCCAGCACTCGAGGTGGACCCCATACCTCCAGACCACTCAGCCCACTTGACACGCCTTAAGGCGCGTCGGACATACGCTGTTAGACCCATATTTGCATAGACAAGTCGGAGCTCGGGTGTGCGGGGGGCAAGGGATTTGGTAATCTGTAATGAGGTCAATATCACGCAAGCCTCGTTTACGTCCCAAGACATTCTTGGTACTCAAATTACTCCCCCAAAAAAATTGTAGACACAAAAAAAAAAAAAAATTACTCAAATTGGTACTAAAATTACTTAAATTCTTGGTACTCCCCGGGTCCACCTGGGAGTCTATGTCAATTTTTTTTTTTAAATTCGAATTCCTCCGACTGGGGATCGAACCCACGACCACCAGGTAGGCTGGCGAGTGTCTTAGGGCTTTTAGCCACATAGTTAAAACAAGAAAATGACTCTTTTCCATGTCTTGGTGTGTTTTGGGTATATTGTGCTGGGCAAATGTTTTAATAGATAAATCGTCACACACGCCGCCTTTACTGCTCAAACATTTGTTGGTACTGTCACAAAATAAAACCTTGCGTGTAACCAGTTGGTTATTATAGAGGCTTTCTGTTTAAATGGACTATCCGCCAGCGACAACTATTTTAACTAACAGAAAAAACAAATCGGATGTCAAAATCCCAGGACAATATTTGTAGCTGCCCGTGTACATCTGGTCGACGGATTGGGAACACTCGGTGGTGAGTGAGACGGAACCCTGCATCGCTTTGACAGTTTATCACCATTCGAATACAGATAGAGCCCGTCAGATCCTGGTTACAATCGGATGTCACCCATCACAGGTCGGGCAAAGTTAACAGCTGCAGATGTGTAGGGGAAGTGGGTGAGCTGAATCATACATCGCTTTGACAGTTTATAAACAGGTCGGATTGGAAGCGGAAGTACTCAGCTTGGAAGAAAACAGTCCGTCTGTCAATTTATAGTTTTCGGACATCAAGAAGATTGGCAGCTTGTTGGGGAAACCCGTTGTTGTATCATACGGTAACTCGCTGGTTTGTTGTGGGAGTCAAAACAACTGATGACAACTCTGACAGTGACTAAGCCAGGGAAAATGGATTCTTGACAATGGATGATATGTCCAAATAACACCTGTGTGAACAGGAAGAATACCGTCACGTGACCAATTTTAGGTTTTGCCAAAAACCATGATTGGAGAGGACAGTTGAACTCAAACCTTGGATTTTAGCGGACGTGCTTCGGCACTGCGGTTTTGATTGGAAAATGTCTACCGTGTGCGAATTGAGTTAATTTAATTTTACACGTGCCTGTCATGGCAAGAGTGGATGTAATTGGATCTAACTGCGGTGTTGCCTAAGGTAGAACCTATTATAATTAGTTCTAACTAATATAGGCTGTAGCCTTGTTAAAACTAAAGTGTGATGATTAGCACTGTTAGTGGAAAACTAGCTAGAGTAGGGAAGTGATACTTGGCTCTGTTAGTTGAAAATAGATTAGTGAAGTGTTGATAAGCTTTACTAGTTGAGAATTGAGTAATGAGGGATAATTGGGATATTCCAGTAGGTGTCCCTGGTGGGCGGGGTTCCGCATTCTGTTTGTTGATTTTTTTTTTCTTGTCTTGGTCTGATGATAACCTATGTGTTCAGTCATCTGTCCCTGACAGACTAGGTTCACTTTATTTTCTGAGCGAGGCCGATGGCCACGATCATCTAATAGAGATCAGTGACGGGGAGGCTATCACCAGTTGTATGATTTATTTTACAGGTTCCTCTGGTTGGAATGAAGAACCCGGAACCAATGAAAAATCCGATCCCGGATAAATTATGATGTAGAGAGATGGGCCAGCAACTTTCGCAACGGAAGAAGTTAATACACATTGCTCGGTGGAGCCTAATGGTATATGTATCCTACATGAGTGAATACCAATCGTTAACACACCTGAAGTGATGGATGTTCAGCCCATGAGGAACTAGATCAGTAGGAACTGATGTTCACATTAGATGAAACCAAACATTGAAGTGTAGTTGTTCCACGTATCAAGGAAATCAGAACTTTCAGACTATATCTAGTGAATAAAGCAAGCCATTTTTGTCTAGATACATTGACTGTTTAAGAGTGAAAATACAGAACTAATAGGAACCGTTGTGTTAGGAACAATAATAGTATTTTCCACGGATTATATATTTACATGGGATTCAGATCTCATGGTCATCAGAGCTCCTGGAGGAGGACATGTCTGGAGAAAAGGATACGACTTCGGTGAGGTATATTGTACTGACTCGTGTGATGTCGTGTAATCCTTGCCATGATGTGTGCACTATGATCCTGAACTTTGAGGGCTGACATATACATTTATGTTATAATACACGACACACATTTTCTTCGCATACACGTCTCATATACGTTACCCTTTTCTTTTAATAAATTAATCTTTATTAATTTTTAGAAGCAAGAGTTGTTGAGTATGTTGCGTTGGGGAAGTATGAGAGGGGGCATAGTACGACAGTGAGAGAGTGATAGGGAAAAGGTGTCCACGGGCTGATGGAGTGTGTTGGACGGAAGCTGGTGGATTCTCCAGGATATTGATAGGAAAGAAAAATATTATAATGTGGGTGTTGACTCTCCTCACTCCAGGGACGACACTTTAAAGGAGGACACGACAGGTACCCAACTTCGGCTAGTCTGACCTAAAAGACCTGGTGAATTAAAGAAAAATCAAAAAAACTCAAACTCCGCCGCCTCGATGCTGATTCGAACACATAAGCCTCATATCCACTATGTTAACTCTGATTAGATGGGCACAATATTGGAAATGATTATTCGATTCCAGATTTCACATAATGCTGTTACTTGACATTAGGATTGTCTGTTTCTCCTCCTTTTTAGCAACTGCAATTCGCGATCTTGTTTCAGTTTCACAACGAGCATCCTACGCAATTATTCTCCAGCGTACTTAGATAAGTGTAAAATAAGCATCACAAACAAAATGCTTTTAACGTTTAATTTAGCTAATCCACACGCACAAATCAGTTAAGTGCACTAATTAGTAGCAGCACGTGTGTGGACTACACTTGAGTTCAAATAAAGCGAAAAAAAATAATTAATAGCTGTCGTGGAAGAGATCACAGTAAGAAGGAAAGAGTCTGGCGCTGGGGAGAGGAATGGTTGCAATGTAAATGGAAGCGTGCGAAGAGATTAAAGCGCGAACAACTCTTGTGTTCCATCAACATTCTCGACATCAAAGATAACTATAAATTGACGCTCCTTCAGTCTTAACTATGCTGAACACGCTCTAATGTAGCCCTGCATGCTTACTTGTTTCTCTTTGTGAGTGCCTTCAGACACAAGTATTAGTAATACTGGGTGTGTGATGGTCGTCGCCAAGAAGAAAGAAAAAATACTTCAATGTAATATAAGGGTAATTGCGAATATTCTTGAACAAGTGAATCGGTACAATTATCTCGGAACAGTTATAACTTGTGATGGTAGGAGTCTTAGATTAAAACAAGTATCGCTGTAGAAAATGTTGCCATTTGCAAGGTGGAAAACATACTGACCGATAAAAAGATGCCAATTACAACGCGAAAAATATTGCTGAAATGCTATATAGAAACTATACTTTTATATGGATGTGATACGTGGGCAATGAGCAGACAAGCTGAAAAACACGTAATAGCAGTGGCAGTGTGGATTTTATGAAAGATAATACCTTGGACAGGCAGACAACCCCTGAGCTCAAGAAACTCATGAAAATCGTAAACTGATAAGATAAATTAGACGAAAACATTCAAGGTATTTTGGACACGTTATGAGAGATTTAAAAAAATTGAAACTAAAGAACTTGGTGACAACTGACAAAATTGAGGGGAACAGAACAAGAGAAAACAGAGAAGTAAATACCTGGATGGCTTGGCCACATGACATGATCGAGACAAGAACACAGAGCTGATCCACGACTCTTGTCATCGTCTGAAATGGTGAAACACGACTCCCCCCCCCCCCCCCTTCCCCACGCTTATCGATATTACATTACATTCTAAACGGCCGACGCTTCATACCATCGCAATCGACGCAAATCGACCTGCTTCCATGTCGCCTGGTGCTTATTGCGAATCTGGACTTTATACACTGAGGGAATCGTGAAACTGCGTTTCACTAACCCCTTAGCCAGACCCCCATAAACCAGAGTGAAGCAAACGAAGATCTAAAGATACTCTAGGCTGGGGGATTTTCCCAAGAACGATAATTTAATATTCTATAGTGTAGCCCAGCATAGTCGAATAGATAAGAGTGCTTGCCCCTCTGAAACATATGGTGTGCTGAAACCAAAGTAGCGGGTTCAGCCGTTAAAGGGGTTAGTTGGACTAAAATGTTGACTTCTCGTCCTTAATGTGGGAACGTAAAATACTACTACCTGAGAAATCGGAGTGGGTTTGCCTGGTGGCGAGGGGCACTGATAAAAGGGAACTCTAATCCACACGCAAAAATCACTGCAGTGCGCTAGATGTAATATCAAGTGTATCGACTACGTTTGAGCTCAAAGCCAGGAAACGAAGAAAACCAAACATTCCATAGTTGATCGATTAAATACAATGGGATGATTAATCGTCTCAAACGACTTATTGTATCTGCCGTGGGCTTATATAGAGAACTTTTGCAATCCCCTTTAATTTGATATATAATACAATATGTCTGCTAATATATTAACAACATTTAAGTCTTAACTGTGACACACCCCTACTTCCTATTTTCTTCCATCTATTTTTGTGAGGTCAAAATATACTTTTTTTTTGTCTGGCACTGAATCAGTTAAGGATACCTCAAAATGCCCCATTTTAATTCCGGTTATCATGATAAATACTCGTAAAGCCGTCCCAACCTACTATGTATCACTCATCTCACCTCCACCCGTCTTCTCAACCTCAAACCTGCTGCACGTCGTCTGGCCAAGCCCAGTGAAAGTCTGATAGAAACTCACTCGCGTCGGGGATATTTATCTGCGAGAGCTGTAAAGTATTTAGAGAGGCAAGAATATAGCTACATAGGTGCACTGGCGTGGAACATATCAGCTCACTGTGTGAGGGAAATAGTGCGCGTATATTTATTCATTGTATTGTGATTTCTCATATGTTGAAGTAAGTAGTTCTTATTTCGTTCATTAATTGTTTCCCTAATAGTTGTTATCCGCATAATAGAATTAGATGTACGATTGGCTGTACGAGTGTTTATATAATACACACACACACACACACATACACACACACACACACACACACACACACACTGACCAATAAAAATATGGCAATTCCAAGGAAAAAGAAAAAAAAAAGACTGTTGAAGTGCTACATAGAACATGTAGTGAAACTATACTTTTATATGCTGTGAAGTTGGAACTGCGACTAACTA
>OY992883.1:30209456-30211956 GCA_963921405.1 Cepaea hortensis | reverse complement strand
AATGACATTATTCAGTGCCGCCCACCGGGCGCTGGAACGCAAATTATTCCTCCCCCACGACGCTTGACGGCAGAAGTGGAAGATGATGATGATGATGATGATGATGATGATAGTTAAAACGCAGTACATTACGTTGAAATACAGATGAATACAGAAAGTGTTGTTATAATATAAATGCAAGGAAATATTATTATAAAGTGCAGATAAAATTTAAACCAAAAAAAAAAACACACACACACACACACCAGATATGAATATATGTAAATGTAAGACATTTTGAAATAGAGATAATGGAATGTCGTTGCGCATCCCTTACGGGACGTTGCAGTCAACACCAGCATCTTCAGCTGCTGTTGATGTACTAGGCAAGTGTTACGTTCAGTAGTTTGCCATTGCTTTCTGAACGACCGGCCCCTATACCTTTTTCGAAAAAACCAGCACCGCCGTGTTTCGAACCCGGGTATACGGGCTCACAAACAGCGTTCGCAAGCCCTTAGCCACAGAGACCGGTGTAAACACGAGAGAAAAGAACAAGCAGGCAATGTCGATGTACATAAACATATAAACATGGTGTGTTGGAATACTGATAACTGGAAGAAGATTATGTTGCACCAAGTACAGCGTCTGCTAATGTGTACCTTGGAGCGTTCTTAGTTTTCTTTGTCTCAAGAGCGCTGTACGGGATGGGTAAAAACAGGCGAGATTTCCGTCAACCATTATCAATATTGTGGTAGCGATACTTAACATATCGATGAAGACGAAATGTGTAAGCAGTAGTGTCAGTGGTTGAGGTAGTAGTAGTAGTAGTAGTAGTAGTAGTAGTAGTAGTAGTAGTAGTAGTAGTAGTAGTAGTAGTAGTAGTAGTAGTAGTAGTAGAGTAGTAGTAGTAGTAGTAGTAGTAGTAGTAGTAGTAGTAGTAGTAGTACTAGTAGTAGTAGTAGTAGTAGTAGTAGTAGTAGTATATGTGATGGAAATTGCAACAGTCGTAGAGTAGTCGTAGTGTAGTAGTAGACGTAGTAGTGAAGTTACTAGAAATATTACTTGTTTGTTGCTGTGCTTATTATTATTATAATCGTGATTGTGCCTTTGTACTGTTAAAGTAGCTTACGCATACCGTAGTCAGTAGTATCAGTATCATTTGCAACAGCAGAAGTAATAGCCGTTGTGATGGTGATGGTGGTGGTGGAGGTCATGCAGTCGGCGATGTTAGTCAGCCAGTGGTAGCGTTACTAGTGGCAACAAATGCAGCTGGTATTATTGCTGCAGTATTTGCCTTAGTCATGGCTGCGAACCTAGTGGTGTCCTGTGAAGAAAAGTAGATAAAAGTATCCCCAATTAAGGGGATAGTAAGACAACTTCTTTTTCCGTTGGCGACGGGACAATCTTGGGCAAGGGGAAGGAGTATCTGTTTAGCCACACAATCAAAGCAACTTGAAACCACCGAGCGGATGGTGGACTAAATTACATACCAGACGACAGATAGTTGTTGTGGTCTCAAGTTCGTGAAAGTAGACAGAGGAACTGTTTACGCAGACAATGGTTACAATCATCTAGTATGGTACTGCCAAGAAGGAAAGCAATGTCACACTACCTTTATTACATGTGTCTAGAAAATCTCGAGTCGACCATTCCCAAGAGTAATGACAACTTGTAAACTTAATGTGACAAGAGGAAGGGGAAGGCAAATAGATAAATGGTAGGATGGCTTCACATGTGTAGTGACAACTGGCAAACCTAATATGACAAAACGAATGGGGTAGTCGAAACGATAAAATGCCAGGATGGCTTGGCCACATGACGTAATCGGACAAGACCACAGACCTGATACAAAACTGATAATTGTGAAAGGTGGTGAACCATGGCCGCCCACGACTATCGACATGACGCTTTATGATGATTATGATGATGATGATGATGATGATGATGATGATGATGATGATGATGATGATGATGATACGAAGTGCGGACATGCACCATTATAGTAGTAATTCCTGTCTATGTTTGTGCATTGATGGTAGTGGTGACAACAGACATGATATCAAATAACGTCAACAGCAATAAAATACGATGATAATTAACGTATGCGAACCCCGACGCACAAGGAAAAGGGATGCAGACGGATAAACAAAATTAAGAATTTGAATAACGAAGACACAAACATTAGAATGCATGATTTATTGTCGGGCACACTTCGCTGCATTTCGTCATGTACATACTGCAGACATAAACACAACATAAACTACAGTGATTATATAAATCCTTCAAGCTGAAATATACGCACATTTACACAGTAATGGCAATTGTCTACCACGGTAATCTTAAACTGACATCATGTCTTTCTGCTTGCATAAGACTGGCGTCTGCCGATTAATGGCGATTTCTTCAGCGACCTTTAACAAGCTTTAACAAGAATTAACAATTATATAAATCATACTCCTGCTGTTTCTGATAATGATTGTATGGTGGTGAAAATGATGCTATTGATGATTATGCTGATGTG
>OY992883.1:30179456-30206956 GCA_963921405.1 Cepaea hortensis | reverse complement strand
GGCAAGCGTCTAGCTATTACCTTATCGTACTCCCGGGTATGTACTGAATTCGCTGATAACTAGTGTCGCTCTCTGAAATCCCGGTCTGATAACTTTAGTACCACATATATTTATGGGAAACACAGCTGGTGATAGGGAGACGCGGTCGCGGTAACACGTGTGTCTGTCGCACCATGGCCACGTGTTCGAATCTTCATTGAAGCGATTTTTTTTCTGTTAAATTGGCCAATATATGGCCGGCAGTTGTTACTTCCCACGAAATTTTATAGTGCTCATTTAAAGCTGCATCGACCAGGTCACTGAAACAACAAAATCCCCGTTACGATGGGTGTTCCATCATTTGACTACTGGGCCGGAAGGCAAGCAAGCTTTCCAGTACACAGACCTTATCAAAATGCTGCCCGTGTGGGAAGGAAGGCGAGCACAGAACACATGCCTATGTTAACAAGTAAACGGGTTAAAAAGTCAAGAGCTTCGACTTCATTGCACCCGGTGTTATCCCATGTGGCTCGGTTTCTTTCAGCACGTCAGCCTGCCGAAATCGTCTCACAGATAACGAACACTGTAGCTCCAGCAACGACCCCCAGGTGCCTCCGATAGAATTGCACTCGTGACCAGAATGACATGGCCAGGAATCGAACCCCTTGACATTCGGAGCGTAAGGCAGGTGCTGTACTCGCTCCGTCATAGACGCCCCCCCCCCCCTCATACACATACATCCTCTCTGTCTATGCTTGAAACACAGTTGTGCATAAGCACACATAAATAATCACGTCTGTCAGTGGCTAAACGTCCAACAATTTCCTGGTTTCGACATGCCACACGTTGTGAACACCCTCTCAATGGTGATGCTCTAGAGAACAGTTGTGGAAACACTGAGAAGAGGAAGGCAAGGAAACTCAGGGACTGACAACATTAAAGAGTAGACAGAATTGGGTTCTTCCACATGTGTGTAAGTTGCTGAGGATACGTGATGAACTCTAATTACTAATGATTCAATCAGGTCACACCTACGACTCACTTCCGGGATTACGAGATGAAATGATGATTAATGTAGTAACAGTCCATACATAAGAAGCTATTGATTGCTTCAATTTATTGTATTCTTGGATGGATTTAGGATGTCATCAGGTATGTAGACTTTCAAGATATATAATACAGTACATCCATTAATTTGGGTTACCTTTACACAGACAACATGACCACGTTTCACACACGCAGATCATCATCAATCGTAGCACACACGATGCAACCATAACAGTCAAGGACATTCCCACGCTTTCTTTGAATCCAGAAGCGAGTGTGTTGTGTGTTCGATTGTCTCATATTAACATTTCACTGATTCTGAACACAAGGCATGTTGCATTTCTTTCCACGAGACAAGATGTGGACAGACTTAAATTAACCCTGGATGCGGATCACTTTGCATCCTTTCAAATGAGATACCTTATTTATACACACTCATGCTGTTATTACTCTGTGGAGGTACTGCATAGTGCCGTTGTCTGCATTGGTCGACATGGGATAAAGGAATCAATCGAACAACGTTCTTGTCCAGAAGACATCAACATCTGCATAAATGGGTTAATGACGCGCTATTCAAGGTCAAAATGGGCTTGCACAACACAAGATGAGGAGAAAAATCAAAGAAGATAGCGACTAGCTCCAGACACCATCAAGCCGGACCGTGGATATCATCATATAGGCAACAGAACAAAAAGTCACACACAAGATAATGACATTGGACTTCATGAACACGCTACTGAAAATTGAAAACCAGCAATCTCCGCTCCGAATGGATAGACAATATTTGCAAGTCGCACGTCACAGCATTCACCTGGATGTACGTACCTTGACATGCTGGCGTGATGGGTCATGAAATCGCCACCAGCTGGCAAATAATGCACTGCTATAAATGGGAAGAAGCTTGGACAGGGCTGATATCATCAATGCTCTACGGAATTGGTGGGCGGATACTGATGAGCCCCGACGATAGCCCGACCACACGAAATAGAAGTCATCATGCTCAAATACGTCCATGTAGCCTACGAGGCCAAGTGACGAGATATCATAACGGGTTCCGTATGGGAACGATGAGGAGAGGAACTGTGAGATGGCTGCTGCATAGGAGGGTTGAGGAGAAGGCATCGACGTGCCGTATGTACAGTGACGTCGTTTGACACAACATAACATAACTGGTCACTCATTACCTTGTTTCCCTTCCAACTAGACAGCTCATGTACTAACGTCACAACATCACGTGTCAAGTCGATAAGCATGGGCGGCAATGTTTCGCCATCATACACGATCACCAGAGTCGTGGATCAGCTCTGTGTTCTTGTCTCGACCATGCCACGTGGTCAGGCCATCCAGATATATTCTTCTCTGCCTTCCACTTGTTCTTTTCTTATCAATCTTGCTAGTTGTCACCAAGTTGTCTAGTGTATGTCTTCTTCTAACGAGTCCAAAATTGTGACGTCCAAACATCTTCGCCTAATTTTTCTAATCATTTTACGGTTTCATCTGCTTCTTGTCGGACTCCCTCATTGGTTGTCCATGGTACTCTTTGGTACAAACCTCAGTCAGTCTAAATACATACTATAATGCATCGCCCAGTATGAGACATCTTACGTAATCACTTCATTCACCCTTTGGCCCCTTGTTATTTTCATATGTTGTAACTTTTCACATGAACATTTGATGACTGAACAGCAACATGCACATTCTCCACTCCCTCAAACCTGGCACCGAGGACTGAATCATATTATGCCGGTTTGAGAAAGAAAAACAGCGTGAGCATGTTTGTGCCTCTTTAATTAACAGCTAATTTTACCTGGAGGACGTTCAGTTGTCTTCAAAGTAGATACTCTAGCGAAGGACGCGTGAAGAATATTGAGTAAAGCGGATTGCTAGTTTAAACAAAAATCACTTGACAAGATATAAAAACATATCGTGATACATAGTTCTGCAATTAGTGTAGACTTGCAGTGTTTGCTGATAGATGGCTGGGGGTCACTGGGGTATTCCAAACAACCATAAGAACTTAATAGGCTGCTATATTTAGACACTCGTTCATATACAGAAAGCTAGTGCACAACTGCAAATGTCTCATCCATGCAGCATTTGCTTAGTTCACTTCGTTCTTGGATCAGATCTTCCGTTGTTTTCACTTGTTCATTATTATACTGAGTGATAACATCTCAAACTTGTTTACCTGATTTAAAATCGGTAGGCAAACAAAGTATCAATGCTCATCTGTACGTAGACAGTGGAATGAGTCGCTGAGGAAGTCTGTTGTCCGTAAAGTTACCTTCATCTTCGTCCCCGGACATGCGGGAGTCGAGGGAAATGAACGAGCTGATAAACTGGCTGGCTCTGCACCCCCTGCAGATGACCAGCCCATGGATCGTGCCGATGTTATTAACGTGCTTAAAGACATGTCAAGAACAGAAGACTTTGACGTCAGTGAAACCACATCACTGTCCAGGATGAAAGACTTGGGAGTAAGAATTGGCACAGCCAGACGCGAGAGGTACATCGGGAAAACGTGGTGCCTCGTTACCTAACACAGAACGGGCACTATTAGCCACTGAAGGCTGATGCATATGCTGGGGGGTGGGGGAGGATCTGAGCACCTATGGACCTGTCCAGGGTGCAGTGAAGATGCCCCAACTGATAAATGATAACTGATAACAGTATCAATGCTCAACATACTAGTGACATCTCTAGGCGGGGTGGGCTAGGCGTGGGTGTTGAATATCCACTGCCAATACGAGAATTTGATTTGATACTGTTGCATTATGGCAATGTGTAAAGTAGTCAGCAAACTTCCACGCAACGTAGATCAGGGCAATGTTTTCATTGTTAACTAGATTGGTATCTGTTTCAAGGATGTCCCATTGTGACAAAAGGTCGTGATCAGTGTAACACTGAACATCCATGGATTGATTTTTTTCTGTTTCGTTTTGGCTGTGATGAAGACGTTTATCCTGAAATGGATTGAATATGCATTTTCTATATCTGCTTTACTGCGATTAAAAACAATGAACGCAAACATCTGCAACTTTCAATAAACAACGTGAACTTGATCAAACGTGCAACGGTCCAGGGAATTCTGCAGTACAATAGAGTCCAGAAACATGGTCAATGTAACAATCAAGTACTCGAAGCCGGTCGATGCAATAATAGAGGCAATATTTATTTGCCGGAATCGAATAGGTTACAGATTCACAATTCAATACATCAGTTCCGATTTAACATTACCGTTCCTGTTATGGCCAGGCGGGACGGTAAAGAAACATTATCAAAATTGAATCGTAAACGATCGAAGACATTAAATATCTATCATCATCATGTCCCGGTGCTTCTGTCCTTGGCTATCCTATCTATGCGTCAGCCTGTTTCAACTCGCTGAGTCCCGTTCCAATATTGTCGCATTTGTCCGTGGCTTTCTGGTCGATAAACATCTTGCATTAATAACCTCGTCCTTCTTCATAATATCTGTTGGCAATCGGAGTAAGAGTCCAGCCAGTATATAAGTTCTCTCCTTGCTGAGAACCGAATCGAGCTGCCTCGTCGTTCAAGCTCCAAGGTCTGACTGTTTGTTGTTGTTGACAATGTTTCTGACGTATTCTGATTTTTACATCAGCCTCCTAGTTTCTACCACTATTTGGTTCGCGATTTTCTCACTAAGTTTATCTTGCGTCATATCATCTGCGCTGCTAGTTGGCAGCATGCCCCTCCCCTTGAAAATGGTGTAACCATTTTAAACTGTAGCCCGTTTATTTCGCCTAACAAGTAGCAGTTCAGAGTCCATGAGTCATATGTATCTAATCTATTCCCCTACTTGCTAACATGATGGTATGGTCACCTATCAATCACACACAAAATCTTATTAAAAATTTTTTATTATATAGCGGGCACGTACTCCTATCTACACCCCGGTAAACGTCGTGTAACACCAGCCTATGGGAGGGCTGAGTTAACTAAACTATAAATATAGTAATAGTCCCTCATAAGCCTAAACGGCCAGCATCCCCAACAAAGATATAAAACCCGATTGAGGGGACGTGTGTGATTGACTGGTCCCATTCCCTCTGTATTAGTTTTGGTATTCATCAAGAACTATATGACTATTCTATTTCTGCTATGTTGTCCTTATCGGCTACCGTATGACTCTTAGTCTTTGTCATATTTGCTAGGTGAGGTCTTCTGCCTTTGTAGCTGACTAGTTGTAATAATCATTGTGAGGCTTATATTGTTTTTTCTAATGGCTGTGACGGTTAGTTGTTCATACTGGCTATATACTGCTCTTTATATACACAATTCATATAATACATAATGCAATGCATAAATCATATGTGATGCGACACTAAGTTTGGCCTAGTTTACGGTGGTGGAATATGTCGTTAATGGATAATTGTAGTTTGCCATACCAATAACCTGTAAGACCTGTAATGGTGTACCAGACATTCCACCAATCCTTATCTTTTGAAAAATATTTACATAATTCAAGCAATAATAATTGAATAGATATAACACATTAATTTATCCTGAAATAGATAAAGAATATATTATAACAATTATAATACTTTCATTCCTCGTGCTATTCATTCTTTGTATGTCTGTACTGTTCTTCGTACTTGTATGTATGAACTGCAAAGTGTATGTATCGCTTGACTGTATTTAGCACCGCAATTAAATATGTTCATGCTTCATTCTTGCCATGATACCTGAATGAAAATGTTGATATGTCAAAAATAATTGAAACCTGTATGACTGACATGACCCTCTCATCGATCCCCCATCTCTTGCTATACTGCGATTAAGAACAATGAACGCAAACATCTGTAACTTTCAATAAACAACGTGAACTTGATCAAACGTGCAACGGTCCAGGGAATTCTGCAGTACAATAGAGTCCAGAAACATGATCAACGTAGCAATCAAGTACTGGAAGCCGATCGATGCAATAATAGAGGCAATATTTATTTGCCGGAATCGAATAGGTTACAGATTCACAATTCAATACATCAGTTCCGATTTAAAATTACCGTTCCTGTTATGGCCAGGCGGGACGGTAAAGAAACATTATCAAAATTGAATCGTAAACGATCGAAGACATTAAATATCTATCATCATCATGTCCCGGTGCTTCTGTCCTTGGCTATCCTATCTATGCGTCAGCCTGTTTCAACTTGCTGAGTCCCGTTCCAATATTGTCGCATTTGTCCGTGGCTTTCTGGTCGATAAACATCTTGCATTAATAGCCTCGTTCTTCTTTCTAATATCTGTTGGCAATCGGAGTAAGAGTCCAGCCAGTATATAAGATCTCTCCTTGCTGAGAACCGAATCGAGCTGCCTCGTCGTTCAAGCTCAAAGGTCTGACTGTTTGTTGTTGTTGACAATGTTTCTGACGTATTCTGATTTCTACATCAGCCTCCTAGTTTCTACCACTATTTGGTTCGCGATTTTCTCACTAAGTTTATCTTGCGTCATATCATCTGCGCTGCTACTTGGCAATATCTCTTCGAGAGTAGGGTTCCTGTGCATATGTTGAGAGCCGCAGATGGAAAATATGTGGCTGCTCGTTGAGTCTGTAATTGGTTCATAATTTATGCCCCAGGAGAATATGATTATGTGGATATGATCATTGTCCCTATGTTCTCGACCAAACGGCACTGGAGGTTGTATGTTCTATATCTAATCACCGTCCGTGCCTCTGATGCCAATTTATTACTTACTTATTGACTTCCCTTCATAAATACCGTCCTTGCCTCTGATGCCCATTTATGACTTACTTATTGACTTCCCCTCGTAATTAGAGTCCTAGCCTTTGATGCCCATTTATGACACACTGTGAGACCACGAGTCTTGTGGTAGCCAAAAAATCCCTTCTAGAGAGGGATTAGAACACAAGATATGAGAGCTGGCAAGAATGTTCGCTAACCACTACACAGCCTTGACTCCGCCTACAAACTCTGTAACTACTGTTGGATGTTGTAGCGGCAGACTGCATCCTGTTGGAATAATAATTTAACATGTGTTTCAAGTATAAAACAAAAACTGAAATATATCAAAAGTCACATTGGGTTAGATAGAACACTGATGCCAGGCATGGATCCTGATAGAAGAACCAAAGACCGGCCAAAACGCTGATGATCACACGATCTAAAACTCAACTGGCATGAGCATACGAACATGAACATACTCGTACATTAGGCAGAATAGTTGGCCCATGGTCGCGTCTTTTCTCCTAGCTGTGATGAGCGCGTCGTTCTACGCGGGAAAACGTTTTGAAAATCTTTCTGCTGTCGTCTTCAAGCTCACTCAAATATACACAAACATAAATCTAAAACATAACGATCACAATGAGGACAACACACGTGTCTCTGCAGTCTGCTTATAGTATTCACTGTCACGGAATATGGCAGCACGCACTTTATATATTCATGTACATTATATTTGCGGCAGACTGTTTTTGAATTTGATAGTTAGAGTGTTAATCATCTGCCATTTGTTAAATAGAAGCAACATTAAAGACGCTATGACACACCTTGAGACTTGAACCAAATATGGTACCACCCCCATACATCCATAGACCAATCGGAGAATCGAACACATGCCCACCAGGTCGACATAGAACTGCATAGACACTAGTGATTTGTGAAGATCATTATCGCAGCACTCCGGACAGAGAAATAGGTGTTCCGATCTCCTCCTTAACATCCCCGCTAACGTGTATCGACTGATGGCACCAGTTTTGAGTTGTTAAACCTAGGTCGTGTGCCACTGAGACAAAGTTCATGTCTGAAGGCTCTCCGCTCTGGACCAGGAAAAAGATTCTCAAGCGACCTTAAAGTCATTTGTTTGTCCTGCATCTCTTACGGCATTGGTATTGTCTGGCCCATTTAATGCCTTTGCCTGCTCGATCACCGTCATGTCCGCCAAATGCTCGGCTTGCTCTGCAGCTCTCAATATATGTACAGTAACCCTACTCTCGAAGAGATATAGAAAATGCATATTCAATCCATTGTGTCCCGGTACACAGATGGAAGTTAGCTGGACTAATTGTGATGTGCTCAGTGCGTCGAGACGTTCATGTCGTACAAGGCCAGTCTGAACCTTCTTGAGCATGTTCATTGAGTTGCTCTGTAAGAGTGCATATAACAACTGTTGCGTGTCGAGCTAATTTGTATAGCGACAGTTTCATGGAATTGAAATTAACGTTGTTTCCAACGAAATGAAACAAAAGCTATGTCCAACGAAATGGAATTAACGTTATTTCATATTAAATGGAATTTCCAACAATCTGTATCCACTGTATTATGATGTTAATTAGTTAGTCGACAGATCATCCTCATTGCACATCGAACCATTCAATCCATAAGTTCTCGGACCCCTCTTCAGCAAATCCCGCAGCGTGTAGCGGCTAACGACACAAGTTCTGTGTTGGTTTGTCAATCTTCTTTGGCTTCCTGCGTAGTGTTCTTGTTTGGCCACCCCTCTTTTAGTTTGCTGTTCTCGCAGTCTGGTCATGGTTGTAGATTCACAGTCATCAGTTGGTTCTCGCACAGTCTTGCTTCTCGAAGAGCATTCAGAATGTCAGCCTGGTCCATGGCGCGTCCGCCCTCCACCGTAGCCTCACCTGCGAGCTTGTCAGCCCGCTCATTTCCTTGTACTCCCGCATGCACTGGCACGAAGATGAAACTAATCTTTGCCAGCCGAGACCGCTCCAGAGACAGCAACCATTCTCTTCGGATCCCCCCCCCCAATCTCTATCCTCTTGAGCATGTTCATTTAGTCGCTAAGGAAACATGCCCTAGTGAATGTCTGTGTATCGCGCCATGTTATTGCTTTACGTACTGCCATGACTTCCATAGTCAGGCTGCTTGTGGTCTCATCAAAAGCATCAGATTCCTCCTTCACAATTCTCCCTCCGGCCTGAGCCGTAAAGGCCCATGAGCTTCTCACATGTCGGACGACCGACCCATCTGTGTAGATGACCGCGTCAACGTCTAGCGAATTCTCAAAAAATCAACGCTTGTACTTCCGCCTCCACAGCTGCAGGGTTTTTATGTCTGCATTTTCTGTCTCGTTGGATGCAAACTGAAAAGGATGTGCAGAAATCTGTTGGCACTTGTACCCACTCCTCGCCAGGTTCTAAGTCCTCAAGTGAACACACCTGTTGAAGAATGTCTTCGGCTTGACCCATCCACGACTGTCCTCTTTTTAACCTGTTGCCCTTCACCTTCATAATTTCACTATGCAGTGGATGTTGTGTGTTTGCGTTAACTCTGAGGTAGGCGCGAGCTCTGCAGACTTGTATTCTGTCTTCAATGGTTGGAAAATCAAGAAGGTAGCGCATCACTCTGCATGCTGTATCTCTTTTACATCCAAGAATAATGCGCATAGCTTCATTCTGTATCCTTTCCATCCTATGGCTAAGAGTCAGGATTGCCATCGCATACTCAAAAACAGACATGACCAGCCTTTCGTATAGAAGACATAGATGGCGCTGCTCACAGTTGTCTGCCGCCATCACCCGCATCGCAGCCAAACCCCGCTTGACCTTTGTTATCACCTGGTCTATGTGCTCATTATAAGCAAGGCTTCGATCAAACCGTATCCCCTGATAATTCATTGCCTGCGTTCTTTCCACCGTCTCTGAACACAGATTTACAGTTGGTGTTGGAGTGTTGACAATATGATTATTCAACGAGAACCAAGTCACTGTTGCCTTTGTTGGGTTGACCATTGCCCCAGCCTCAACACACCAAGTGCTTATGCGATTGAGTTCGGTTTGTAGTTCCACAGCAACCTGATCTCTGTCCTTACCCTGGCGATACACTAAAACATCGTCGGCATATGACAATGTCCTACCAGGTCCAGTGATCTGCTCACTGGTGATTCTCACACTGTAGGCGTTGAACAGTACCGGAGATAATGGTGATCCCTGTGGTCGGCCTGGATATATTGTTGTTGGTTCCGACGTCTGACTGCCACATTTAAAAACTGCTTTCCTTTGGAAGAGGGCTGCAGCGATCCAACTAAGGAGGAACGGACTTATTTTGTGTCCAAGAAGCTGAAGCATTAAAAAAATCCAATGGTACTCTGTTGTACGCGTCCTAAAGATCAATCGCTGCAGCAAAGGTTTTAATGCCTGAGTAGAAACCTTCATAGACATCATGGGCAAAAACTGCTGCATTGGTCCAGGTTTCTCTTTTTGGACGGTACCCACCCAAGGTATGTGGGAAAACACCTTGCCTCTCTAGCTGGCTTGATATTTTTTCTGGCAATTACCTTCTCCAGCAGCTTGCCTATTGTATTCTGCATGGTTATAACTCGATATCCCTGAATTTGTGTGTGGTCTTTGCCAGGCTTCAACAAGGGAATCAGATAGCTGTGTAACCACTCCTCCTTGATGCTAGCACTCCCTATACTGTTATTGTACATGTATTATGATGTAATAAATATCCCATTCAAACATAAATTAATTGTTACAACGCATGCATACCAAATATTCAGTTTGCCGCGATGGTGTGGTAGCTAGCAAGCTTACCTGCAGGCCTAGAAGTTCGAATCCACATTGAGGCGGGTGTTTACCATTCACCTGGGCTCCAATATCGACCCGACCAAGAACATAGTACTAGAAAATGCTTTGAGAAGTAAACGAAGCCTGAGTGCTATTGAACGTATGACCCTTAGAAGCAAGATTGGTTACTAAAACCGTTTGACTAGCTGTACAATCCCATTACTTCACTTGGCGTAAACAATAGGTCTTTCTTTTAGTTATACCAAGGAGACCTCATAAAAGAATCAAATCCGAATGGTGAAGGCGCTCTGGGAGCATGTGAATAATGCAGATGAACAGATAAACAATCATTATCTAGAGCAGTGGTTCTCAACCTTTTTTGGTCCATTCACCCTTTCACCATGTCAGAATGTCATTCCTCCCTTTCCAGCGAACGAAAGAAGAAGAATTCCCCCCCCCCCCTTTTCAAAATTGTTAGCCTTAAAAGGCGTATTTTCTATATTCACAATATTTTATTAACACACCAAATTTATCATATTACAATAAACAAACAGTTAAAACGTTAAAGAACATTAGCTTAATACACGACATCGCTTAATACACGACATCGCTTAATACACGACATCGCTTAATACACGACACCGCTTAAGACACGACATCGCTTAATACACGACACCGCTTAAGACACGACATCGCTTAATACACGACACCGCTTAAGACACGACATCGCTTAATACACGACACCGCTTAAGACACGACACCGCTTAAGACACGACACCGCTTAAGACACGACACCTCTTAAGACACGACACCGCTTAAGACACGACACCGCTTAATACACGACACTGGAATGCCAAAAATGAGTCCTTCATCAAACAAAAACGCTCAATAGAAACCCAGGATATTGTGCATGAAGCCATTTTGAGTTTGTCAATCTGTGGTCTTAATTCCTCTTCCCCCCCCCACCTTGTTTTCCCCTGGACGCCCAAAAATTCCCCCCCCCCTGTGGGTGGGGAAATTTCCCACGGAATAAGAACCCCTGGTCTGGAGAGAATGCAGCAGTAAAAGATGGTCAGGGATCTGGTCAACAGTCGTCACTGTGGAGGTAAAACAAGACGGACATATAATCAGATTGCAACTGGTACCATTATTATTGGAAATCTCCGCTGGCTGTTAAAGGTGAGGACTGAGCGCTTACGGAAATTCCCCGAGTGCAATGATGTCGGTGCTTGACTAAACTCAACTCAACTTACATGTATCTTTAAACAAGCTACACCACTAGAGACTTAAACGAAAAGGTAATCTACCAATCGTAAACGATGTTTCCCAGACGCCTAGATAAATGTCTCCCAGTACGCAGAGCGTGTCTTATCAGAGCTGTCTTAGATTTAAGTAAATTAAGGGTGGCGGTTTGCTACTCGTGGCATCTCATGTCATGCATTGTTAGCCCCATGAAACTGCATTCTTTGTCCCAGGGCAGCTTAGGTGAGAATTTAGCCTTATCTCCCCTGGCCCTAGTTGTTGGCCTAACAATGAATCTATGTTGTTGCCCTAGTTTTTGTACTGTCTGTTAACAAAAGTAAGCTCAAGTCACGGCAGACGTAATCTCAATTGTGTGCAAGTATTTTTCTTGTTACTGAGTCGTTTATTTGGAGATAAAGTAAAGTAAAGGATTCGGTTACACGCCTTGAGGAAAATGCAAAGAATACATTGGCATACAGAGAAACCAGTGAGTAAGTTCGGCAAGATACACATGCCAACGAGACTTCATTCAAGAGGTCAGAATGACCAAATATATAAAGGCGCTTTTTCTTAAACATCCGGTTTGCTGACGCTGATGTACGGCATTCGAATCAACCCCTAAACCTGTCAATTGGACTAAACTGTTGACTTCTCATCCTTGAAGTACGCCCCTCACTTGGCGGACGTATATTACAAGTGCATCTGAAATTAGAGTGGGTTCGCCTGATAGGGAGGGACACTGGTAAAAGGTAAAACGAATCCACAAGCAAAAATTCAGTCGATTAGCGTGTATAGACTACGCTTGAGTTCAAAGCGAGCGAGCCTAAAACAAACTGATTCTAGAAATTAGACGTTATGCCGATGTTTTAGGCATATTATGGGAAGAAATGATGTAGAAAACTTAGTGACAACTGGCAAACATGACTTGAAAAGAGCCAGCGGAAAGCAGAGAGCTCATAAATATTCGGACGGCTTGGCCACGTGGCAAAATCGGAACTAGAACACAGATCTGACCCAAGACCCTGGTGATGGTGTGACATGGTGATGGTGTGACATGGTGATGGTGTGACATGGTGATGGTGTGACATGGTGATGGTGTGACATGGTGATGGTGTGACATGGTGATGGTGTGACATGGTGATGGTGTGACATGGTGATGGTGTGACATGGTGATGGTGTGACATGGTGATGGTGTAACATGGTGATGGTGTGACATGGTGATGGTGTAACATGGTGATGGTGTGACATGGTGATGGTGTGACATGGTGATGGTGTGACATGGTGATGGTGTGACATGGTGATGGTGATATCTGGTGATCGGTGACGGTCCACGTTTATTAGCATGACACATGATTTTTATGAAGCGTACTGTATATACAGTTATAAAGTTAGTTGCATATCCTTTACAGGACGTATCAGTCGACCTCACAATTTTTGGCTGTTTGTGATTTCTTGGCAAGTTCACGTTCAGTATCTTGCTTTCTGAATGACCCTACTGATACCTTTGTATGGAAACCAACGCAAGGCTGTTTGCTACCAAATTTGCCCGCAGCTGTGTTTCGAACACGGAATGCGGGATTATGAATTGCATTTGTAACTCCTTCCCCATAGAGCCGGCTAGGTTGGGTGGACTGGAAAGATATATGCATGATGTGGGAGCAGCTTGAGTGGTGGTCCTGCTTTTTTGACAGAGACAGGGAAGGTTTGCAGTAGGGAACACGACCAGCGGTTCAATCGTCGCAGATTCAACCTACAGTATGGAGATTACTGGATCGTATTCCCTCTCGATCACCAGGAGATACGGGCTGAGGGCTTGCGAACGCGGTTTGTGAGCCCGCATACCCGGGTACGAAACACAGCGGTGCTGGTTGTTTCGAAAATAGGTATAAGAGCCGGTCGTTCAGAAAGCAATGGCAAACTACTGAACTTAAAATTTGCCCAGGAATCACGAACAGCGAAAATGCTGGGGTTGACTGCTACGTTCTGTGAAGGACATGCAACTGAATTTAAATTTTTTTTACAGGACATTACAATCAACACCAGCATTTTTCAGCTCCTGTTGATGTCTTGGCAACTTTTACGTTCAGTAGATTGTCATTGCTGTCTGAACGACTGGCTCACTTACCTTTCATAAGTAACTAACGCGACGTGATCCGCTGCCGAATATCGCGCAGCTGTGTTTTGGTACGAGAGGATACGGGATTACGACAACGTCCTTAACTCCTCCGCCAGGGATACCGGAAAAAGCTGCGTTACTTTGTATTATTATTTTATAATGCTTCAACGACAGAATCGCTCATGAATTATATTTCCCTACACGATACCCAGGTTGGTAATGTCCGCTTATGTTATTTCTCATGTTATTACAGCCTCGTGTTGATGAGGGTATTGAGATCGATCTTAGCAAATAACTTCTCGTTCTTCCTCTACTTCTGCTGCTGCCTTGTCTGGAGCAGACATCAGGGATCATTGACTCTACACGCTGTCATGCGGTATGTTGCTGAAGCAGCTGTTGCTTAATGTACTACCCAGATGTTTAAGCTTTCAATCTACATGTTTCTCAGACTTCATCTGCCTCTCTTACTTAGTACTGGTATATCCGACATAAGAAGTATGTTTGTCTATTCTACCTGTTCTGTTCATACGCCCCATAAATTTCATAGTTTCCTTTTTTCCTAATGGATATGAAGAGTGATTTTGGTGTACCTTCTGTACCTCTCAATAGTCATCGCTTGTTTTCGTTTACGTTAATGATAATTGCAACATGTTCTATCTACACTACCTGGTTTCCTCGCCGTTGCATTACCGTTTATCCACATGGCAAAGTCTGTTTTCAGCAGGGCGTCGTGCCGCGTGCGTCGCACAAAACACAAACTCCGCAGCACCAGCGAAGTCTCTCAAGTCGCCGCCGAGAAAATTACACTCTTGAACCAAATTACGAAGTCCGGAATCCAACCCAAAACTTTCGTAGTGCGAGACAGGCGGCTTGTCTACTTCATTACATAGCTTTCTGAATGAGTAGTCAACATTAAAGTCCAAATCACTGATGTGGGAAATGTGTCCACTACCCCGCCATCAGTTCTTAGGAAGTGAAAGCGCACGCACAATCACACCCCCGGGAACGCTGACCCCTAAATATTACATATCCTTCGCAAGACGTTGCAATCAAACCCAGGTTGAATTTTACGTCCAGTAGTTTTCT
This sequence comes from Cepaea hortensis, assembly GCA_963921405.1. Lineage (NCBI taxonomy): Eukaryota > Metazoa > Mollusca > Gastropoda > Stylommatophora > Helicidae > Cepaea > Cepaea hortensis. The sequence continues at coordinate 30,191,978 of OY992883.1, read as the reverse complement.
GAGTGTTGAGGGGATACATAGAGCCTGTTCTTTTGTATGGATGTGAAACTTGGACAATGTGCAGTCAAGGTGAAAAACATCTGATGGCTGCAGAAATGTGGTTTCTGAGGAAAATGCAAAGAATACCATGGGCAGACAGAAAAACCAATGACGAAGTACTACAGGAGACAAATGAAAATCGTAAATTGATTAGAGAAATTAGACGTAGACAGTCACAATTTTTTGGACATGTTATGAGAACAAATGGATTGGAGAACTTAGTGACATCGTAGTGACAAGATCGAAGGGAACAGACCAACAGGAAGACCGAGAGGAAATACATGGATGGCTTGGCCATATGGAATGGAAGAGACAGGAACACTGAGCTGATCCACGACGCTGGTGATCGAGTGAAATGGCGAGTCATGACCGCCCACGCTTTCCGGCATGGCACAGGATTGATTGATTGAGTTTTCTGAACGAGAAGTCATCGCTTCTTTCAGTTGCTACAATTGAGGAAAAAGACTGTGGGACTTATACGGACTCAAGCAAAGTGCTGCATCCCTTTAATGTATTTAGCTAGACGTCTGAAGGGGTGGGAAGAAGAAGAAAGGCAAGGCATCATCGACACATTTTCACTTCTTTTCACGATCTTAAATCTCACATAAGTAATGTATGTTTCTTCTCAGCGGTTCGCTGTGTTAGCACAGTTAATACGCTTCATTATCACAGCAGTGGCCAGGGATCAATCCCTAATCCAGGGATCAATCCTTAATAATAATTATTTTAAAGATGGGGGGGGAGGGGAATTGAGGGAGGGCTGTGGATTGTTTCCTTCCGACCAAGAAGGCTCTGAAATCGAACTCGCTTAATAAATTGGGCTCTCGATAAGTGGAATGATATTGTGTTACGTGTCTAGGCAGGAGAGACTTCTAGGAAGAAATCTAACCAGCCAAACTCAGTATACTTTGTCCTACATTGTGTGTAAAGTCCTAATCTCCGCATTAGAAACACAGCTGCAGGCGATTTGAATGCAGGCCGCATTTTCATACAATGATGTGAGCGTCAGTCGTACACTTGCCTTGTAAATTACAAGCATGCAAAAATGATGGGGTTGACTGCGTCGTCTGGTATAGGGAATTCAACTAGCTTAGCTAAAATCAGTATACACTGTCCTACATTATGTGCAGCCCTAAGCTCATTATATGAGGGGCACGCTAGCCAAGTTGATAGAGAACTCCACTGCTAATGTCATGGGTACGGTCGGACGGGGGCTCGATGCCTGGCCTTGTCAATTGTCACAGTGAGGGAAAGACTGGCTGCCTCTTGTTTCTTACTCTAGGCCTACAGAATGTCACGGCGATATCTCACCACTGACTGACCAATGGCTGAAAACTGCTACTGGACAATTTGTCTTTTTTTTTTTTTTTGGGGGGGGGGGGGGGAGGGGGGGGTGTAAACTCAGCATACATTGTCCAACATCATGTGATATCTTAACTCATACATTGTCCTACATTGTGTGATATCCTAGCTCATACATTGTCCTAAATTATGTGATATCCTAACTCATACATTGTCCTACATTATGTGATATCCTAACTCATACATTGTCCGACATTATGTGATATCCTAACTCATACATTGTCCTACATTATGTGATATCCTAACTCATACATTGTCATACATTGTGTGATATCCTAACTCATACATTGTCTGACATTATGTGATATCCTAACTCATACATTGTCTTACATTATGCGATATCCTAACTCATACATTGTCATACATTATGTGATATACTAACTCATACATTGTCATACATTGTGTGATATTCTAACTCATACATTGTCCTACATTGTATGATATCCTAACTCATACATTGTCATACATTGTGTGATATCCTAACTCATACATTGTCCTACATTATGTGAAGTCCTAAACTCATACATTGTCTTACAGTTTGTGAAGTCCTAAACTCAGCATACATTGTCCTACATTATGTAAAGTCCTAAACTCATACATTTTCGTACATTGTATGAAGTCCTAACTCATACATTGCCCTACATTGTGTGAACTCTTAAACTCATATATTGTCCTACATTGTGTGAAGTTTTAACTCATAAATTGGCCTACATTGTGTAAAGTCCTAAACTCATATATTTTAATGCATTGTGTGAAGTTCAAACTCAGTAAACATTATCCTACATTATGTGAAGTCCTAAACTCAGTATACATTGTCCTACATTGTGTGGAGTCCTAAACTCACATATTGTCCAGCACTGTGTGAAGTCCTAAACTCAGTATACATTGACCTACATTGTGTGAAGTCCAAACTTATAATACGTTGCCCTACATTATGTGAAGTTCTAGCGCTCATTTTCTGTATTCGTCAGTTCGTGTAAATGCTTCTGTTAGAATGATTATTGTGACTCATTTAGTCCCACTTCTTTGATTTTACTAAAGACTCATGCAATACACCATGATCATAAACCACATGCTTGCAACACACACAGTTAAAATAAACAAATTCTTTAATCGGATACAGAAAGAACGGCATGGTCATAAAGGACAAACAGACATGGCATCTCATGGTGTCAGATTGTTTTGATGGTAATAAATCACATGTAGATAGAGCACCGGGAACATCTCAGCCTCAACGCGATACAGGAAGTCCTGTTCCGAAGTGAAACTCCTGAGATAGCAAAACGTCTTCCGACTGTGGCACTTAGCGCTCATTTTTTGTGGGGAGCATAATTAGAGGAGACACCGGGAAACGTGATAGTTAATGGAAAGTGCAGATGGCGACGAGGTGCCGGTGAAGGGGTTAACCGGCTACGAGAGGAAAATATTTATGGTTTTGACAGATGATATTCGGAGCATGCATGTTTATGTAGGTGGACATGAAAGGTAGTCTCGGTGTGAGTGCTCATGTGTGGTTGTTGTGATGTCTTCTTCTGCTCATATTTCTCCTTCTTCTTGTTCATCTTGTTCTTCTTGTTCTTGTTCTTCTTGTTCTTGTTCTTGTTCTTGTTCTTGTTCTTCTTCTTGTTCTTCTTCTTCTTCTTCTTCTTCTTCTTCTTCTTCTTCTTCTTCTTCTTCTTCTTCTTCTTCTTTTTTTTTTTCCACCTCCTCTTTCTCTTCTACTTCTTGTTTCCCTCTCTTCTTCTTCTTAGTTCTATTGTTTCCCTTCGTCTTCTTCTTCTTTCTCTTCATCTTCCTCCTCCTCTTCTTCGTCTTTATTCTCCCCATCTTCATCCTCCTCTTCTACTCATTCTTCTCCTTCGACCACTTACGATTGTTGTTCTTCTTCTTCGTTTTCCTTCACCTCCTCTTCATCTTCTGCCTCTCCCTTCTCCTTCTCCTCGTCTTCTTCCTCTTCGTCTTCTTCTCCTCGTCTTCGTCGTCATCCTCCTCCTCCTCATCCTCCTTCTCCTCTTCGTCTTCTTCTTTCTATTCTCTTCCTCCCCTCTCCACCTCCTTCTTCTCTTTCTTGGCGATTACCCTTGTCTTCTTCTAATGACAAACGAAACGTGGCAGCATAATCTGCACAATGATTGAACTGTCAGCATTATCCTGTGGACAAACGATCTCATATCTGGAACTGTTTGCAGTCAAAGAAACAACCGTTCAATTATCAGAAATCTCCTATCGTTATGGAACATACACACAAGTAGAATATTCGATCCTCTCCATCATTGTTTGTTTTTCTCTAAGTGTCCTTTTAACCATCACCATTTTTTTCGCATATAATATTTACAGGACATCGCTGTCAGCACCAGCATTTTACCGCTGTTGTTGATGTCTTGGCAAGATTACGCTCAGATGAGTAACCAACGTGACGCGATCCACTACCGAATCTCGCGCAGCTGTGTTCCCCTACGTGGACACACAGGAGGCCAGGGAGACCGCCAACCACCACAATACTAATTCTAATATATCTATCTCGTCGGGTATTTTCCGCTATTGTGTGATCTAGAGAGATCAATATATCAACTTACTTTTTCTTGTTTTCGATGTTTAGTTTGTGTCAGACTAATTAGGTTGAATCCTTCCTGTACACATTGGAGACATCATTTATCGCATTTAGTCATCAATAAATATATCTATGTCGTCCCGTAAGCACTGACTCTCACTGATTCTTGCCAGTGGCATCTTTCGCAGTTGTAATGCTCAGTGAACGGAAATTGACATTATAATACGTGTTCATTTGATTGTGTGCCCTGAATGAAGCAAAGGTACTTTTATGTTTGACACTGAATCAGTTAAATACATCAGAAGAAGGCTGACCCTATCAATACAGAGTGTAAACAGTATTAAAAGTTTATGGCAGAAGCTAAACAATAAAAGCAAATATGTTTCAAACATGCACCACTACAGTGCCAACATACGCGTGTGAATCCACGGCCCAATTCACGATCCACACATAGGAACACCTAGGATTTGGAAAATACATGTTGAAGAAACATTCCTACAATGCCGTCGTTAAGCTAGTTGTCTAACCTTTACAGGACGCCGCAGTCAACCCCAGTATTTTCACTGTTTGTAATTTCCTGGCAAGTTTACTTTCAACAGGATGTCAGCATGCCGAATGATAAGAGTGCTCGGTCTTAAACTGTAATGATGGTGAGGTAGCGGGTTCAATCTCTACACCTGTCACTTGGACTGAAATGTTGACTTCTCGTCCTTGACTTGGGGAGGAAATTACAAGTACCTGAGAAGTCGGAGAGGGTGTGCCTGATGGCGAGGGCACTAGTAGAATGGAACGCAAATCCACACGCAAAAAGCATCCCAGTGAACTAGAAGTATTAAAATTTGTATAGACTTGAGTTCAAAGAGAGGCACCGGTAAAAGAAAACGCTCAGCAGTTGTGCCATTATTTTTTGAACTACCGGCACTCTTACCACTGTATGAAAATAGCGCAAGACGGTCTCTTTTTACACTCCCCTCAGCTGTGTTTCGAACGCGTTATGATAAAGTTAGAATACCGTGGATACAGAACAATTAAATACGGACGTTTTACAAGATCTGAATATCAGAGAAAACAAGCTCATAAACGTCTTGATGTCTCTGTAAGTGACGTTCGTGTTAAATGTCAGAGTGGTTAAGAAAAACATTTTAAAATAGTTAGCTGCATATCTTTTACAGGACGTCGCAGTCAGCACCAGCATTTTTTTGCTGTTGTGATCTCTTATCATGTTTACGTTCAGTAGTTTGTCATTGCCTTCTGAACGACCGGCACCTATACCATTTCGTAAAATCGAAAGGGAGGCGGTCTGATGCCAAATTGCCAGCAGCTGTGTTTCGAAAGCGGGTATGTGGAATTACAAATTGTTGCCGTTACACCTTCGCCACGGAGCCGACTTAGAAAGAAGAGTGATGGAAAGTATGGGTTCTGGAAGAATAGGCGTGAGTCGACGAACGTGATGACGTGTACACGCCAGTAAACACATCAAGAGCACGAAAGTGCAGCAGACAGGAGAACTGGCTTAAGATAGAGAGCGACTTTCTGAATGTGACAAGAAAAATGGCTGAAGATATACTTGACACACTGTATGAGGCATGAGAATTGGCTAAAGATCTGGATGGCGTTGTGTATGATACACGAGAACTGGCTAAAGATAGAGAGCGACTTTCTGAATGTGACAGGAAAAATGGCTGAAGATATACTTGACATACTGTATGAGGCATGAGAATTGGCTAACGATCTGGATGGCGTTGTGTATGATACACGAGAACTGGCTAAAGATAGAGAGCGACTTTCTGAATGTGACAGGAAAAATGGCTGAAGATATACTTGACATACTGTATGAGGCATGAGAATTGGCTAAAGATAGAGATGGCGTTGTGTATGATACACGAGAACTGGCTAAAATAGAAATAGCGTAGTGTTTGATACACGAGAACTGGCTAAAGACAGATATGACGTAGTGTATGATACAGGAGAACTGGCTAAAGATAGAGATGGCGTAGTGTATGATACACGAGAACTGGATAAAGTTAGGGATGACATAGTGTATGATACATGAGAACTGGCTAAAGATAGAGATGACGTATTATATGATACAGGAGAACTGGCTAAAGACAGAGATGACGTATTCTATTATACAGGAGAACTGACTAAAGATAGAGATGAAGTGGTGTATGATACAGGACAACTGACTAAAGATAGAGATGACATAGTGTATGATACAGGAGAACTGACTAAAGATAGAGATGACATAGTATATGATTCACGAGAACTGGACAAAGATAGGGATGACATGGTGTATGATACAGGAGAACTGGATATAGATAGAGTTGACGTAGTGTATGAGATACGAGAACAGGCTAAAAAAGATAACGACGTTCTGTTTGAGACACGAGAACTGGATAACAATAGATATATCGTAGTGTATGAGTCATTAGAACCGGCAAAGGATTGAGCGCGACGTCCTGTAAAATGACTTGCTACATGCCAATGATGATGAAAGTGATACATATAACAGTAAATCTGACAAATACAGGTCTCAGAAATCACTCGTAAGGTCCCTCTGCTCAACAAAAACTTTGTAACCGCCGAAGCAACTCAACACTAACTCCAGCTTCCATATCTCCTAAAAGAAAGTCTTATGTGTTATCTGATAGCATGATATGGCATCACGAGTTGAAAGATTACCTAGAGTGAATCTTCAGAGTTATCAATGACGGGGTGGAGGCATCTGAAAGTTATCAGTGTCCGGACACGATGGGATGCCTCCATGAGTTATTTTCATACTCACGACCCCGTGGTGTTTCCTGTTATCAACGCACTTAAAATACCTTGCCATTATCTTGTGTATAATATTGCATCAGTGCATGTATATGTTTTCCACATTGTTGCCTTAGTTAGTTGGTTTGTTTGCAGTAGTTTGTAACATTTCATTCACATATCCTACACATCATTTTAAGCAGCGTCTTTTTCGTAAATGAAACAAAGAACCAGGTCAAGTTTTACCAACCAATACGTACACAGTATTTCTTTTACTAATTGTCTTCTGTTTTCGCTCGCTTGTTTTGAATTCAACGCGTAGTCCATAAACACGCTACGATTTCTAGTGCCCTGGATTGATTTGTGCATATGGACTAGTTTTCACTATTACCAGTGTCACTCGTCATCAGGCGAATCTACTCCTATTTCTGAGGTACTACTAATTTAGATCCCCAAGAAAAGGACGAGTAGTAAACCTTTTAGTCATACTGTACGGTACAGGGGTTGAACCCGCTATTTCAACATCGGCAAAACGAGAGTATAAGAGCGAGAACACATATCCTTTCGGCCATGCTGACCTCTCTGTTACTGATCATGTGACATGTTGTAAAGCGTTAGGTCTTTGCTTGCAAAGTTACTGCATTCTAGAGTGAAGTGACCGGCTTCATTTATATCCCACGACTTCACAAATACTAAATGTGAACTGTCTGACATTAATATAACTGTACTATAATGTCGTCCTCTTCTTATTCGTTCCTTTTTCTAGGGAAGCGCATTGCGCCTAATTTTAGGTGCAATTAGGTCTTTTGTTTTTGCTTGCTAATTTACTCCATTCTAGAGTGAAGCGAATGGCTTCATTTATATCTCCACGACTTCACAAATACTAAATGAGGAGTGTCTGATATTAATATAACTGTACTGTAGCGTCATGCTCTTCTTCTTCGTTCCTTTTTCAATGGAAGTGCATTAGACCTAATTTGGCCGATTAAAGTTCAGCGTGTTCAACTTCAGCATGCATGTGTGTCAGGCTCGTTTTCTTTGGATAGATTCCATTCAAGGTTTCGGGCACTATCTACCGGTGTGTAGCGTCTCCTGTTGATATTACTGTATCTAAAAGTCTGATATGCATATAATTATACACAACTATCTGATATTTTAGATCTGATATTATCTGATATTGATACTTTAGCAGAATAGGGCAGGAAAAATCCACATTTCGTAAAATGAAGAGTATCTTATGCAGTAAGCCACTATCAATGAATGTAAAAAAGTGCTGAAATGCTATACAGAACCAGTTTGCTGTATGGCAGCGAATCTTGGAATGTAAATGAACAAAATTAGAAGAACTTAGATGCAACAGCGATGTGTTTCCTGAGACGAATGTCGTGAATTCCTTGGACTGCCAGAGAACACTATATACAACAATAAGAAAGAGACAAACAACCTTCTTTGGTCATGTGATGAGAAGAGAGGCATTGAAGAAAATCGTGACAACTGGAAAGATCAAGGGGAAAAGAGGCAGAGGCAGATCACGAGAAATGATGCTGGATGGATTGAGACGGTGGCATGGAGGAATATCATCATCAGAGTTGATATAGAACACCAAAGAATGAGATCTGTGGAGAGCCATGAACGCCGACGCCAGCTGGCAGGGCACTTGATCATGATGATCTGATATTATTATCGCTATGTTAGGCCGAGCAAACGCTGTATTGCAGAAGATGTGAAGTTTCATTGTCATAAATACCTTCACTGAATGTAAACAAACAAAAATGAATACTGATGTATTACATGGAACCTGTTTTGATGTGTGGTAGTGAATATTTGAATTTATATGAACACATGTAGAGAAACTTGGACGCAATGAAGACATGATTCCTGAGACGAATGTAGCGATTACTATGGACGGCCAGAGTAACTATAGTGCGTTAACAATTGTTTGCCCTCATTCACGTTCAGTTTGTTTGAACAGTATCTGTTGTATCGTTATGACAATTTTCCTGCCGTTTTATATTTACTCCCACCCGAGGAATATGCCTTTGATTTGCCCAAAGGCAACTGAAATCACGGGAAGCAGCGAAATTTGTTTGATGTTTTGGCTAAAATGTATTGAATTCACCATAACAAACTCGTTTTACAGTAATGCATGTCAATTTGAGTAACGAAGCAAAGCGTATTTATATTCTTATGGAAGAAGGTGCAATGTGTAATATTATTAAAGAAGTATTACCAGCATGGTCTCTGACCAAATATTGTTCTTTACTATTTTGACGTATCGCTTTATATTTTCATCCACTAATTCTCATTCCTTTTCATTTGTGTGGTGCGCAATGATCAAGATTTCATCCACATACACTATGTCATAAATTTCTTTGTGCATTTCCCCGAATCCACTTAGGTACTTGCTTCTCATGGCTCCTAAGTGTGACTGCTTACAAATGGTATTTCTACCTTCCTTGTACTTTCTAAACCTGAAGCATAATATCCTTATAATTTTCTACAAAGTTGTTTTGGATAACTCTATGTCATTCTTCTTTCTCAACCAAACCTTAAGATTTCTTACAGTCTCTGTTTCTTTGGCATCCACCATTTTTATAATAGCTCGCCTTATGGCCTCCTTGTCAAGGCTGTCTGCCTTTCTACCTAACGTTTGCTTATTGCATGTTGGTTTCATTCCAGATTCTTGCACCCATTTCTTTTCTCTGCATTTGTAATAGTATGAAAACGTTTCCCGCAATCAGCTTCTTGACAAAAATGTGTATTCAACTTTATAGCTATGCTTTTAAGTGTACACAATTTCACATTCAACCTCATTTAACAATATTCACACATTCAGATGTTAGCAATGCATGATAAGATATTATAAAATAATAATGTTTCAGGGAAGCACTATTATAGGTAACATTATTAACGCCTTCTCTGATCACTTCCATTCCACTATGTGGCGTGCATCTCATAAGGAAATTCCCGTGCACCACGGAGAGTATTCATTATTAAACACGGCCCCGTATATTATATACCGCATGTAAATAAACATTGAGATTTGCTGTATAATCTCCAGAACAACATTTTGTTGCTGTTGGGTGTACATAATGATAAGGTTATATGCTAAATCTCATCATTTTCCCTCAGTTGGTTACTCAGTTACGGATTTTTATGCGGGGAAAATTATTTGTGAACGAACTCCTACAGCGATTGTCTTTAAGAGTCTAATTAATGTAGAAATGTATTTAAAACAACAGCAACAACAACAACAACAACAACAACAACAACAACAACAACAACAACAACAACAAAGTGTTCTTATTTTATTAATTAGAATAGAGTCATTGGTAAACAAATTAATCTGATCGTTGTTTCAATAGATTGCAAACACCTAAATATACGATATGTCCTCCAACCAAACTAGACATACAAAACAACATAGCATACTCCATACGTCAATTTTGTGACAATCGACAACAATATATTATATAAGATACAATTTAGACAAACTAAAGGACGCTTTTTAAGCGCTTTGAGTTGAATTAAACACATGATGTTAATTTCATTTTTATAATCCATTCGGCTGTCGAGGTGTGATGTCATACAAAACCACACCTGCCTACTTTAGTTCCCAATAAGCTTTCTGGCATCCATATTAAGCTAAGTCGACCTGGGAACCCATGTTTCAAAACTGACCACGATGCTACCTCGAACCCAGACTCATCGGGTCGGCCAGCGAGGGTATTAGTTACTGCACTGCCCCAGCACCGAAATGAAAAATATCACCGACTTTTAAACACAACTTGCTGTTCAAGCGCTACCTTAGCGCTAGTCAGGTGTTCCCTTTAGAATTATTACCGAATACAAAGCATGCACCCTTTGTGTTCTCACCAGTCTTCTCCGAAACCTCCACATAATTCCTCACTCGTCTGCTACTTGTCCACAAATAGCGTCCGTACATCAGGATTGGCTCATTATCGTCCTTACTCATTATTCTCCTAACCTCGACTGACAAAGATAAATTACTGGTGATATTCTTCATCCTAAAATGTATTTCCCTCATACGTTTTACCAGTAATTTGATGGCAGGTGAGTGTTAAACATGTAAGGAACTTTTTTACACGGTTTAAGCGCTTCGCGCACACGCTGCTAGACGTATATTTATGTATAGAGCAATCGGCACTCTGAGGGTGACGTTTACTTCCCCAGACATTATTTGGTACCCGTTATAGTTTATACCGACCTGAGAATACCGCTCAATTAAACAAAAAACAAAAAAATAATTCAGATTCACTCAAACGCGCATGGCACCATGACCTTCAGGTTGCCAATTGAGAGTCTAATCACGACGCCACTAAGAGTACATTTTATTATTATTATTATTATTATTATTATTATTATTATTATTATTATTATTATTATTATTATTATTATTAATTATTATTAATTATTATTATTATTAATATTATTATCATTATTATTATTATGGCAGACCGCCTTGGTGTTGGTTTTTACGAAATGGTATAGGTGCCGGTCCTTCAGAAAGCAATAGCTAACTTATTCATTCATTCAGTAGCATGTACTTTGTAGAACCTCGCTCCCACAACAAACTTCCGGAAAATCTTTCGATCATAAACAAGATGTCCTGCGTCTGATACACCAATGTGGAGATAATCCGCCACATCCTGCACCCATCTTCTCGTTGGCCTTCCTCTTCCTCTCTTCCCAGATATATACCCCTCCATTACTGTTCTCTCCAAAGTTTCATGACGTTTCAAGTGACCAAAATATTTCAATTTTCTTTGTTTTATCGTCTTTAATAGCCAACCGTCTTCAATTTTCAGTCTTGAAGTATGGATGCATTTATTCTTTTCTTTACCCAAGATAGTCTTAGAACTCGTCTATAACATTTATATTCAAAGGCATTGATGCGCTGCTCTGCTTGTTTAGTAAGCGTCCATATCTCACATGCGTCTGTTGCAATGGGAAAGATGCATGCTCGTAAAAATCTAATTTATTAAGGCAAACTACTGAAAGTAAACTTGTCAAGAGATCACAAAAGCGAAAAAAAAAAAAAAGCGGGTGTTGACTGCGACGTCCTGTAAAGGATATGCAACTAACTTTTACCCATTATTATTAGGACGTTGGGCAGTAGATTGTGTGAGCTTTAATTATGTTTATAATGTAAGAACCATTACACTTATTGTTAGCCCTGCAAGGAATGCAAGAATGAAATAATGTGTGAAACAGGAGAGACAAGAAAGGCAGTGTCTATAACGGGTCAAAGTGACTAGTTCTCACGTTGAAAATAAACATCGTTCGTTTTAAGATTGGCACTGATATCTCACTCACACTCTCTGTCTGTTCACGTTGTATTGTGCCCGTTTCTTATCTGTCTGTTCATCTATCTGTGTGTGTGTGTGTACGTGTGTGTGTGTGTGTGTGTGTGTGTGTGTGTGTGTGTGTGTGTGTGTACGTGTGTTTGTGCGCTGCCAACTGGTGTAGGAGTTCACGTCTCTCCACATATCTCTGTCCTTAGTGTCCAGGTTCAATTCTGCTGATATCTCTCCATGCCACCATCTCAGCCCATCCAGCATCATTTTTCTCGTTCTGCCTCGTTTCCCACTGATCTTTCCAATTGTCACGATGTTCTCCAATGCCGCACTTCCCATCACATGAACAAAGAATGCTTTTGGTCTCTTTCTTACAGATGTACATAATGTTCTACTTTCATACGATGTTTCCAGACACTTGTTGTTAGTTACCTTGGTAGTTCAATGTATTGGCAACATTCGACTCGGGAACTACATCTCCGCTGCTTCTCAGTTCTG